>AZYI01000112.1:0-293355 GCA_000587855.1 Mucor irregularis B50 | reverse complement strand
TTGCTATATGTATATAGCTTTTAGAGATTACTTTGTATGTGATCTCTTTATTTGTTAATTTCATCGCCGTAACAGACACGGTTTTTCTAGTGGCTATTGCCCTCAGAATTAAGATTTTTACAGGTATGTTGTCAAAGATTCATCAACTTCATCCCAAAATTAATTCTTTATTCGTCTAAAATAGGTAAAGCGTTCATCCGAAAATTATTTTGATTCGTCCAAAAGAAAACTGACTTTTTCCCATTTCTAAGTGAAATATCTGTAATAGATAAAAGAAGAAAGAAGGAACGCTTTTTATTAATTTTATTTTCAAGACCAACACTCTTCTTGATATTGGCCACTACGATTCATTTGATTAAAATACTCTTCTGCTTCTCCAGCATCAAGTCCACCTTCTTTCATAAATACTTGTTTAAAAGCATAAGCAGCTTCTCCTGGCATTTTATCTAATGAACCAGATAAAACAACCTTGGCTTGTTGATTTTCAATCAAATCCCATAGCAAAGTCGAGTTTTGACGAATACGATCTTGAACGTAGACTTTATCTTCTTGATCTCGAGAAAAGGCTGTAATTAACTTGAGTTGACCATTATCAGAGTATTCCTTCCATTGGTCTTTATAATAAAAGTCTTTATCTTGATATCTACAACCAAATAGCAGCACATTGTCTTTGGCCCCATTAGAGACACGTTCTTCGATAAAAGATCTCATAGGAGCAACACCTGTACCTGGGCCAATTGCGATTAGTGGGATATCTTCATTGGGCGGCAAGCTCATTGTGCCCTTGGTGACACGAGCTCTCGGAATGACATCACCGGACACCAAGGTAGAAAGCCATTTTGTGAGTACACCTCTTCTAATTTTCCTTAATTTGGTTTTATATTTCACAATGGCTACACACAATTCCATTGTCTTTGGATGCGCACTAAGCGAAGATGCAATAGAAAATGATCTTGGCTGCAATTGAGGAAATAAATCCAACATATAATCAAATGGAATATCAAAGGGCTTGAAATCAAACAAGATTTCACCAATATTTCTACGTGGTTTCATACAATAAGACCACAAGTCCTCTTGTCCTTCGGGTGAAGCAAATTCCCTAAGTCTCTCGGTGTGATTCTCATCCGTTGTGAAATAAGCAAGCATTTCGAAAAACGATCTTCTGGGAACACCAAATATATCGAGATGATAAACAAACAAGTCTCTAAATGTCATGATCGAGGGCCAATGTGCTGGTAACACATGATCTTCATTGGCAGGAACAAACCGAATTGGTTTGTCAGCATATTCTGACCAACCAAAAAACTCTAAAAACAAGTCTACTTCTGCTGGTAAGTTTTGTGGTGTAATGACAACAATATCTCCAGAATCGTATTTAAAGTCGGGTGCATCGCAAGTGAGTTCAATATGTCGAACATCTTGAAAGTGATCTGCGGCTGTAATTCTAGTGTTCTGTTTGACGGTCAAATCAAATTCGCTTGGAAGAGTGATTTGTTTTTGAGGAGTTCCATCAGTGACAAACTCCATTCTAAAGCTTGGTGGTAATAAAACATCTTCTGGTATCTGGGGTAATGTGGTAGGATACTTTTCCATCACCTTCTCCCATAACTCCTTTGCCCATGGAATAAATGCACCATCAAGACTGTATAATTATTTCATGGTTTTTAAAAAAAGACTGTCCTAACCCATATAAAAGTGTGCATCGGCTTACCCTAAATAGTGCTGATCATCACAATCACCTCTGTCAATCAACATATTTGCTCCTAATTGAATTAGTCTCTTGTGTAACTTTTTTGCTGGAAAATTGAATCTAAGTTTTGTATCTTAGATGAGTAATACGTTCTTTCTCTCACTCTCTCATTATTAACTAAAATTACTTTCTGTAAGAAGAGTCACCCAATCCGATAACTGCACAATCTAAATCACTAAGGATATCAGCTGGCAAATTCTTTCTCAGTAAAAACTTCCAAAATTTCTATGAAAAGCATTGCTAAGTGAGTCTGGCAGTTTCTCTACTATTTTAAGCGGTACTGCTCACCTTCATATTAGCAGGCTCAGCTCCTTGTCCTGTAGTGGAACAAACAAATATAACTAGTTTTTCTTCTATAAGTAAGCTCTACAAAGTAACTTTTGTCTTAGCACAAGTTATTTTTTCTATCCTTTGCTAGTACAAAACAAGTACCTTGTCGAAATCATCCATCGCCATGACCTTGGTCTTGAAATGACGACGTCTGGCTTGTCTCCCCAAGTTTTCAGCAACATCCTGAGCGCAACCTGTCTCAGATCCGTATAAAATGACGAGGGATCGTGACATGAGGTACAATTGAGAAAAGAAAGGAAGATAACCTTTTTTTTGCAACCACTCGGTCTTTTAAATAAAAAATCTGATAAAAAAAATCAGTGATTGAGGACAACCCTCAGTTGAGAAGATCGCACATCCCTAAAGTACTATCTTCTCTCTTTCTCAAGATAATACATTAAATCTATAAGTTTCAATTGCAGTATTGTACTCATTCTGAAGGGAATGACACGTAGACATCATTCCCCGTTGATGACTAATTAAATTGAAGATAGTCTATTGGTTGGATTTCATCCAGTAATTCGTTGCGGGGAAGACCTCGCACTCATTCTGAGATCTCTCGCACACAGTCTCTTTTTTGGTAGATCTCTACTTGCCAAATATATGTTATTTATTGAAAAAAGAAATCTACAGCTACTGCTGCCAATTCAAGATCCTATTTCTTTTGGAAGGGTGAATCAGAGAAATCAATTTTTTTTGGTTCTTGAATACAAGCGCCTTTAGGGACAGCGTATTTAACAAGAACATCATCGTCACTGGGGACATATTAAGGACCAGAGGGAGCAGCAGTAAGAGAGTTGTCAGAGGTAGGAACTTTTGCATTAGCGGGTGCTTCAAAAGCTTTAAAAGGGTCTTCAGTAAGCAACAGTGGAGGTTCATCCTGGGACGGACTGAAACTAGAGGGAACTGATGGTTGTGCTAAATGCTGTGGAAGTATTTCACCTGGTGTTGAATCAACAGGTGCAGAGAATGCGATTCCAGCGAAAGCCATAAAAGCGAATGCAACGGTTCCAGAGAGAGAAAGCTTCATTTAAGGTAGCGTTTTATTAATTTCTGAAAAAAACAACTTGGAAATCCATCTATTTATATTTACTTACCACATTTATTCAAGTAAATAAATACACTGCATTGTAGATCATTTTCCTGCACAAAGAAAATAGGGTATACCATCATTTTGACTATCACCGAAATTGCCTCCATTATTCTTAAGACCAACAACTTTATTACCTGTATTTATGCATTGATTTTACGTTGTTACCTTAGCAAGAGCTACATCATAATATGTACATAATCATTCAACTTTTCTGCCAGCTCGAGGGGGGGGGGGAGGGAAGATTATATCGCTATAAGTGATGGTTATACACGCACAAATTTTTGCTGCTAAACAACGTTCTTTATATGGAGTATAATATATAAAGAGTCTCTCTCAGTAAGTTCTTTTACGCATCGTTAAATAGCTGATTGATGATAGAAAATATTGATCAGCATGAGGGTTACTTCAATCGCCATTGTACTAGAAGGCGTACACTTCGAGATTTTTCAAAAGTACAAATACATTAAGTATGGGGTGTTTGTGTGTTTTTAATCCATTGTTTCTTTTGTGTTTATTAGAGGAAGGATACTTATATGGAAAATGAATAACAAATTTGAATAATGTGTGTACGTAAAAGCATGCATTCAAGTATTAAATATATCCACCTTGACAATTCATCCAGAGTAATAAACACACATGTAGTAAATACTGAGTACATTTTTGAATGGGAAGGTGCTATTTAAACGTTCATGAATTAAAATTGTGAGTTGGTATTTACTATTCAAATAATGAAGGAAAGGGAAAAATGGAAATAGAAATCCAGGTACTTTTTATACTATCCTTCTGTTCATTGAGTTGATCAATTTATTGGTCTATACAAAGTATCATGTATCATATACTTTTGACTCGCATTTACTCTTCCCCAATTTACGTATTTGAAAATTTTTGGTAAACTATATTCTGTTTTAACGAGGCTACTATCACTTAAATGGTAATAACTATGTATATTACATTGAATTAATTGTATTAAAAAGTACGTAAGATGTCATGGCTATATGTAACTTCGGATTTCTCTATTGTTTTCGAGAAGAATTTGTAAGTTGAAAAGATCTAAATTATCATTCTAATATTCCATAAATTGAATTTATTACAGATAACATGAAGGCATGACATGTTGTATTCAGAAACATACAACCTGAGGTTGGCACGATTCACTTCAATCATTTCAAAAATCAATGCGCCACGTTAATTTCAATCTTGGTGATCTCTGATTGGCTACGGGAGATCGAAAATTGGCCATTTCAACAAATGGACGCTTTAAACACCTTTCCACTTCAATTTTAGAAATTGGCCAACATGGCAACAACTCCAAAATACAATTTAAAAAATCCTGGCAAGTAGCTTTTAAATAATAGAACTTTGGTGTCACTTTTCTTAATAGAAAACATTCTGAGTTCTCATGTTTGCATTACTATAGGTGTGAAGCGAATTATGCAAGAAGCGAAAGAACTCGCTAAAGAGACTGCTTATGAATTCGAAGCTCACCCCTTAGAGGTAACTTTTCCTTTCAGATAATCTTTGCAATTAATACTTTGCTTCTCATTACTAATACTATCTTCATATAGGATAATATATTTGAGTGGCACTTTACTGTGCGCGGACCCAAAGATACGGACTTTGAAGATGGAAGGTAGTATTATCCTATGTCATGGAAAAGATAATAGTTTTCAAAGGCACTCAAGCTGCTTTATAGATATCACGGACGTATTTTGCTGCCTAATGAGTATCCATTTAAACCTCCCGAAATTATATTTTTGACGGTAGCCTATCAAGTTATTTAGTCTAGCTCTTTAAATAACTAATCGTATCTACTTCGCACTTAGCCTAATGGCCGTTTTGAGCTCAACACCAAAATATGTCTAAGTATAACCGGATTCCATCCAGAATTTTGGCAACCTGCGTGGGGAAGTAAGTTTTAGTGGTAGTAAAAGATATGCAGACATGTTACTGAAACTTTCGTTTTCAGTTCGTACAGTTTTGCTGGCAGTGATTGGTTTTTTCCCTACAGAAGCCAAGGGTGCATTGGGTGGTTTGGATTACACAAAGGAGGAGCGAAAACGATTAGCAAAGAAGTGAGTCATACAACTTTTTATTGATGGGCTTTGTTTACTGACTGAAATTAATTTTGCCCATGATAGATCAATAGGGTGGGCTTGTTCAGTGTGTGGAGTAAATACAAAGGATGCTTTAAGCGATACCCAACCCGAAATTTCCCCAGAAGCTTTGAAAGAGGAGCTTCCCAATTTTATGATCACATATAGACCTGAGAAAGAGGGGAAAAAGCAGGAGAGCGAGTCGATTGTGATTAAGGCAGAAGGTAGTGGCAGTCAGGGTGCTATACCAGATGCAACTGCTGAGAAAGAGAGAGCTGTAGAGAAGAATGTGAATGATTCACCGTCTGATGTAAATGTTGCAAGGCAACCAGTGAACAAAAATATTGGTAATTCAGTGCAAAATGCAGAGTGTACAGGCACAGCGGATGTGGTAAGAATAGAGCAATGTACTTCCTCTGTATCGAATACTTCTTCCAACGAAAATTCTTTGGAACAAGCACGCTCACCGATGTGGCTGGATGCTTTGATCGTAGGATTGATATCGCTGCTGATAGGCTTGCTTGTGCAAAAGTTTGCATATTGATAATTTAATAAATTTGATGTTTTGCTCAGTACGTTATTGTTGATATGTGGTACAAAGTGGAGCTCAGCTTTCTTGTGCTGTATTAATTGTAGTAACTCAATTGAACACTCACTGAGCTCTATCCTATGACATTCCAGAGTACTATTATTCAAGCATTAGCATATCTGAAAATCCAATGATTGGAATTATTCGGAAATTCGGTCATTGTTTTCAACAACCTGAAACCACCCATAGTCAGACGAACAAGTGGAGTTTCGTGGCACCACGAATTTCAGCTTTTTGGATAATTATTTTTTTTTTTCATATTTTCCTTTACTTTCTTCTCAACTTTCCTTGTGACAATATGATGAACGATTTTTCTAATGAACCTAGCGAGGGAGCTACTTCCAGTTTATTGGCTCAAAAGACCTTGTTAGAAAGAGTAATTATCCTCAAAACACTTGTTATATTCAAGATTGATGAATAACTAACATTGTAAAATAGCGTTTTCAACAAGTGTTAGATCAAGTGACACCATTTGCTCCTTATCGTTGGGCAGGTACTGCTGTTCTCTTGTTCTTGTTTATGTTCCGTGTAATCTATGCTGAGGGATTGGAATTATTCGGAAAACGTACACACTTTTTCAACAACCTGAAACCACCCATAGTCAGACGAACAAGTGGAGTTTCGTGGCACCACGAATTTCAGCTTTTTGGATAATTATTTTTTTTTTTTCATATTTTCCTTTACTTTCTTCTCAACTTTCCTTGTGACAATATGATGAACGATTTTTCTAATGAACCTAGCGAGGGAGCTACTTCCAGTTTATTGGCTCAAAAGACCTTGTTAGAAAGAGTAATTATCCTCAAAACACTTGTTATATTCAAGATTGATGAATAACTAACATTGTAAAATAGCGTTTTCAACAAGTGTTAGATCAAGTGACACCATTTGCTCCTTATCGTTGGGCAGGTACTGCTGTTCTCTTGTTCTTGTTTATGTTCCGTGTAATCTATGCTGAGGGATGGTACATTATAACGTAAGTGGAAAATCAATAATTAAAGGGGATGGAGGGCCAGTTCTTATGAGTTCAGTCTTTTATTGACATTTTTAATTGAATATATAGATATGCTTTAGGTACAGTGGTTTAGATGAGTAGAAGGAAGGAAATGAGAATGTCGACTAAAGTATTCTTGGATAATTAGGCATTTATATTTTAAACTTATTCTTGGCTTTCTTAACACCAAAGTTTGATCCTTCTGTTGAATTGGACACTCAGGCAAACGAGATGGAAGAAGGTCCTGCTCTTCCCATGAAGAATGACGAAGAGTTCAAGCCTTTTATTCGTAGACTTCCTGAATTTAAGTTTTGGTAAAGTAAATAAGTATCTTCGGAATATAAGTGTGTGCTGATAGAATTTCTCCATTTCAGGTACTCCGTTACCAAGGCAACTGTAATTTCCATCTTCTGTACCATGTTCCGCATTTTCGATATCCCCGTTTATTGGCCAATTTTATTGATGTACTTTATTATTTTATTCGGATTGACGATGCGTAGACAAATCAGCCATATGATCAAGTATAGATATATTCCTTTTGATTTGGGCAAGAAGAGTTATAGCAACACAAGAAGACTTTAAATATGAATATATACATACATATAACTTAATACTAAAACTGTAAATCGTAATAAAAAGTAACATTAAAGGACCAAGTATCATCTGGGAAAGTGATTTGAACGGATACCCGGCAGTTCTTTCGGGGATACCACGCAATATGACGTGAACTCCTCACACAGTGCTCACGTACCACTGGACGTCCTGTGTAGAATTAAGCACTACGCTTAATATAATTACTTTCCACTTATTTCTAAAGCTCAATTATAGAAAGTATCAGTTATTATGGATAATCTCCCAGTACCCTCGGTGAAAGAAATGTACTCACGTATTTGGTCTCTACATACAGACAAGTACGATATACCTTTGATCTCTGATGTAGCTAATAAACGTACATATTTATATGTTTGTGTTTTAGTTCCTATGTCAGACATACACTAAAGACTTTGACCAAATGGACAATAAAGCCTTGTTGTGCTGCAATTTTGTCAAGTAAAGACAAGGCACATATACCCTTCTGAAGAGGACGTCTATGATAATATGTGTATTACATGATAGACTGTTGAATAGACAATATTAGTAATCCAAATCACGCTCCATAGTCCACTTTGAAAGTGAAACTTTCATGGTACTTTGGTATTCATATACACTAAATGTGTATCGTTTTTCACACAGACGCATTCACTTCATTCAAAACTTATTGACTTTATAAGAGCAATAGACCTCTTGATGTAATTGATCTCGACTGGTAGCGAATAGCTATTCTACGTACGTAAGCTGCTTAGACATCATAGACTGTGAAACTGCTTGGTTTGAGTATCAACAACAATACAACATGTAACCCTCCTCACTTGGAAAGTCGAGACGTAAGTATCGTAAAATACTGGGTCCACATGAGATGCACTTAAATTGCCAACTGCATCATGTAACATGTAGGGACGTATTTTTTGCATGTAGGACAACATAAATTTAATTCAATGAGCTTTATTTTACCGTAATTTATAATGATTAATAGCATAAGAAATGTGTCGGTACCCGTTTTATAACTTGGACTAGAACAAACACTATATGTACATTCTTTATTCTCTATCTTTGAAAACGATGCAAGGTACTTTTTACTCCTGTACGTAGAAGAGCTCGATAGGTAAAGAATCTTACCCGCACTACAGTATTCTGAATATACAAAAGTCAGTGTTGAGACCCTTACCTGTACAAGCGAACCCTTTTCCAAGTATCCTGAAAGTTTCCCGTTGGAATACTACGTACGTGTTGCGTGTATATAACAATTTTTTCAGTTTCAAATGCATGATGCATTATTATGTAAAATTCTGTCCCGCTTTTTCCTTGAATTAACTATATACATATGAAGCAATTAATAATTGTACTTGACTTTATATGATCGATCGTGTCATTTCACATAATTTTGTGGTAACGGTACACAGCAATGCAAATAATGAGTAACCACTATACAATACTCGGTTTTAAGTGTATATAATTCACATAGCACCATAACGTCAATTACAAACGTATTTGTAATTGGTTTTCGTATGAACTCTTCCACACGCGTTCATGTATGCAACATGAAGATGTAGAAAACTGAAAAGAAAATTTAATCATGTATCATCCCTAGTCACTGTGAATTCCATGAATTTAGCTTACATAAAGAGATCCGTACACAACCCGTGTTAATTTAGTGATAATTTACATCGAGACATGTACATAATCGTCCCGGAAGTAAATTATTCCCTGGGATAAACTCGGATTACACAGGCGATTGCTTCTTCCAGGATTTTTTCATCTTACTACTGCCTTCCCGGACAAAAGGATGGTGCGGGATTACGAATTTTACGCCACGCGTAATTTCGTTCAAATGATATATGTATTAATTTCAGTGGAACCCTGAATATCCTTGATTTTCCCTGAATCCTTCCAGCTGTCCGCGGTAATGGAAACCCTTCTTTTTCACATCTGGGATGTAATGCATACGCTGATGCACTTTCGTAAGACCTTCTGAAATATTTTTTTATTTTTTTGCGGACTTGTGAGTTAGGTTTGAAAAATGCAACGCGTGTATAAATAGAACATCTGAAAGATCCGTACACAACCCGTGTTAATTTAGTGATAATTTACATCGAACGTACACACTAATCGTCCCGGAAGTAAATTATTCCCTGGGATAAACTCGGATTACACAGGCGATTGCTTCTTCCAGGATTTTTTCATCTTACTACTGCCTTCCCGGACAAAAGGATGGTGCGGGATTACGAATTTTACGCCACGCGTAATTTCGTTCAAATGATATATGTATTAATTTCAGTGGAACCCTGAATATCCTTGATTTTCCCTGAATCCTTCCAGCTGTCCGCGGTAATGGAAACCCTTCTTTTTCACATCTGGGATGTAATGCATACGCTGATGCACTTTCGTAAGACCTTCTGAAATATTTTTTTATTTTTTTGCGGACTTGTGAGTTAGGTTTGAAAAATGCAACGCGTGTATAAATAGAACATCTGAATTTCATAAAAATAAAACTCTCAACCTTCTTCTCTACTAATTTATTTTTAACAATGGTGACCTGGAATTCTTTACTTGCTGCTGGTGTTGGGGTTTTATCTGTGATAACCTCTGTTACTGCCTCTCCTATCAATGTCGATAAGAGAGCAGGTACCGCTTACAATTACTGGACCACTAAGGCTTGGGGTGCTAACCTCGGTAACTGGTTGGTGCTCGAAAGATGGATGAATCCCTCCTTCTTTGAACAAAATGCTCCAAACGCTCAAGATGAATGGACTTTCTGCCAAACGGCCTCTAATCCTGCCAAGTTGTTGCAAGATCACTGGAACAGCTGGGTTACTGAAGATGACTTCAAGCAAATGCAAGCCATCAAGGTCAACCACGTCCGTATTCCTGTCGGCTACTGGGCCTTCATTCAACCTGATGCTGGGGAGCCTTATGTTACCACCGGTCAAAAGGCTCAACTTGAACGTATTCTTGGTTACTGTAACAAATATGGAATGTACGCTGTCATTGATCTTCATGGTTTACCAGGTTCTCAAAATGGTGAGATGCACTCTGGCCACATTACTTCCATCAATTTTTATTCCGATTACAATATCCAACGTTCTCTCAAAACTGTTCAAGCTGTTGTTGACTGGATGAATGCCCTTGACCCTACATTGAAGAGCCGTATTGCTTCGATTGAGGCTGCTAATGAACCTCGTACCAACGGCTCTGGACAATTGACCATTCTGAAGAACTATTACCAAAAGGCTTACAATATCATTGCCGCTTCTCCCTTCAAAGTTCCTATGATGTTCCACGATGCATTTCAAGGACTTGGTGCTTGGAGCAGTTTCTTACCTAACGATGCTAACGCTGTCATTGACCTCCATCCTTATTACGCTTTCCCTCCCAACACTGATCAAAATTCCATTATCAACGGCATCTGTAACACAAAATCCTCTGCACAATCCTTCCATCTTCCTGTCTTCTTCGGTGAATGGTCACTTGCCTCTGGTGTTCCCAATTCCGATCCTTGGTTGAGAAAAATGATGGACACCCAAGTCTCCGTCTACAAGGGTAGTGGTGCTGGTGGAACTTTCTGGAGTCTCAAGAACAAGATCAATTCTAATGTATGGTCTCTTCAACAATTGAAAAATGAAGGCATTGTCAACGATGGTACTTTCAGTCTTCATACTAACGCACAATGCTAATTAAGCACGCACTCATGTAAGAGATGTATTATACTTATCTTTCACCTAGATGGTGAATCGTCCCCCTTTCGCGTCCCCTCTGTATTCCCTAAATTAAGTATAGTTTCCATTCTCAATAAATTGTTTAATTATTCTACAATTTCATCAATACGATTCGTACCATAAATCTTTCATAAATGTATTATCGGGTAGATTGCATAATGTGCCGCGTCTGGAAGAACATAATCTTTATTGAGTTTGTAAATCTTACTAAACATAAACACGGTCATCTATTTTTAGGTACAGGTTTAACTATATTTTAAGGTTATGCTACAAGCGCCACACGCACTGATCAACTTCAATCAAAGTCAGTTGAAGCACTTTTATATTCAAATCATTAAACTTTACGTCACAAACATGGTGCTTTAATAAATTAACTTACCTTCTAGAAAAAAAAAAAAAAGACGCGTCGAACATAAAACTTGGTCGTATCAAATTTGACGTGCCGATAAGGCTCAATGAATTTTCCGGCACAGTAGTGAAACATATCGAGTTAAACTGAAAGTATACCGAAATCACGGCTCGTACCTTTTCATTCATTTCGCGTCAAGCCATGGCATTTTGCACTTCACTATAAACTGCAGATCAATTATAATTTAGATAGGCATGTTTCCGCAGGTAAGTGTATGAAGGAAAGGCGAACATCATGTTGCGATAATTCAAGGATGGTTACCACCAAAATAAAAACTACTGCATCTACAAGACATAAAACTGCTTTATTAATCAAGCAAGAAACTGTTGCATGTGAATAATATCGCAAACACACTTGCTTATTTTCATTATTTGAAGTCTCTGATGACCATGCGTTAATATTAGCATAGTATACGTATATGTACACTACAAGTAGTCATGTTATACAGTTGCTGCATCTTGAAAGGTCGTACGCCTATAGACACAAAGATCAATGAAAAAACGTAGATTGAATTGGATTGTATAAATGCATGCTATTTATTGAGAGATAAGGCAACTGACAAGCCACAAAGTCACCCCTGTTTAGGGAAGGATGCATTTGATTATTATATTACCTGTGGTATTCGTTGTATGAATATACGTTAATGCATAATATAAGAAAATAGCGGGAGAGGAAGTACCGAAGCCTGCGTCGCAAAGTTAAGTAGTGGGGAAAACAATTTTGTAAATATCCCCAGTAGTTGAAACACCTCCAATGGTGAGTTCACTTTTGGGGCAGTACAAACTATTGGACCATTGAAGGAAGGAGGAACCTTCGGTCGGAAAGACTGGACCATGAACGATTCCGGGGTTGCTAGTGAGTCATTCGCAGAGCTATTCATAGATACCGGTGCAGAGTTCGCGATCTTGTCGAAAGTCGTTACTGAACATAAAACAATCAAAGTGGTTTAGTCATAGTACATAAGTACGAAGAAAATCAAGGGATGGTGCATTAAAAATAGTGATACCGACAATTTTATATCGCACAAAGAACAACAATTCGTACGTATTGACTGACCTACTTTACTTACAAATTATCCTAAATAACCTTACTTTATATATATTACTATTATGTACGTGCGTATGTGCTTTAATATGATGGTTTTTTAGTAATAGAAAGGTAATATTGTCCATTTCAAAATTGATATATCATAAACATCTTGTTGGTACCAGAATGGTGCATGAACTTTATTTCCTTTGCATACGAGGGGGTGGTGGAAGACTCTCCAATAGAGGAATCTCCCGTAGCATAGACTTATCATCTGCATTGCCCTCAGGGTGAACATACAAAGCAGCAAGGTCTTCGTCCGTAGAAGGAGAACTTTTAGCATTGTGGCCAGCTTCAGTTAGTATGTAATTACCAGCATTATTGTTGACAGAGGAAACATATAAAGCAGCGAGATCATCGTCAGTATCGATAGAATTTCTAGCAGTAATATCAGCTTGATTTTCAGCTGAATTATAGTCAATGGTTTCCCCACTTTGATCACTGGGGATATTACGAAAAAACTCATTGCCAAATGCAGCATAAACAGAGGGATCGTTTCTATTTGCTTGAGCCTCAGCAAATACTTGTCCTGGGTGTGAAGGTGACTTAATTTCAGGTTGATCCAGAGGTACAGGTGCAGAGTATACAATTCCAGCGAAATTTATTAGGGCAAGTAAGACAGAGTGAGAAAGTGGAAGCTTCATTTTACAAAAATTATAGAGTACGTAAAATCAACTAAAATCTTGTTTGTCAATACCTCATCAATCTACGTATTTATATTATTCTGAAAGAGGTTTCATATAGCTACCTTAGCAAATAATGCATATGCACGTAGCAGTTTAATTTGCCTGAGCTTATGTACAAGATTCATTGAGCAAAGTATTTGATATTCATTGCTTTAAGAAGGCAATAGCATATAATAAAACATTAACACTAGGTTTTACGTATTCCTCGTATTTTCTTTCAACAGCACACCAAAGGCCATTTGTGATGAGCATATTTAAATATTTTATTACAATTTATATTACAATCAAAAGTGCTTGATATTGGTTTATAACGATCTACATCAAATTTTGCTGCAGTGATAATGCATACTACATAGATTTCAGGAGCCCCAAGTAGGACCTCTTCTCGTTTAGTGATAAATATTCCAAACGTTCAGCATCGCCCAATCAACTTCAACTACCATCATATGCAAACCTTTGCTTAAATATTTATAATGTGTGGATTGGATGATTAGGCAGTCAGAGCTGACCACCTTAGCTCTTTTGACATTCCTTAAGCTTATTTTCATAAATTTGCGCTCTACGAAGAAGACCACGCAAGTACTATGAGTACCGCTCACCTTAAATCAAGGACCAATTTGTATGAATTCAGCACACACCCTATGCGTAGTTGAATTTCCGCTGAAGTAAGTGTTAAAATTAGTGCTAGAAACAAGTTAGGTATGACAGAGGTTATTTATAGCAATATGTAGGCTATGTAAGTGATATAGTATGCTTATAATAAACTTTACAAATAAAAAGAAAAGGTACACAGCAACGCATTCTTCGCTCAGATAAAGTTACAGTAGAGCTCTTTATCGAGGGGAAGTAATAAATAAGCATCTTGAATTAGAACGCAGCTTTATCAAAATTAAGTTCCGGGTTGTATTACAAACTAGTTTCGTTTGCGTATAATCATGTTTTTTATTGATTCTTTTGAAAAAGAACTATGCATTGGTAACTTATGTAGAAATGAAGTGATTTTGATGCTCCTGTACATGAACAGCTAACCATGAAATTCATCCCATTGTAGCACCTGGGTAATTATTGGCTTCAGGAGAATTAGCTTGAGGATATTGACTATTTCCATAGCGTGGACCCTGAACACCAGATACACCAGATAGTGTATTGTTAAGCACACCGGCTAAGTTTTCGAAAAAAGGCGGCTTATGAGCTTGAGGCGCAGAGTCAGCAACTTCAGCGAAAACTATCATGGCGACTAAAACGATTTGAAAAAGAGTCGACTTCATTCTCGGCAAAATATTAACTTGAGGTAAAATATTAATCCATCCTTGCGTTAAATACATAACAGCCTATTTATAAAGATTTTATAGCTAAACATACCTGCAGTAGATACTTTTATACCGGGAAGTCACTCAATCTACTTTTACGTGCATACGTATATATGGAAAGTCTTACTCGGTGTATAGAGTTTGTATAAAATGTCAAGGAGTAATAAACAGAGTGATCATACATTGGCAATTTGAAGTCATCTGCAGAGATCAAGGAATGAAAGAGACGTTGTACGTACATAAATTATGTATGGGTATGCGTAACAACTGATACCAAAGTTTGCTGTGGTACATAATGTATTCTGTATACGTATGAGGTAGTATTCCAGTATAAATTTGTCATTAGTTACTCTAACCATTGAATTATACATAGATGACAATGGATGTCGAATGGGTAATATTGAACTTTACCACTGTATTATGCTGAGTACGTAGCGTCTTTTGAAATATGGGGCAAATTACGTATCAACATGCATAGAGATCTTAAATACCTCTATATTCGTCCATATGGAGTACTGAACAACTCTTTCATAGAGTATTTGAAACTCTTTGCTTGTATGTTTACAACATATTATTCTACACATTAGCTTGAGTAGATCAATGTACCTTTCGAGAATAGTGTTCTTTCGGTTCAAAATTGATAATGATAATTCTGAACTTGGCATTGGATTCGCCACTCGGTTTGATCAATAGAGCATTGAGTACATTAGTTCCTTATAAGTCATATTTGCGCTTGCACTATGTAGAAAAAAAATTGTAAGTTTAAGCAGGTCTCTAGTACTGAAAATTACTATTATTTTGTACGTAGCATCTTCACTTAAACTGGTATGTACGTACATAGCCTTCTCTCCTGTTGGAAATCTTAAGAAAAGCATTAGAGATAATCTACCCAAAACTCAACTGCAAACAACATCAGCATCTTAGCGTCAGTCAACATAAGTTTTTTTTTTAAACTTCCTCAACATGAAGTGCAGGAATAACAAAAATTTTGATGTGTATATACATGCGGAATAAGTAAGTACAAGAAGTGAAGATGATGAAGACAGAAAATGGCAATTCATCCCTTTGTTCATTAAAGGTGAATATAGATTGTTCGACGTGCGTGAAGTGGTTTTTCCCGTATAGCAGGGGCTTAGTAACTATGTTCAACTGAGGCACGCATGTAATTTTTGTACGGATTTACGGTACCAATCAAGAGAGGAGTATGATCAGTAATGTTGTAAGCACATACTACATTACAAGTCTTTTTCATAAGACAATACATTAAAGATCATCATACCAAATACGACTTACTGTGCTAACATTTTTTTTAGTGAAATGATTTTAGCAAAAGGGTTGTTATGATCATAAAGGAATGTCATGTGTGGTACTGTCTTTTCATGTAACTTGAGATGAAATTTCAAGAGAAAGCTCAGTTTGTCAATCAGGGCATGCATGATGCGTCCGAAAGCGTAAAAAATAGTGGGATGACTTTTGAAACGGGGAGGTACCTGAAATTAAATGTTGTCACGAACAATCAGTTGTTGAAGTAAAGAAATGAGGGGGGATTCGCACAAGTATCAAGCAAAAAACTGTGACAATTCCTTTCGTGCGTTTACAGTACTACAGCAAAATTGAGTGCTGAATAATGAATTTATTACAAAACATACATGCTTTTTAAACAAGTGACATCAAATTAAAAACTCTTTTTCATAAAGTCTAAGGTGAGGGAAGAAAACCCCACAAAATTTGGGATAATCCAATAAGATACTGAAATAGAAAATGAACAATTGAAGCAGTCTCGTGTAACAGCGAGATAAAGTTTACATTCCCCACGCTTATTGAATAGAGTGTGGGGAAAAGTAAAGACAACGCAGAAAAATTTCACTGCGAGATTAAGCATGATAAAGAACATACGCCCATTTTTTTTCTCGGCTTACTATAGACATTTTTTATTATGGGAACAATTAATCATAAGTGGATGGGTTTCCGAGAATCAACTCGTGTGAATTTCTTGCAAAGGTTTTCACAAAAGATAAGAAAGGAATGGATTACTGTGTTGGGAGCAACACCAACAGTAGTAGTATATGACATGAAAAGTCAAGTATAAACATCTGGAATATAACCATTTTCAAGATAATATGTATATATCGGTCCTAATAATTTCATCTACGATAAACCTCGCTTCGATATACATATTTATATAATCATCCGCATATCTGTAATCATGTGGTTTCCTTTAAAGTAGCTTCTTCCTTTTTTTCTGAATTGAAATATTGCGAGTAAGTGGTATTTGATCGTGTTACCATCATCTATTTATTGCAATGGATTACGTACAGCTGTTACGTATGCACTTGTTCTCAACCCTACGTGTACTGCCGCAATATCTGATTTATGTTTGTACTTTAGTGAAATTTGAAAAAGCGAGCAACCCTATATCTTAACAAAAAAGTATATTCTCTACGCAATTGAGGCTTATTATCAGCGTTTTTAATTCAAAGCACTTAATAGGGTTCAAGGATTGATGTAACACATTGTTTATTATTGTGTTGTGTGTGTGAATGGACAAACCAAGACTTTTGCGACAATTTGAAACCTTAATGCTTACCTCATCCATCCCAAATACACACAAAGGGCTAATTAGGTCACATGAATCGCGTGTGCAACAAACGCAACACCAAAAAAAGCCACCCCCACACAAATCTTTCGTTAATTTTTTAAGGTTAAGAATATAAATATTGCTTTACAACTTTTCATCTTCCTTTTTTTCTTTTCCTCTCCGATAAGAAATTAATACTTATAATGACCGTTCAAGCTGACCCTACCGAAAAGATCTACCCCGTCCCTCAAAGATTGTTGGATGGTAAAAATGGTGTACCCAAGCCTTTTGTCTCAAGTTTTGATCAATACAAAACCATGTGGGAAGAAAGTGTGAACCACCCCAAGAAGTTTTTTGGAAATGTAATTTTCAAGTCGCGTTTTTTTTGTTACTCCAATAGGTTATCATTAACATAAATGTCTTTATTGTAGCTCGCTAATGAATTATTGAGTTGGTCAAAGCCTTTCGAGACTGTTCTTAACGGTAGCTTAACTGAAGGTGATGTTGCCTGGTTTTTGGAAGGTGAGCTCAACGTCTCATTCAACTGTGTTGATCGTCATGCTTTAGCTACACCAGACAAGGTAAATTTTATTAAAAAGGGGTGATTACAGAAATTATAGTTTAATTTGGAGGGGAACGAAGCTAAAAAGTTGGCTGAATTGCATAAATATTAATTTTTTTGTTATTGATCAACAGATTGCCATTATTCACGAAGGAGACGAACCTGAGAACGTTCGCAACATCACCTATCGTGAATTGTTGCAAGAAGTTTCTCGTGTCGCTAACGTGTTGAAATCTTTGGATGTTCGCAAGGGTGACAACGTTGCTATTTATATGCCTATGGTGCCTGAAGCAGTTTATGCTATGCTTGCCTGTGCTCGTGTCGGTGCTGTCCACTCTGTAGTCTTTGCTGGTTTCTCATCTGATTCTCTTCGTGATCGTATCAATGACTGTGGAGCTCGTGTTGTCTTGACAGCTGATGAAGGCAGACGTGGTGGTAAGAACATTGCCACAAAGCGTATTGTTGATGAGGCTTTAAAGGCTACCCCTACTGTTGAACACGTTCTCGTCTTGCGCCGTACAGGTTCTGATGTTCCTTTTACTGCTGGTCGCGATCTTTGGTGGCACGAAGAAATGGCAAAGGCTCGTCCCTATTGTGCCCCCACCGCCGTAAATGCCGAAGATCCTCTCTTCTTACTCTATACCTCTGGATCCACAGGTACACCCAAGGGTGTTGTTCATACTACCGGTGGTTATCTTTTAGGAGCTGCTGCAAGTGTAAAGTATATCTTTGATTATCATGAGGGAGATATTCACGCATGCATGGCCGATATTGGATGGTAATAATCTTGTACTATGTCAACGTTTGCTTATCACATCCGTTTCTAAATTTAGTTTTTTTTTGATCTCTTAGGATTACTGGTCACACATACATTGTTTACGGTCCTCTTGCGCTTGGTGCAACCACTGTTTTATTCGAGTCTACTCCTACTTATCCTGACCCCAGCCGTTTCTGGGACTTGGTTGCTAAGCACAAGGTCACTCAATTCTACACAGCTCCTACTGCCATTCGTGCTCTTCGCCGTCTTGGTGACAAATGGGTTGAGAAGTGTGACTTATCCAGTCTTCGTGTTATTGGCTCCGTTGGTGAGCCAATTAACCCCGAAGCATGGGAGTGGTACAACGAGAAGGTTGGTAAGGGTCAATGTGCTGTTGTGGATACATACTGGCAAACCGAGACTGGATCCATCATTGTCACTCCATTGCCTGGTGCAACTGCTACTAAGCCTGGTTCAGCTACCTTCCCCTTCTTTGGTATCAAGCCAGTCATTCTTGACCCTCAAACGTAAGTGTGGGCAAATGTATTTGTTTCAAGTATGAGATCTAATCAAAATTTCTTGAATTTAGTGGTGTTGAGTTGAAAGGAAACGATGTTACTGGTGTCTTAGCTATCAGTCAACCTTGGCCATCCATGGCTCGTTCTGTTTATAACAATCACCATCGTTATCTTGACACTTACTTGAACCCTTATAAGGGACACTACTTTACTGGTAAGACCAATACATGCCCCGATTGTGTATCTAATCTAATCATTCATTCTTATATAATTATTTTTTTTCAGGTGACGGTGCTACAAGAGATAAAGATGGCTACATTTTTATTCGTGGAAGAGTCGATGGTATATTGTGATTATATAATCACATCACGAACACAACAAATATTAACTTTCTTTGTATTTTTCTTTGTATAGATGTTATCAATGTTTCCGGACATCGTCTCTCTACTGCGGAAATCGAATCTGCCTTGATTCTTCACCACTCTGTTGCTGAAGCAGCTGTTGTCGGTGGTCAAGATGATTTAACTGGTCAATGTATTCACGCTTTCGCTTGTTTGAAACCCAATATCGAGGATTCTGAAGGTCTTGATAAAGAACTGTCATTGCAAGTTCGTAAGGTCATCGGTCCTTTCGCCACTCCTCGTGCAATTTACGTCGTGAATGATCTCCCCAAGACCCGTTCTGGTAAAATCATGCGTCGTATTCTTCGCAAGATTGTTAACGGTGAACAAGATTCTTTGGGTGATGTTTCTACCTTGGCTGATCCTACAGTTGTGGCTCATTTGATTGAGCGTGCTCAAGGAAAGAATAAGAAATAAGCTTTTTGCCCTAAGCTTTCTAATTATGTCTCTCATGGCTCATGCAAAATCATTGTCTCAAAAAATTCCAAGAAAAATTAACCGTCTATGTTTACATATCTTATGTCATCGCCAAACTCCCATTTCAACACATACATACCCCCTCATCATGAATGAATAAATATAAATTATATTGTACGAAATCAATTGATGCATACTATACCTATAGGCTTGGGTATCTTGTGAATGGTGTGTGATACTTATGTAGCATTGTAAGAAAAGTATTCGAGAATGGTAATGGTATCATTTTTTTTTATTTTAAATTAAGTAAGTGAAATATTACGAATAATCGAACTGAAGTTCGAGAAATATACAAAGGCACATAGGGTAAAAGAGACAGAGATTGTTTACTACCTGGAACCCCTTTCTTGTTTAATCATAATAATTTCCTTACGTAATCCCAGCACTTCACTTTCCAAGTCATAATCTCGACGTTTTAATAACGATATGTATTCAACAGCTGTAAAAGCAATAATATAAGTCAAAACTCTTCATCTGCCTATTGTGTCAAATCGTTTACCTTTACTCAGAATCTCCCATTTGCTTGTTTTCATGTTCTTTTCGACTGGTAAAGAGTCCCTCAATTCATCAAAGAGGTCTTTCATCTCCTTTCTCCTTTTTCGTTCAGCAAGCTTATGGCTTACTCTTAGTTCTGGTGATCGAGAATATGGACTTTCCTTACGTTTTTCATCATCCATTTCATTCGCAATCGATCCACGCCTTGAAGAGGATGGTTGATTATTTACAGATGGCATGGACGCTCTTCTTACGAGGAGTTGTTCCATAGAGGGTATACTGTCACCCACGAATGAAGGTTTACGACGATTGACAATTGGCCCACCACCTTGACCACGTTGGTATTTTGACTCATGCAACGGCTCCTGACCCACGTTCTTTACTGGTGCCGATTGGGGTGGGCTAGGAGGTGCAGAATAAGTACCATGATTGGGTGATTCTTGTATTGTTGCAGGAAATTGAAATGCTACATGTATTGTGTCGTGTGTTAATAATAATGGTGTATAATGCATCTCAAAATGTCCTTTCCTACCTCTGTATTTATTTTGTACATGGTTACTATTATACCTATTATGATTGTGATTTGTTTCTGAAGTGAGAGATGCAATAGAATGTCTTCTCTGGTATGGATCATATATAGGACTAGTAGATGTAGGTGGTATAGAAGGTGGAGGTTGGTTCATAGGTAAAGAGTCACGTCTTCCAGGATTGAATGCATAAGGATAGTCGTCATGAAAACCTCTCTTAGGATTGGCAGGGAAGGTATATGGTGAGGGAGAGGGTGATCTAGAGGAATAATCATAATCTGTTGCTATAGATCCTCTTCGACTAACAACGGTGGAATTAGGTCTGGGAAGATTATTCAGGTCGGTGATTGAAGGCCTGCGAAAATTACTATATGCTGCTGCATTTGCTGCTGGGTCTGTAATTGAACCTCTTCGAGAATAGGATTTATAAAACGGTTGCTGTGAGGTGTTGGGTTCCAGGGGTGAGAGAATCTTGTTGTGAGAAACAGACATGTCAGACATGCGATGTCTTATAAAGTCATCATTAGCTTGCATAGCAGGAAAGTCTTTTTTTTTTTAAAAATGTTGAAACTTAGAAAATAGAAATAGATATCTCTCCTCTTATTATAAGTTTTTACCTTGTGGTTCATCAATGACCATGTTATCGTCTTCATCCAGTGAAGATCTCAACAGTTCCCTAGCAGGTGGGAGCACAAAGCTTTTGTTATCTGAAGAAGTGGTATCCATTATTCTACCAAAATTGAAGAGGAAGAAAAGATATGAAAAAGAGCAACAGCGTTTTAATTTTTTCTGGTTTTCGGGTGAAAAAAGGAACAAAAAAGGGACAAAGAGAATTAAAAAAGGAAAAAAATTATCCTTTTCATGGGTTCTCAAACATGAAAGGAAAGCCTACGTAAATCCGCACTCGAAACACACATAGATAACACTTTCGCAAATCCATGTACCCCAGGAGATGGTCACAGATATCTAGATACTTCTCCTGTATATCAAAAAAAGCTGGTTCACCTTTCTCAATTCTCCTACATACCATTTTTGACAAAAAGAAACTCTATTCATTTCAGGCTTTACAAGAATGAATTCCAGCTTTTTAATATTCTTATTTAGCAAGTATTGAATTATGTTCATCTCCCTTGCTTTACTCCTAATGAGGAAGCCGCTTTCTTAACTTTACGTTTCCTTATTCTGCTGTTCCCGAGAGACTATTCACTGATGTCTCTACTTCTTTTTCAATTCTATTCGTCACTATAAAAGTCTCGGCATCTACAAAAGTAGAAAAGATGAAAAAAACATTTTTATAAGGAAGACTTCTACATTTAGATATACTGTTTATATAAAGCGCCCACTGTATGTATAAACAAAGAGTAGACCACTTCCCCGGTTGCTTACTAAAACATACCTTTTCAGTATGAGATTCGGTTTATGCAAATTATTCTATCTTTCTAAAGAACAATGCAAAAAAAAAGTAGCAAACCCTGGCCATTTGGTCAGCAAGTCAACATGAAAACAAGAACTCCATACATATGCAAAGATTGGTCCATACACATGTACAAGTTGCTTAGGAGAGAGTTTTCTCAAAGAAGAAAAAAGAAAGTGTCAAATTGTCTCTAAGAATGCATCTGATAACAATCATTAGAAAATACCCCTCTCACTGCAGCCAATTTTAGAGACCCACAGACATACATAATGTTTGCAGGAATATTACTCAGATAATTTTATTTTTTACCAAAGTTCACACTTGTTGACTGGGTTCATAGGACTTCCAGCAGGGCAATTGAAGGCCTCAGCGAAGATTTTAGAATTTTGAATAGCACCATTAACACGCCATCTTCCAGGAGAGTGTTCATCCACAAGGACCTAACATACAAAAAGGAAATATCAGTATAAATGTGTACTATTTCTGTGTATTTGTACAATATTACCTGTCTCTTGTAAGCAGCAGGTGTGATATTATTACACCAGACACGACCAAAGTTGACAAAGAACAATTGTTCAGGAGTCAATCCATCCAAACCAGGCAAGCGAACATTGTTGTAAACCTTGCTCTCCTTATCACTGTCATATCTTTGCTTCCAAGCAGAATAAGCTTCACCTAAACCACCGTTGTCGGCCAAGTTTTCACCCAAGGTAAGTCTACCATTGACATGGATCTTTTCTCCCTTCTCCCCGATGGTAGTAAAGTTACTGTATTGATCGATGAAGCATTGAGCCTTCTTGTCAAACTTGGCAGCAGTAGCATCAGTCCACCACTCAACAAGACGACCAGCACCATCATAATGTCTACCATTGTTATCATAACCATGCTATATGAAAAGTTTATATTAACTACTCATCGTATATCAAACTCAAATCCAGTTAAACTTACAGTCAATTCGTGACCAACAACGACACCAATACCACCATAGTTGAGATAATCGGGGTAATTGTCACCAAAGAAGGGGTTTTGCAAGATACCAGCAGGGAAAACAATCTCATTCACAGTAGGATTATAATAAGCATTGACAACTTGAGGATACATGCCCCAACGAGCAGGATCGGGGGTCTTGCCTACATCACTCCATGACTTGGCATTATCAAACTCACGAGAATTCAAATAGTTTCCAAAAAAGTCGTCTGCATCAATGCTTAAATCTCCATAATAACCAGATAAAGAGACGGGTGACATGACATTGGGAGAACTATCAGGGTATCCAATCTTACGAGTCAAGGAATTTACCTTCTCAACAGCTCTCTCACGGGTTACATCATCGAGCCAGGTCAATTCAGGTAAACGGGCAAGGAAGACTTCCTTAATAGAGTTGACAAAGTCATCAGCACGCTTCTTGGTACTGACACCAAATTTGTCAATGACATAGTAACGACCTGCCAAGAAGCCGAGAGAGTTATCGATTTCAGAAAGACAAGTCTTCCAACGAGGCTTGACGGCCTTGGGATCAGCACCGGTGAGCTTGGCTCCGAAACGACGAAGAGGAGCACGGACTTCATCTCCAAGAGCATCAGCATAAGAGGAAACAACTTGCCAAGTGAAATAAGCTTGCAAAGTACGGGTATTTTCAGATTCGAATAAATTGCTGACATTCCCGACATAGGCAGGAGAGGTGACGATGATTTTGCCAGGATGAGGTGCGGTGGCAGGAGTAAGACGGTTGACATACAATCCCCAATCAACAGCAGGAGCAGCCTTAGCTAATTCAGAGAGTGAGAGTAAGTTGTAGATGCGCTCGGGGTCTTGGAAGTATTCATTGAAATCACTCTTGTCAGCGAGCTTCTTTTCGAAATCAACAACTAATTTAGCGGTGGTGGCAGCACTGTTCTTACCCCATCCAAAGTCTTCGGATTTGCTAAAAACGGCTTCCAAAGTTTCTTCAATGGCCTCACGAAGAAGTTTGACAGAGTCTTCTTGTTCGTAATATTCCTTGGAAGGCAAGGATAAACCAGATTGATACAAAGTGATGGCATTGACAGTAGGATCTTTGGGATCAGCATCGATCATAAATTCAAAGGGAGATCCAATTTGCTTTTTGGCCAAGAAGGCTAAAGTTTCAGTCAAGGTACGGGATTCAGACTGGTCACCGCGCTTTGTTGGGAATAAATCTTGGAGCTCTTTGATAAGAGGGTAGATGGGTTCAGCACCGCGACTGTCGATCTTGGCTTCGTTCATACAAGAATCATAAAGATTTTTGGCTTTGTTGAAATTCTGCTTATCAATCACCTTTTCAGGGTCAGGTAAACGACTGGCTTCTGAATGTGTACGGTCATAAAAGTCTTCGAATGTGCCAGAGAGAATATTGCGGAGAGCTTCCTTGTTTTGGTCGCTAAGTAACACGAAAGAGTTGGTAGATGAAGTTCCCTCAGGAATTTGGTGAGTCTTTTGCCAATTGTTACCTAATTATTTGATAATTACTTTAATTGGTCATTAATTATATATTTGGTTATTTTTACTTTCTTACATGTGTATTGGTAAAAGTCCTCACAAGGATCTAAGGTGGTGTCGATATCCTGCACAATAATTGCGTGTTTAACACTCGGTTTATTTCTATTGCGTTTTTTTTTCTAGTTTACCTTCAAGATTTGAGCAGCAGTCAAGACACATTCAGGTGTCAAACAAATAGGCTACAGATAAGTAAAGTGTACGTTAGTATTATAAATAAAGCAATTGAATTGATTTCATTGGTAAAGAGGCGTAAAATGGCGTATGAAGGGGGGCACAGTAAAAAAAAAGAAAAAATTCACACACACGCACTATTTACATCAATGCATCACCTCGTTACTACTACTTACTGTACTATCGTTATCACCAGGTGGGGCAGGAACTGTACCTGGAGGACCATCTGGCTTTTCATCATAAATACGTCTAGTGTAGAGTCCAGTCAAGACACAGAGCGTAACAAAGAAAATAGCAGCTAACGCAATCAGCACTTTTTCTAATGGTGTAAACTTTCCGTTGCGGAAACGAGAGGTGTGGGTCACTTGATCTTCGCGATCAGCATCCCCATCTCTCAAAAGAGGTTCTCTTTCTGCACTCATGTTGGAATGACAAAAAGAAGAAAAAGATAAAGAGTTGAAGAAGAGAGAAAAATAGGAGAAGAAAGAGTGGAGCGGGGTATTTCTTGTGAAATATGACGAATATTTTGAGTCTCAAAAGAGCGTACAAACAGCTTTTTGTGCCTTTTGCCACTATAAATTTGCATAAATACAGCACACAAATCATATATTGCTTCTTTTTTTTCACTCCTCTGATAAACGATGGTGACATTTGACGATATTTCAAAGGAGTTGTTGTTTTCGCAGTAACAACAACATGGCATTTTTGCATAAAATTCCAATAAATTGTCATATTTTGTCTTTGGTTATGCAAAATGATCATGATTTCTTTTATTAAAAAATGCAATTCTACATCTCTACTCTTCAAATTCTTCCAAGAATGAAGTCAAAGCTTCTGGTAAAATGAAATCAAGCTTCTTTTCTTCAATTAAAGCGTTAGCTTCCTTGATGTTTTCAACAGCCTGCTTGTAAATTTCAGCTTGTTCTTCTTCCTTCAAAACCAAGTTGGCTTCGTTCAACAAAGTTTCAGCCAAATCAGACAAAATTTGAGGTGAGACATTGTTGACCTTTTGAAGTTCCTTTTTAGCCAACTCAAAGTACTTTTTACTTTCAAGAATAGCTTGATATGCCTTTTCTTCCTCTTCAGATAACTTGGTTTTTTCCTCTTCCTCCTCTTCATTCACATCCAAATTGTCCAAATAGTAGTTGGCAAGTGATAATTTACATAAGCCAAGTGCAGATAAAGCCTTGGCATTTTCAGGTTCACTTTCTACTACTTTTTTCAAAGCATTTTCAGCCCAGTTGGTGAATTTATCGCGAGATTCGAGACTTTCGTACAAATCACCGTGATTTTGAACAATATCGGCCAATTCAACAATGGTCTTTGAGGGAACTTGAGAATCTGCAATCACCTTATCTAAAGTTTCTAAGGCGCGAGAAGATAATTCAGGAATTTCTTGATCGCCCTCAGAAACAGCACTAGCTGCCTTGGCAAGCCAAATCTTTGCAAGAGCCAAATGGATCTTGTTGTGTACATCATCCTTCGTGGTGGATAAACCTTCGTTTAATCTTTCCTCAGCAGCGTCCAAGTAAGGTTCAAACTCTTCTTCGTCGGTGAGACGACCTAATTCATACAGGGCAGAACCGTAGGTGAAATAGAACAAGGCAGGAAGAGGTTCACTTGATTCATAGTTGCGAAGAATACGATCGGATTCGTGAATGGTACCACGGATCAAAGGTAAAGCAGCAACGGGATCGTCTTCGGACACTTTTCGAATGAGTAAATCAACTTATTCAATACACTCTTATCAGTAAACATACCGAGTTTTTCAACTGCACTTTCAAAGAGAGCAGCAGCCTCTCCAACCTCGTCGCCTTCTTCAACAACTTTGTCAATGACAACGGTTTGAGCGTTTTCAGGAATTTCAGAAGGGTTGGTGGGCTCATCAACCTTGGTCTTCTTGTTGGCCTTGGCCATAGCACTACCCTTTAAACCTCTGGGTCTCTTTTTCTCGGCAACCATATTTATGAATTTGCTGAATTGAACAAAAAGTAAAGATCTAAACTTAGTTTTTTTTTTTTTCTTGGGTCAGTGACTTTTGTTTCCCGCTTGAATTCATGCAAATCGTGATTCTATTGGCTAAGGAAAGTGTCAATTTTAAATGGAAATCATGCCATAATTCTTCAATTGACATTCATCAATCATTCATCTATTATTTCAATTATACAGTGTTTTTTATTCATTTTTTATACATTTGTTTCTTTAGTCTATTCATCCGAGACTTTACAGTCTACGCTTTGACCTTCTTTTCTTGCTCCACTGACTTGTTGACGGTAATTTCTAATAATTTGTTCAAACGAGTGATCATGGATCTTGGGTCATCTAGAACACCAGCGGCACACAAAGCATTATCGTAAACCTACAAAAGTGGTTCGTTAATCTGACATATAATTCCATTCGTAACCAAGTAACTTACTTGTTCTGTAACCAACTTGGCCAACTCGGGGTTTTCGTTACGGATACTGAACAAACCCTTCATGACAGGGTGATCAGGGTTGATTTCCAAGACAGTAGGAGTAGGAGGGCTTTCCTCCATTTTGGCAGAGCCTTGCATCATTTGCATCATCTTTCTCATAGCAGGACTTTCATGTTCGAGGACTAGAATAAAAATTGAGTACATAGTATTCAAAGGGGAAAATCATAATTTAAATACATACCAATGGCAGGGAAACTAGCAAGTCTACGAGACACATCGACACCCTTCACAACTTCATCACCCAAGCTATTTTCGATCCACTTGGCGAGGTCCTTAGCATCAGAGTCGGATAAAGCAGCGCTGTCAGTATCGCGATCCATTTGTAACAAAGGATCTGAGGCAGCTTCAGGGGAATCAGCAGACACTAAATCATAACCTTGGAACTCCTTCAAATGGTTGACAACGAACTCATCCACAGTTTCATAAAGATACAAAAGTTCGACATCCTTCTTCTTGAACATCTCAGTGTAAGGACTTTCTTCAGCATACTTTCTCTTGGGAGTCAATAAATAATAAATACGCTTTTGTCCTTCCTTGCTACGAGCAGCATAATCCTCTAAACTGATCATACCGTGGTTTTGAGACTTGGAACTTTCGAATCTTAAAAGCTTACTAATCTCACGCTTGTGCATGGCATCAGTACAAGCACCTTCCTTGATAAACTGTCCATAATCCAAAAAGAATTCGTCGTACTTTTTGGGATCCTTCTTGGCTTCACCGTCGAGCCATTTGAGAACACGAGAAGTCATGACCATACGGAGACGAGACAAGATGTTGTCTTGTAATAATTCACGAGAGACGTTCAAGGGAATATCTTCAGAATCAACAACACCCTTGATGAAACGCAAGTAATGAGGTAAGATACCAGCAGATTCAGGTTGGATCAAAACTTTTCTAGAATACAAAGAGACACCAGGCTTGGTTTGTTCACCCAATAATTCCATGTGCTTCTCAGGGACGTAAAGAACGGAAGAGATGGAAAGAGGTGAGTCGGTCTTGAAGTGTAAGGTGTATTGAGGATCATCCCAAGCGTTGGCAATGAAACGATAGAATTGTTGATGTTGTTCGGGTGTCACGCTGTTACGATCCTTGGTCCACAAAGGCTCAACAGTGTTGACTTCCTTACCATTCAAGTAAATAGGGAAGCCCACAAAGTTGGAGTACTTTTTGATGATGGAGTCAATTTCAAGCTCGGAAGAGTAAGACTTGGAATCTTCACGCAACTCAATGACAATCTTGGTACCAACAGCAACATTGTCAGCTTCAGCAACACTGTAAGATCCTTGACCATCAGTAGTCCAACAGTACAGGTTGGATCAAAACTTTTCTAGAATACAAAGAGACACCAGGCTTGGTTTGTTCACCCAATAATTCCATGTGCTTCTCAGGGACGTAAAGAACGGAAGAGATGGAAAGAGGTGAGTCGGTCTTGAAGTGTAAGGTGTATTGAGGATCATCCCAAGCGTTGGCAATGAAACGATAGAATTGTTGATGTTGTTCGGGTGTCACGCTGTTACGATCCTTGGTCCACAAAGGCTCAACAGTGTTGACTTCCTTACCATTCAAGTAAATAGGGAAGCCCACAAAGTTGGAGTACTTTTTGATGATGGAGTCAATTTCAAGCTCGGAAGAGTAAGACTTGGAATCTTCACGCAACTCAATGACAATCTTGGTACCAACAGCAACATTGTCAGCTTCAGCAACACTGTAAGATCCTTGACCATCAGTAGTCCAACAGTATCCCTTAGATCCAGGGTATGCAGACTTGGTATAAACCTTGATCTTGTTACCGACCATGAACTACGATATATACTTATTAGTAATTATCCAAAAGATATAATTAGTGCAATATACGTTACTGTAGAATAGAAACCAACACCAAATTGACCAATGATGTTTTCTTTAGTGCCACTGCCATCCTTCTCCATCTTTTCTAAAAACTTCTTGGATCCAGAGCTGGCAATTGTACCCAAGTTGGCGTTCAATTCTTCCAAGGTCATGCCGATACCGAAATCTTGGATAATAAATTGGTTCTTTTCTCTATCCAAATCAATTCTAATCTCGAGAGGTTTTCCACTATCTACGTCAGCTTCAATGTTTTGTGTTTGACGAAGCTTCTCCAAAGCATCGGCAGCGTTAGAGATAAGTTCACTGCAAAATTAATAAAGTTAGAATATATTCAAAATCATGCTGCAATTGCATATTTACCGAACAAAGATTTCTTTTTCGGAATACAAAGAGTTGGCTACAATATCCAATAATCTCTTGGTCTCTGTCTTGAATTCATGGACTTCTTCCTTGCCAGTAACAACCTCTTCGTTATCTACCTTGTGCTATACAAGACAGTAAGTTAGAATAAGTAAAGGTCTGTGGAGAGATATTTCGAAGTCTTACCTCGGATACATCGGTAGAATAAGCTCTGGTCCACAAATACTTTCCAGTAGCGCAACCTGCAGAGGCAGTAGCAGCGCGAACAACGACAGGCGTAGACTATTTGAAACGAGAACAAGGTTTTGTGAGACGATCTGACAGGTAACAACCTCATTTGCGCTACTTACAAACACAGTCTTTGCTTGACCACGGACTACCCTTTTGGCAGAAGCCTTGATCAAAGGAATGGATGTACGAATCAAAGGATTGAACATGTTTACTTCCAATTACTTGAATTAAAGAGAAAACAAAAATTAAAAAGGGACACTTGACATGTATATTTTCTGGGGGAGAATACCTGGCGAATTAAAGTCACAGCGTGAACCTCGCAAATCATTGGACGAATTGAACCTTCTGGAATATGTTGGCATAAGTTCTGATAACAAATTACTTAAAATATGCGCAATTAACTATTTCATGATATACCTGTTTAGAATGTCCTTCGTAGCATCTATTACTGCTGTAATGCTTTTATTTGGATAGGTAATCTTGGAGTCTTTTAGTTAATAGCACTTTGCAACCATACCAGCCAATGAAAAGCCTGAAATGGAGTTTCAATCGCTCTGTAACTTTGTTACTTGGAAGCCTGGGGGTGAGCCACTAGATAATTTTTTTTTCTCTTCTCAATTCAGTTCACACCAATACCATGTCTTCAGCTGGAAAGATCGTCAAGCATTTGATTAGTGTGTACGTTGGGACACTTGACATGTATATTTTCTGGGGGAGAATACCTGGCGAATTAAAGTCACAGCGTGAACCTCGCAAATCATTGGACGAATTGAACCTTCTGGAATATGTTGGCATAAGTTCTGATAACAAATTACTTAAAATATGCGCAATTAACTATTTCATGATATACCTGTTTAGAATGTCCTTCGTAGCATCTATTACTGCTGTAATGCTTTTATTTGGATAGGTAATCTTGGAGTCTTTTAGTTAATAGCACTTTGCAACCATACCAGCCAATGAAAAGCCTGAAATGGAGTTTCAATCGCTCTGTAACTTTGTTACTTGGAAGCCTGGGGGTGAGCCACTAGATAATTTTTTTTTTCTCTTCTCAATTCAGTTCACACCAATACCATGTCTTCAGCTGGAAAGATCGTCAAGCATTTGATTGCCAAGAATGGCCCCATGACAACACAATCATTATTTACATTTGTCCCTACATACTCTAAACAATTTGTCTCCAAGACTCACTTGAAGAGAAAGATCTTGACATCTCTTGAAGGAGAAGGTGTTATTTACAAGCAAGTCAAGCGTGAAACCCCAACATCAAAGCCTACCTGGGAATGGCACTTTAAGAACGCTGAAAACATTGAAAAGTACAAGAACTTGTTGTAAAGAAAACTGTATAGAAAATTAGAATATCTTATAACACATAAAAAAAATGCAAATAATAATAAAAACTGTTTGGCAAGGAAGACCAGGGTGTGTCTTCCATAGCATATATACGAACGAGTACAAACGTAGTTTTTATTTTTGGAATAAACAAGATATAGAGAGCTTACAGATATTTAGAATATATTTTATAGATAATAAATGTACAGGAAAAAAGTGATATATGTGTAGTATATGTAAAAATAATAAGAGTCGACTCTAAATGATTTGGATTTCACAACTGATACCGTAATGATCTATATTTGAAAGAAGCTGTCAAAATTACAAGATTCAAAAAGTATATTTATCCAGTTCACTATTACCTGAAATTTGTGTAAATCCAGTGCTTTCACGCTCTTCTTCAGTCATCTTTGTATTTTCTTCCACCCAAAATTTCTCTACATGCGGTGAGGCGAGACGAATGCGGTTTGTATCACGGTCGGACCAAAATATACGATCGATACTCTGAACTGTCATTAATTGGTCCCAATTGGTCAAGACAGTTTCAGCAGGAATCAGTTCACCTTGTTCGTTGGTTTTATAGTCGCCAAAAGTGACAGGGTGATAGCCATAGCCGTCATACACAATGTCCTTTAAATCATTCATCTTCCAGGGATGTTCGAACCAGCGTTCGTCCGATTGAGAGTGTTTGACACCTGTGCCTTTAATCACTTCAACCATTTTCGTATATTCGGGGGAGCTTTCCTTAGAAGGACGAGTAATGGGAGCACCTGTAGGATGTACTGCAGCATCCACGTTCAAGTCACCCACAACCATGACTGGCTCTTTATCCATACTTGCAGTATCGTAGACAAAATTATGCAAAAGAGAGAATTGAGAAAGTCTGATAGCTGTGTCATCTTCGTTAATCACGTTGTTCGTATCATAAGATGCTTGTGTATGTGTGGTATAAATGTGCATCTTCTTATCGGGATTCAATTCAATTAAAGCGTGCAACGCACCTTTAATGGACAACCTATTAAAAAAAATACAGAGTTTAGAATGACGAATGCACTAATATGGTAATAATTACTACCACCACTACTAATTACTTACCAATCACTATGTTGACCTCTGGGATATTCAATGATATCCGATTTACGAATAGGGAAACGAGAGATAAGCAAAAGACCGCCATCCACACCAATCTGCCAAGGATATTTTCTAGGAGATTCAATGTGATAATTAAAACCCATATTACGGGCAGTGGTGATAAGACGATCTTTTCTTCTCGAAGCAAACGCAAAGGACTCTTGGAAGGTGATGACATCATACTCTGGAAGAATGTACTTTTCAATGTAGGCCAAGCGATCGTCCTTATAATCGGACCAATTGTTCTTGATGAGAGGCGGGCGCATAAAGATATTCAATGTCAAAAATCTTGCTGTGGTGTTGGTGACTTTATCAGGTATGACCGGGTCAGGATATGTAATTGGTGCAAAAAAGATGGAACAGAATAGTAAAAATGAAAACAATACCAAAGAGAAACATGAAATGCCAATCAAGACACCTCGGCAGTGAGCCAACGAAGAGGGAAGCACAAATTTGGGTCGCTCAGGTAAACGATCGACAATGGCAAAATACCAGTAGGAGCAGCATGAGACAGAATTGTCAGAGTCTATGCTATCGTGATTGCTGCTGGTAGTAGATAAAGCAGCTGTGGATTCGCTTCGTCTATGTCTACGTCCTAAGCTAAATATCGACCTGCTACTACTCCCACTGCGGTTATGAACTGGAAGTGTCGGTAAATAAATAGCCTGGTGGGTGTTGAGTCTTGGAATTTTGCGTAACCAATTATAAACACGGCCAAAGACTGTGGTTGCAGGAGGATACAACTCATATGGAGGGGGATTGGATTGCGTACTCACAACGCTATCTTCATAGGAGTTTTGTGAGCGCAGGCGAGTTCTTCCTGGATGATTTTCTGGCGGTTGTGAATCACTACCACCAGCTTCTTGTTCGGGTGCTTCCTCTTCCCCGTCGGATTGTGCTGGTCTTTCCTCTTCTTCTTCATCGTGATAAGGTTCGTTAGGAATAGGTAAATCCTCCACTTCTTCGTTTGGAGTTCTTTCAACGGGAGAAGAGCTCATATTCTTTTATATTAAAGCTGAAACACCACACAAAGAATATGGGATAAATAAAGAATGAAAGAGAAAAAGGAAAAAATGAAAAAAAAGCAAAGCTAAAATAACAGCCAGCGACAAGCACCAGCCAGAGATTTAAACACCGTGTCCGCAAAAGCTGAGTTTAACCATTCATACGTCAATGTACAGTGCTCACAACAGTCGATGTCGCACACGGTCAAAAATAATGCCGCAAGCCAATGAAAATCGACGTCGTCTGTTATTCAACAACACTTTCCTGGAAAAGTATAAAACTGATGTTATCGACTTCAATGATGCTAATCTTTCTGCTGCTGTTGTTGAAGTGACTGAACATTTGTTGAATCGGTTCAAAGATCTTCAAGTTTCTCGTAGCATGTTTAAAATTTCATGAGAAATGAGTGCAATCTTTCTTTGAAGAAAGCTGACTTCCATTTTATCGAAAGAAACAGCCTCGCAAAGATTGAAGAGAGACATGATTGGGTTCGTAAACGGGAAAATACTGATATGAATGTTTTGACGAATTGAATGTTTCTTGACGAGTCAGCTTTTGATATCAATATGGAACGCTCAAGAGCTTGGTCCGAGATAGGTACGCATGCCATTGTTACTCGGCCTACTACGAGAGCAAACATAACATCGATACTAAGAGCTATCTCAGCTGCAGTTTGATCACAGTTGGCGTAAAAAAATCAAGACCTGCAAAGAAGAGAAAGATGGAAGGGTATGTAAGCTCAGGGACTGTGACTGGTCACTACATAAGTTTCTTAAAGATGACTTTCGATGAATTGGACAAACATCCTCATACATATCATTGTTATGTTGGCACCCCTCCCTCTTCTCCTCGTATTGCAAATACGTACGTTGATTAGTAATTATTAAGCGATAAACTGTAGGCAAACACAAAAGAAAATAATGACAACAACTTGTCAAAGAATTGGCACTCAATTTTTTTCATGGAGGTCAGTAATAAATCGTTTCCTGGGCTCTTTCGTGATAAACTAGCTTATGTGTCTGTAATTATTGATCACAGATGTGTTTCTTTCTGCTCTCTTTTCTTTTCTTTTCTAATATTTTCTTTACGTATCATGAGCGTTTACATATGGAATTTGTTCCCTGGAAATTTTATTAACAAATTTGATTGTCGGCCTGGTTGTGTCAAGCGTTCGTTGATATGAACTTGCTTATTTCATCTTATTTACCCATCCACCTTACTCCAATGATTAATTAATGATACCAATTTTTCATTGTTCCTGCAACTCGCAGCGTATTTTCTCACTTGTGAAAAAAAGAATTAAATCCGTAAATTGTTCTGCTCTTACAATTCACCAACACTATATTTGCTTTCATTCTTATGTTATGCAGAAAATTTGAAGAGAAAAAATTACCAAAGGCAGACTTAAAACTTGGCACCTGAAACTTACCGTGATGGTCCCTAATTGCTAAGTAGCAATGGCCAAGCAATAGAAGAGAGGATGGCGTGCTTTACATATATGTGGCTTCCAAAATGAGGCTTAAGTGTCCGTTTGAGTCATACCAAAAAGAAGGGGAGACTTCCGTTAATTTAGTCAACTAGAGACCATTATACCACATCTTACATGTATGAAATACCTTGTTCAGTTATTTTCGTTGATTATATTTTACATAAGATTCAGTTTTATTGTCTATGTAGTTTTTGCTTTGCTATTCGATATTCTACTTGGCAGCAGGATTTTTTCAACGCATCAAGATCCTCCTCAGGTATAGGCAAGAGGCTATGCATTTTAAAAGACTTTTTGTGTTTTTCAGATTGTTGTATGTTGATTCAGAGGATTCTAATTCGTACTCTTTGCACATATGTATGTTTTCTTGAACAGGGCGTAATAAAATCTATCACACAATCATACTTACAATCATATGTCCTTGAGTACAAGCTGATGAAAAACTCGGAACAGAGTAACGTGATCTGTGTTACAAAAACTTTAATTGGTTATTAATTTAAATTGCAATGTCTTCCCTTCTTTTGCTGTTTCTACCGGCTTTGTTTACTTTTTTCGTCTCGATTTTATTGTATACTTGCAATGGAAAGTGTAATAAAATTGACGGAATACTTACCTAAATTTGATTCAAAGAATCACAACCGTTTAGCCGTCCAGGTTGCTAGCGTTGCGGCAGTGTCTTCTGTGCTATACGCGACGTATAAATCTGTTTCTGGTGATAGGGAAAAAAGCCAGACTTATGGTAAAGAGATACCTTCACCTAAATCTTCGTATCCCTACGTTGGCCATATGCTATCATTGGGCAGTTCCCCATGGAATACGATCACTCAATGGCACGAAGAACTGGGACCAATCATAAAGCTGAAAATGGGTGCGCAAACCTGGATTATGGTTGACGATCCCGCGCTAGCCCATAAAATTTTTGTTAGTAACGGCGCCGAAACGTCTTACCGGCCCAAGATGGTGTTTCCCTACAAGCTCGCTAGTATGGGGGGAAAGTGAGTTGCTTATTATGTTGCGATGCTTTCGTGTCAATTCTCAACCTTACTGATATATAGGGGCCTTGTATTCTCTCAACCCGGGGAAGGGCTGAAAGAAAATAGAGCTGCTGGTGAGTGACAAGATAAGTTGTCATAAATTTTTAGACATTTTCTAACTTTTCGTCGTACCTAGCATTGACCGTTTTAGCCCCAAGAATGATAGTAGACAACTACATGGGATCAATCAAAGAGGAATCCGTCAAGTTGATATCCAGATTGTTGGAAGAGAGCAAAGCGGAAGGCGGTGTGAATCCCCTGAAATCTCTGGAATTAAATTCATTGAACGTTATTTATTCCGCTGTCTTTGGAAGAAAATACGATAGTGTTGACGACCCTGAGTTTGTCAGTATATCAAGAAGCATTGAAAAGGGCATCAAGCTCGCAGGAGTGGAAAATGATTTGGCCACCTTTTTGCCAGCTCTGTCTTTCGTGGATTATTTGGCTGGATCCCAAGTCAAGATGAGAGAGTATCTCGAAAAAGAACGTGGACCGGTGATGAAAAAGTTGATGAAAGAGGCATATGAACGCGAAGGTCCCAATGTGATTAAATCTCTTCGAGAGGGATCTTTTGATTTTACAGAAGATGAAGTCATGATATTAGCTAGTAAGTAATTCGTTATTTGCGCACATGGGAGGTTGCGGTAAAAATGAATACGTGTTACATGCTTACTAATACCTTGTTCCTACGTGATTGTTTACAGTTGATTTAGTTGGTGCAGGCACAGACACAATTTCCATTACCTTACTATGGATTTTTGCTATTTTGTGCCATCATCCTGAGGTACAAGAAAAAGCGGCTAGGGAGATTGATGAATTTATTGCGTTGAATCAACGTACGCCAGACTTCACTGAGAGAACGCAAGTACCTTACTGTATTTCCGTGATAAAAGAGTGTATGAGATTAAAACCCACTACACCTTTCGGAGTACCCCACTCAGTAGTCAATGACGGTATGCATACAGCTTTGCACCTCTATAGAATTGTTTATTGATAAACTCTGGGTATTATAGTTGAAGTGGATGGTTATATTATTCCTGGTGGCTCTACAGTTATGGTCAATATGATCAGCATGCATAGACAACCTCACCTTTATCCTGATCCAGAAGCTTTTAAACCTGAGCGATTTTTGAACAATTTGAAGACAATGCAATCTGCTGCGAATGGAAAATTCGAAGAACGCGATCACTTCAATTTTGGATTTGGAAGGTAGGTTTATTTTGAGAGCATTTATTCGTGTAATTCACATCAAATAACCTGTTGTATATGATATAGACGTGTGTGTCCTGGAATTTACCTGGTATGTGCTGATCTAACATTTTCTGCCAAGATACATTTCTCACTCAAGTTGTTTGTAGGCTGAGTGTGAACTATTTTATGCATTCATGCAAGTGTTTTCAAGAGCAACCATCATACCGGCAGGTCAAATGCCCGACATTAGCAGTTCAAGAAACGGTGGACTTACTATACCTCCACTTCATTACAAGGTCAGATTTGTTGAGCGTAAGTCATGTTTAAATGATCTATAGAGAAGCTTTATAATCAGGCTGCCTCGTCTATGCACAATCCTCATTCTTCTCAATAAATTATTATTCGTTCAACTTTATGCACGATTTTTTAATAAAGAAAAATCAGAAATCTTGTATGTGAAGCACAAATTTTGAATATTCTGAGGCCATTGTAATAGATATATATAGTATTGGTGTTACATATTCACTTGATTCTACGAATAATACAATGCAAGTATGTACAAAGTAAGACATTAGAAGTTCAATCATTGATGTGCTTTATATAATTCTATCTTATTTCAACTATATACATTATAATTACAAGCACCCCTTTGACTGTCCTAACTCTGGCATATTTAACACACACTGTTATTGCAGTAGTGATTATTGTGGATTGTTTGTGTTGTTACTTTGTGCTGTTAATAAATGAGGTCTTTCATTCATAATTTTCAAAATAGCCTGACCAAATAATCCATTGGCCCAAGAGAACCAAGACCGCGTGTATCCTTTGGAATCTTCTCCTCCACGTTTATGATGAACATTAATGGCCTCATGTATCAGTCCTGTGTTATCTGTAGACGTGAGTATGATATCCAAAGCTTGTTTAATTTCATTATCGTCATTGGAGGTAAGAATCTACGTTTTGAGACGAAACAAATAAATTTTTATGCAAGCATGACTTTTGTGGAGTATTCTCTACTTACTCGAACAATTTGTGACATTGGCCATGCAAAATCTAATCCAACCTTAAACGAGATAAAATTAATATACACAACACACCTCACACATGCATACTTTATACATACATGAGGTCCACCAATTCCAGATCCACGAGGTCCAGAGAAATAGTACGGGTTGTCGTTTGAGAGAACCAACTTTCTTGTATTTTGATAAATGGGGTCATTTTGATCCAGAAATCCAATAAGACTGAGTGACAGTAATGAGGGAATATTAGCGTCGTCCATAATAAGCGTCGAACCATAACCATCCACTTCGTCTATGTATGCATCAATGCAATTTAAATAAAACATATATTTTTCTTTTTCAAGCGTTTACTTACAGGCAAATACTTTCCCATACGTGGGATGATGAATCAGGCCATACTTGTAAATAGCATCACGAATTTCTTTAGAGAGCCTTGCCGAGTCAGCAGATAATTTCTGTATTCTAGCATCATTTCTTGCCGAAGAGTTTGACAATAACTGCGACATATGACCCAATTCCACTGAAAGCATTGCATTTCCTGGTATGAAGAATGGGAAAACAGTTGCATCATCTGAGGGTCGAAATAAACTTTTCACCATGCCAGTATGTTTAACAGGCTGACCACGGCCACCTAAAAATTGTGTCTCGGTGGGTCTATCTGCGTTTTGGAAAAACTTGTACTTTACAGCAAGTACTTCCCCTATAATATGATATTCATCAGATCGACTCTATAAATCCCAATAAAAAAAGTGAGGGTATTATTACCTGATGTTATATTAAAAGTGGGATTTTGTTCAAAGGAGATGGTGGAAATAATCTGCTCAACTGCATCAACCCATACTGAATTATTCACAAAGGAATCGTCCCCTGATGTAGCCCAATACTGATATGATAAACCCATGAACGACGCTAAGGAGTCAATCTCCCATTTTCCTTCAAACACTGTTTACGCAGGTGTATAAGTTACTATAGTTTCAAATGAAATAAAAAGTACGTATACATACCCCCGTCTTGAAGATAGACCTCTCTCTTTTTAAGAGGGGATGAATAAGATGTTCTGATATCTTGTGCTAGTTTTTCGATTGTTAATGGTTCCTTAAAGGCGTTTGCGTAAGGGTCAATCGTCAAAAATTGCGCCTGCAAGTAGATCGCTCCTAAAAAGAGCCTCTTTAAATTTCCATCCTGCTTTATCAAATCAATGTAGGGCAGCAGCTGGTTTGCAGAGTCTCGAATCCACATTGCATTGATATCGCCTGTGATAATGTAGGACAATGGGTGACAATCGTCGGCAATGGCGAGACACGCTGTGCTTTGAATGGTGGTATCTAGGGTATTGGGGTATGTATTTGTGAATAGGCGAGCTAAATCGAGGTTGGCAATCTAAGGGTGAAATTACACATGATTATGTCATTGCTTTTTATGGCGCGCGCTAGAAATGCATTACACAAACCTTTGATGTAATATTGCTTATGACATTTTCGACAGCTGGACTAATAAACTTTCTACAAGCTTCAATGGGTCTTTGAAAAGGTAGGTTCAGTGTGCCATTACTCCCTGGCGAATGAAAGACCTTTGCAAATCTATAAAAGATGAAGGGAAGACGATGAATACATGCTTTGTTATAGGTTCTATCCACATTTGTGCACTGACTCAAAGTAATCTGGACATGAAGCGGCCGAGTCTGCTGCAGTCATAATGGAAAAGTATAAAAGTAAGAAACAAAGTATGAAAGAGAAGAGAAAGAAGAATGAAAGGAAAATTATTGTTTCAAGATGCATTTATGTACAGAAATATATATATGGCAATAAGGGATAAACAGTTGTTAAAAAGGTTAAGGATGCAGAAAAGGAGAGAGGGTGATAGGTTACTTTATTTTTTTTCTTCCCGTTTGTTTATTGTCATGTATAAATATGACTTTGAACGGTAATTTATTGTTATGACATATTGTCACCATGATCATTAGAATATGTAGCACATACGTACGTATCATTTATACAAACAAAAAAAAGTCAAATTCTAATGTAACAATTGTACTCCACAATGATTTTTGTTGTTTTTATTTCAAACTGTGATTTTCCAGAATACCACTTTACGTATGATTTTTTGAAGGAGTTCTCGAAGAAGAGGCATGATATAATTGATAATAGAATAAGCAATGGGTGACTTTCTCCTCCAGAGGATATAAAAAGCGATTAATAAAATGGCCGAATTTGCCATTAAATGTTTTATCAACGTCTTTGTAAGTCTCCATGAAGACCATTGACGTTTTTGTAGATCTCTTTCTTCACGTACTTTGATACCTCTTCTCAATCTATCAATTTGCTCCGTTAAAGCTGAGACTTCAGTTTGTAACTTTTCCAATGCCCGGCTATCTGCTTTTCTGGCATTAATTTTCTCTAATTTTCTGCTGCTGCTTTTACTTGTAGATGTGGATGAGGATGATTGATTGCTATCAGTGATTTTCTTTTTGTTGTTGTTGCTGTTAGTGTTGTTGGGTGTGGATGAATATGGTGATTGTCTTGGTGATGAAAGTACCAAGTTAGATGTAGCGGCAGCTACCTCTCTGTCGAGGGTGTCTGCTTCAGATAAAATGTCGTTATGATGGTGATGTTGAGGTTGTAAGAAATCCATGGGATGCACGTAATTTGTTTTGGTATTGTTACTTTGGTTTTGTTGCTGAAGTTGATTCAGCACCCACTGACCAGTGACTGAATTCTGACCAGGTGAAGTAATAGGTGTGATGGGATATTCTGAATGACTGTGTTGCTCTGAGAAGCTATTATGACGATTTTTGTAGTATGAAGATGATCTATGATGGCTGTTGATACGATTCAGGGTGGGTGGAGTGGACCTGTATGACGAAACATTGGTAGAATTGGGCGGTGAGCTTAGGTCTTCCCGCATCAACTGATCTGCCTCAATATTGTTCAAAAAATGTTCTTGTAATTCAAATTCTGTAGGATCATATGCATCTTGAAATAATTCTATAGATTAAAGAAAAATGGCATTAAATTAATGAAAAGTTCAATTTTTTTTAGCTTTTTCTTTCTTTACCTTTATCCTCTTCAGCATGTTACTTTGGTTTTGTTGCTGAAGTTGATTCAGCACCCACTGACCAGTGACTGAATTCTGACCAGGTGAAGTAATAGGTGTGATGGGATATTCTGAATGACTGTGTTGCTCTGAGAAGCTATTATGACGATTTTTGTAGTATGAAGATGATCTATGATGGCTGTTGATACGATTCAGGGTGGGTGGAGTGGACCTGTATGACGAAACATTGGTAGAATTGGGCGGTGAGCTTAGGTCTTCCCGCATCAACTGATCTGCCTCAATATTGTTCAAAAAATGTTCTTGTAATTCAAATTCTGTAGGATCATATGCATCTTGAAATAATTCTATAGATTAAAGAAAAATGGCATTAAATTAATGAAAAGTTCAATTTTTTTTAGCTTTTTCTTTCTTTACCTTTATCCTCTTCAGCATCTTCAATATCTATTTCTAGACTTTCTAATGCTTTTGTGAGAAAAGGTGCCTGTTCGTGACGAGGGTATCTGTGCACAAGCTATAATTGGGCAAAAGGTGAGAAAATAGGTATATTTTTAATTTGAGAAAAAACAAGGTTCTGTATTACATACCTCCGTCAAAAGCTGTATTAACGAGTCAACATATAGCCGCTTTGCTTCCATTGGGCTTATACCTTTCATACGACTCCACGCTTTCCTAATAGCGAAACATAATTAGAATTCTATCTGTGATGAATTTCACTCTCCCTTTTTTTTGTATATAATCGTACCACTTTGCATAATCAACGACTTGCCTAGAAGAGGGTCTTGGAATATTAACGTCCCCTTCCGTTGCTTGTTTATATAATCCATAAAATTGAAGTTTATCTGCTGTGACAGGCTGCAAAGTACTGTCTTGAGGAATGGCACGCACAATGGTCAACGCATGTGCAAAACGCATTTGAGTTATATAAGAGGACGACATGTTTATCGTGGGTGAATATTAAAATTCAAGTGAGAGAGAGAGATAAGAGTAGTGAAAATAAGGAAAAGTAGGAGGTATTTAAACAAAGGGAAAAGAGAAAAAAGATAAAATCTGGGGAAATCAAAATTATACATGTAATATTTTTTCACACTGCTCCAAACAGTTAAAATCTTACTCATCTTTAATTGCTGTACTCGGCCAGCTGCTGCAGTAAGCGAGGAAAACAATTGGCCCAATAAAAAAAGCAATTGGTCAGCATAAAAATAAAAGTGGGCCAGCCAATGAAAATGAGTCATTGGGCTCACTATGATAGTTCCAATATCGATATGAACCATAGATCCCTGAAGCAATCACTCGTAGTCATTGGGGTTCAGAAAAAGGTTGTTGTGTTAAGGCTTTAGGGCTTAAAGCTTATTGGACTGAAGTCGAAAGACTACTTGGTTCCGGAAGGAGACGAGTAGGTATCCAGAGACGGACATTTGAAAGAATAGAGGCGATATTCATGCAAGGATCTCAGGTACATTTTTAAGTGCTGATATCAATTTTATTGCAAGAGTTTTTTATTATTATATAGCCGACCTCCCTTTACTTTAGGTATATGTATGCAGATAGTGTATTAAGTTCTACTATAGATATACATCTATCAAATGTAGATGGTATTTTTTCTCTTAACCTTGAACTTTGGGCTTGCGGGAGTCAAACGCTGCAAACAAATCTTGGATATTGCAAGACGCTTATGTACGTGCAGTATTCACTGTCCATTAGAAATGAGGCTCTTCCTGGTCTTCAAAAGTTTAAGCGTCGATCTGTTGTATGTATTGGACAACAGATTGTTTGGGCCAAATACATAAACTAAACCGGTGTCGAGCATTCTTAAGATGTCCATGCATTTTGCTTGTTTGCTTGTGCTCAAACGTCCTGTTAAGCGAGTTTTTATAGTGGCTTTATATGGACAATAAAGGTGTAGATAAGTGAAATATTGAACGTCAAGTACTATTATCAAATTATTGAAAACTATATTATGTAATCTTGAAAATGCTAAAAGTGGGGTGCACCATGTAAATGCACGCAGTAGAGTTCAGGCAAAACATAATCAACGTCGACTCCATAACTCTCCGCCTCCTGCTGGACGTGAGAGGGAATCGCTGTTTCGTTTTTTTTTTGCATGGAAAGCGCAGAAGTTGGCAGGAATAAATTGATACTCAGCGTACACCAGTCGCTTGGCTGCGCTGCGCTGGGTAAAAGAACAACGGAGAAGGAAGCATAAAGCAAGTATAGGTATTCCTTTTTCTCTTTTCCTGCTTTTTTGCAGCAATACCCAGATTACCAAATAATTTTATTTTAATTGACACACACTAGAGCAGCTGTATGATGACAACAGGGCATCAATTGAGTAATGGATTCAACTACCAAGATTATGTTCCTACAGAAGGAGTTATTTGTCCCATTTGTCAAACAAGTTGTGGCTCACTTGACAATCTCAACAGAGTAAGTTTTTTCTATAAACCAAGATGTATCCACTGTCTCTCTAATGGCATTGACTTACTTTAGCATCTGGATGTCGACCACAATGAAGAGGATTCTAAAGGAGCTTTACTGTCTTGGCTTCGTAACGCACAAAAGAAAGTGACGACGACGCTCGCTACACAAAAGTCAGGTACCTCACCGCCTGGGAATAGCAATAGCAATAGCAAATGGTCAGAACCATCCTTGATGACAAGTTTCCAAAACCTCAGTTTGGGCAACAACAATCCAACATTTTTTGTATCTGATACCGATAGACAAAACGACTTTGTCACACGAGACCACTGGCAACGTGAAACAGGAAATGATAAATGCAATATACCAGGATGTACAAAAGTAGTGGGTAAATCAGGTGCTGGAAAACAGCATTGTCGCAAGTAAGGAGGAGGATACTTCAAGTGGCTATATACCCTTTGCTAATGCTAATCATATGCATAGGTGTGGTAAACTCTTTTGTGATTCACATACACAATATGAAATCAAATTGAATCGACAAGCAAAGCACGATCCGGAGAACGGCGTGTGGTGTAAAGTGTGTGGTAATTGTTTTGTTGGAAGGAAAGGATACAACGACTGTCAAGGGGCAACACGTAGTAAAACTGACTTGTTTTTGAAGCAAAGAGCAAAGACAATTGATCGAGTGTACCTGGAAAGCAATCGATTAGAGAAAAGATTAGAAAAGCTAGCGAGAATACATCATTCAGCAGATGGATACAATATCAACGATCCTCGATTTTCAAGTAACAATAATGGGTTATTATCACCTTCCACTGCTTCGTTGAGTAGTTTTACATTGGACAGATCAGATTCAGTGTCCTCTAGAGATAGTCTAGGAAGCATGTTGTCTCCGAAATCATCGTTTGTATCCAATAGCAACAGCATATTGAGCATGAAATTAAAATACAGAGGTGAGATTGATTATGCTTTTAAGTATGTATAATAGGATATTGACTAGTTGCATAGATGGTGAGCAATCTGTGACGAAATGGGAGGACGATCGAAACGTAAAGGCATGTCCTTATTGCGCGTAAAGTATAATTGTTGTATTATGCATATGGGAATACTATCTAACAATGACTTATATCTATAGAAACTCATTTACGTTGATCAACCGAAAACATCACTGCAGATTATGTGGAAAAGTCGTATGTGGAAACACAAGGTGCTCGCAGATGGTACCTTTATTTATTGACATGTCCTCAGGTCAGTATATATATATATAAAGCACAACAATACAGAGTAGCTCATGATAATACAATAGACAATTTTGATGACGAACCAGTTGGTGATACCCGGGCATGTCGTGATTGTCAGCGATCTGTATTTAGAAGAAAGCTACGTAATGAAGAAGCGTCGAAACCGTTACCAATTATTCAATTATATAATCAGTTATCCATTACACGAAAGAACATAGAAAGGCAATTGCCTAAATTCCATGAAACCATACTCATGTTAGAGTAAGTCTATATAGATTACTTTTTAGTATCATGATAATCTTACAATGATTTCTTCTCTTTACTTTTACTAGAAAAGAGAATGTTCGAACGCAATCGCATGAAAGCTTTATCAAAGCAGCTAAAATTCGAAAATCACTTCTCGACAATTTTACGCTGTACGACACACTTGCTAAAAGCATAAAATCGTTGCCTGTTAGAACACCGTGCATGAAACGGCTGCAGACAAATATTTGTAACGCTGCTAATATCTATTTACAACAAAACATGTTGCCGCTACAAATGTTACCTCGTATTTTGAAGTCGGAAAAGAAGGCGAATGGTAAATCCAAAGCAGCTTCTACACCTGAGAGAGTCGAGTTGGAAAACCAATTGCAAGCGTACATTGAGCAGTATAATATTGTGGAGGGATTTATTCGCGATGCCAATGCTGATAGAAAGTACGACGATGTAAAGACTTTAAAAGTAAGCTTGGATGAACTTCATTCAGAAATCAAGCGTTTACGAATTTTACTGGGTTAGCACTCCGCTCAAGGTTTTTCATACTATTTTTGACATCCACTTTTGTCGTTTTTTTTTTTTACCCTTGCTTTGCTTTGTCTTGTGCCTTAGAACTTTATATACACACACACACCTTTACTACTTATAATTTAATAAAATATGGCCTCGCAACAGCAACCAAAGGTTTTTACTTGAACTTGGTTATTAGAATAACTAACGCGATCCCTAACTTTTATTTTGATCAGATTCCAACCGAATGGGACGTTGATGTGATAGATTACTGGAATGCTTCACTCTCAAGTTACAAGGTAGAATAACATATGACAAGTTGCTAGAATAAGCTGAACTAACTATGGAAATATGACTGAATGAATAGAAGCACCATGAAAACCCTGATATCGAGGTGGATTCAAACACAGTGACAAGTGAATTTTTGGATAGTTTACCCGTCAAGTAAGTAGTAGTAAAAAAAAGCAAGGGAATTTTTAAGGTTTAATAATCATTCATGCTTGCTTTAAAAAAAAAGACAAAAGCAAGCAATTGCTGAAACAGAACCAGTGATACCCCAAGCGACAAATGATAATAAATCATCGTCAGTGAAACGTAAAAAAATGGTTTCTCAAGAAAGTAAAGTGACGCAAGAATCACAAATTGGAGCATGGTCATATGTAAATAATAATCAAGTAAAAGAAGAGGAGAGCAAAGAGAAGGAGGAAGAATCAAGGGAGTATGGTGATTATGATCAGCAAAAAGATGAGGAAGAAGAAGACTATTATTATTATCAAGGAGAGGAGGAAGAAGAAGTTCATGCTAAAAGAGCACGTTATAATCAAGTACCACCACAACCACAACCACAACCACAAGTACATCCACCACCACCACCTGGATTACCTCAGAATAACGAGGCATTATCCAATTTGATTATGGCATGGTATTACGCTGGTTATTATACTGGATTATATCAAGTAAGATTATTATTATTGAAGATTGCACTTGGAATATTTAATTCAATCTTTTTCTATTTTTTAGGCTGGAAGATAGATGGTAAAAGATCGAACGCTAAAAAGGGATTTTAAATTTTAAATAAAGTACATATATACTCTTTCTCTTTTTTATTTTTATTCCCTTGACCCTTTTGAATATCAAGATGGATAATACTTCTAACAATACTTCATCTCCAAAATCACCTATACTTTGTACTGCGGGGTGTGGTTTCTTTGGCAGTGAAGCCTTTAATAACATGTGCTCACAATGTTACAAGTCAGCCAATAAACCAACAACTCCTGCCACTACTACTACTACTACAACTACAACAACGAAAGTAACATCATCACCAGTTAAACCACCTATTGTAGCTAAATCACCTCCAACATTACTAGACGATACTACTATTATACCTACTATTGAAAGGTCAAGAAAACACCTTCGAAGCCCATCACCTGACGATCCGAGAACCTTGGCCTGTAATAGTGCACCCACCTCTGCCATCGCATCACCAGCACCCTTATTACCAACTACATCTACAAATGAAGCAAGTAGTACAGCCAGTTCTCCTTTACCGCCAACTTCTGACGACAACAGTAAACCAGTCCAAACTAACAAAGGCAGATGCTTTAAATGTAGATTAAAGGTAAAAAGTGTAACATATTAGAAGGACATGCGAGAAAGGCAAGGAGTATTCATCTTGAACTATTACACAGGTGCCTTTAGCAAAACAAGCAGCAAATAAATGTAGATGTGGTTATGTATTCTGCGATAGTCATCGTTATCCTGATAGACACGATTGCGATATAGATTTCGCAAAATTGGATAGAGGTAAGCTTGATATAATAATTGTGTAAATTGGTATAATATACTTAAATGGTGTGGAAATAGAAATTCTGGCCAAGAATAACCCCAAGCTGCATGAACGTCCAAGAGGTGGAAGATCTTTTCAACGTATTGACAGCTTATAATTCACTCAACATTTTCATCCTGAGTGAAGCTGTATTGATAATCTACTGCAATAATAATAAACCTTGCAATTACCCCGCACACATCACTCCTCTACTCACTCACTCACTCACTTACCTATTTACATACATCTTCAGTCAAACATCCACACACACACACACACACACACACACACACATACACTTTGAATAAGTGACGCACTCTTAACTACTTATAATCTGCTGTCATCTATCAGTAAATTAATAGCAATCAGCTTCGTTTCTTCTTCTTCCCTCGTACAACCCTCGTGTTAGTTATCAATCTCGGCAAATAAATACTTTTACATTTAACAAGCGTAATTAGTCTAGTAGTAATTTCATAAGTGGTGCCTGTTTTAACACAAAGGAGAACAAATTGTGATCATCGTAATTTTTATACTATACGAGCGATACATAGTATGTACTTACTTCCCATTATATCCACATGAAGGAAAAAGTTGTATACTTATAATTGAAGATCATTTTAATATTTGCATGTATAAAGATTGAACGTGAGTACATATTCATCATTTGCTGAACTATTATTAAAACAATCATGCATGTCTAGCAATAGCAGCTAGTCAAGGCTGATAGATGCACATATAGTAGTACAGTGCTTCCACTGTCAATTTGAAAACATTGGTCAGATTTTTGAAATCAATTGAATACTTTATTTCTTGGTCATATTTTTTAAAATAGCAATAGAAATGTATCTGGGAGGGTGGAGACTACTAAAGCTAATGGCAATGCATTTGTTTTTCATCAACGGTCTTGATCAAAGTACTATTCATTTATCCATTGATACATAACCTCTGCTTTGGCCAGAAATTGTTGGAGCAAGGCAGGTCGACTGGACCAAGGGATCAACAAAATTAGCGCCTTGTACGACTATGATCTTTCCTTTTTCCTTAGAAAGACATGAATTCTGTATTATGCTTATTGGCCGCCCATAACAAAGGAGTATGGAGCATTCGCTTTGCTTGCTCAACTAGCCAATTAACTTTTCAAAGCTCGACCAAGTTTTAAAAGTATCATCGAGTGCAACAGATCACTTATATAATCAAAGCAAGTGTTATCACAAACAAAATGGAAAGGAGTCAACATTATGCGTTTTCGCTATTGAACATTGTTTTCTCGATAGTTTACCGTCCTTCTTTATTTCATGGTTTACATATTGCAGCAAAGCCGTATACAAATAGCCTATTATCCTAAGTATATGCAGGACTTAACATAAGCACGGTCAATTAATCTTACATTTACACCATGGTGTTCTTGTATGATGCCATATTCTACAATAGTTATGAAATTTCGACATTTGTTACACAACTTCTTGAACACACTCAACAAATCCCATTTTTCGACCATGTACTCTCCTGGCGAGTTTTCCGCGGTGAAGGACTCAATGTCGCAATACAGAGTGAAAAATAACGAACTTCTATTGATCTACTACTCTATTATTGCTAAAGATATTACGCAATTATCATCTAAAATTTGCTTGACTTTTTTTACATTACGTACGCAGACTAAGAGCGCGGAGAATCAGCAACTCCTTTCGTCCCCACTGGTTGAATACATGCGTATAAGACTTTGCAATTATTAATATAGGTACTAGAGGTATAAGCTTTCAGCAGAGAGTACGACGCTTTGTAGCGCAAATGCATAAATGCATAAATGCCTATATACTAATTCTACATAGATGAAGACGTGCTTGAGTATACACAGACTGTCAAACTTTGTCCATGCATTAATGGAGTTAGTACGTCTGTATGTAGTAGTCCGGAATCCGGCACTTTTAGTTTCCTGTCACAGAAATAGATTCATACACATGCAGATGAAGTTTACGTTTAATATTTTAGATAATCCTTGGATTTTATTGCATACACAATACATACTTCAAATTTGCTAGATTATTAATCACTCAAATGCATACATTCTACGTAAAATACACACAGCTCTCAACTTAAACTTACCATTCAGACATGAAAAAACGTAAATTTTGCTTTTCATTGCGTTACTCTAATCCAGAAGAATGGCAAGTCAAAGATGCCTTATCGAGCAAATAAACAAATCTAATCCAGTATGACGCAACATCAAGTGAAAGCGCTTGAGAAATAAAGAAAACAAAGAATTTTTTGAAAGGAGGAAACGATCACTACATATTCACAATAAATGCTGCAATGATGCCTTTTTGAGGTCTTATCGTTGGTGATTTATGGTGGTACGATTTCAGATAAGCGTTTGTGAAGATCTATGGCTGGGATGTGGTACAAACAGTAGTCTGTTACCAGGAATTCAGAAATCCGGGAATTACCATTCATCATCGGCACTCACAATAACCAAACTGTTTGTTCACTTATGCACCTACATAAAGTAATCAACTGTGACACCTTCTACATGTGCAGCCGTGCATTATAAAACTCTTATAAATACATCCATCATCAGGCTAGTCTGATTTTTTTTTATTATTATTATCTTTATTCCCTCTTCATACCTTAATTATATACATTACACTCGTAAAATGGGCGCAGAGCAAATAAAAGAGAAAATCGAAGTCATTGACATCGTTGATGAAAAGAAGAACGGTTTAGATACAAGTTCTAGCACAGATGACAAGTCTTCTATTTACAGCACTGACGGTAGTGAAATTACAACTGAAGGTTATGTCCACGATCTTCAATGGACCGATGAAGAAGAGAGAGCTATTGTCAACAAAATTGATATTCGTTTAATGACCTTTGTTCTTCTTATGACCTTCGTACTGAACATGGATAGAACCAATATCTGTAAGTACTTTTAATATTCTGCCTATGTATTTCTTTCTACATACGTATGTACTAAAAACTCTTGCAATACACCACGTAGCCAATGCCATTTCAGATAACCTTCCCGCTGATTTAGGCTTCGGTATCAATGGTGTAAACACTGGTACTCTTGTGCACTCTATTATTTTTACTGTTGGTACTCTTTTCACCAATCCTATCGTCAAGCGTGTCGGTGCTCATCTTTGGATTCCTATTTTAATGAACTCTTGGGCTATTTGTACTTGGGCTCACGCTTTGATTCATGTGAGTCATTTATTCCAAATTTACTTTGCAATGTCGTTAATTATAAAACGTTTATATATATAGGACTTTGGCGGTTATATTGCTATCAGATTCTTTGTTGCTCTTACTGAAGCTGGTTTCATCCCCGCTAGTTTAACTTACCTCACCGGATGGTATAAAACTAATGAATTGGCTACTCGTCTCGCTTGGTTCTGGGGTATTCAATCATTTGCTTCTGCCTTCTCTGGTTTGATCTCCTTTGGTATCTTCCGTCTTTCTGGTGTTGCTGGTCTTCACGGTTGGAAATGGCTGTTTATCATTGACGGTATCTTCACTCACATGGTTGGAATTATTGCCTTGTAAGTCATTTTATAAAAAATGCCCACGATTTACGTAGAAAATAAATTGCTAAAAAAAAGTTCACATATTTGTAGCTTCTATGTTCCTGGAAGTCCTGTGTCCACCGCTGGTTTTCTTCGCGGTAAAAGTGGATGGTTCACCGAACGTGAACGAAACATTGCTGTTACCCGTATTATCCGCGATGACAAGACCAAAAAGGAACAATATGAACGTGTCACTTGGAACGACGTTAAAATCAGTGTTCTTGATACTAAACTCTGGGTTCACTTGATCATCACTTTTGTTGGGTAAGTGTTTCTCTGGATCATATTATTCTCATATATAACGGTATGATCTAACATCCAGCTATTTTTTAAATGCAGTATCATGCCTCATACACCTGTCGCTACATATTTCCCTACACTTATCAAAGGTTATGGTTTTCCTGTAACCACTAGTAACTTGTTGACCGTACCTTCTTACTTTATTGGCCTCATTATTTCCATCTTGGTAGCTAAAAGTGCAGACCGCTACGGTAATTATGCTTTACATGCCTTGATCGGTAGTACTTGGTCCATGGTCGGTTTCTTGGCATTGCAATTTTTACCTGACAACGCTGGTCGTTGGAGTTTCTATGCTGCTACTTTATTTGTTGCTTCTACACCTTCATGGCACGGTATGCAAATTGCTTGGATGTCATCCAATCTGGCTCCTGTCGGAAAGCGTACCATCGCTTTAGGCGCTGTCATTGGTGCTGCCAATATCTGTGGTGTGCCTGGTTCCCAAATCTACCGTAAGTTATATACACGCTTATTTCAGTTTTCATCCAACTCGCATACTAAAATTATTATGTTTCTCTAACACAGAGGCCAAGGATGCGCCAAGATTCCACACTGGTAACTGGATCAATTTCTCATTGATGGCTGCCTCTGCAGTTCTCTTTTTGTTCCAAAGAACTAGATATTCTCTGACAAACAAGGCAAGAGCTTCCAAGTGGAACAATATGACTGATGATGAGAAGAAGGAGTACCTTAGAACCACTAAATCAGTTGGCAGCGATCGCTTGAACTACCGGTTTAGATTGTAATTTTATCCTTCTCCACACTATGTATTTGCATCATTGCCCTCTTCTTCGTACTATTGATATCTAATTTAATAATTATTCCCCTCATGATCTCGACTTTACATATGTACTCTCAACATAAAAAAATAACCCATACAAGAGAAAAAAAAAGTACTTTTAATTTTCAAATCATGTTTCTTTTTTTTTATGACTGACAATAGAACATCTAAAATTATCTATTTATGAAATACAACTCAAAGCAAAGGGTGATTTTTTTCTCCGTAAGCTTAAGGCCTGCCCCAAGTACGAATTCTACCTCTTCTATCGGTTGTGATGAGCATATCCTCTTTGATGGTGAGTGACACACAAGGATCAGCATGCACAGCTTTCACTGTAGTGGGTTGCAGTATAGCGGCTTGATTCTTTTTCAAAGGAGGATGTAACACGGGTACGTGTTGCGGTTGTTGATGATGCTCCTCTTCATAATCGCCGTCGTTGCCATTCGCTGTAAAGATATTGTGCGATCGAGAGGATCTCTTTCTAAAGCGACCAAAAGATCCCGTCCCTATACTGCTGCTACTGCTGCTATTACTGCTATTCAAAGTAGCTGTATCGGGCGAGGAGAAACCTCTGAATAATCGATGGTTCTTCAATGACTTTTTGCGTTCAATAATCACGGGTTCAACAACTGGTTGTGGGAGAGGTTGAGGTGGTGGCCATTTTGGAGCAGGTGGCGAGGTGGCAATACCTCGAGGCTATTTCGCGCAACAAATATTAGAAAAAGCGCTCTTTCCTATGTGGATGTGTATATACTTACGATCTTTGGTTTTTGTAAAGCACTGTACGAAAAGTCCCATAATATCAAATTACAGTCTTCTCCCACACTACCGAATCTATAGGTGTGTTCGTCACATCGCCATTTATCAAAAGCGACACCTGTCACCCAAGATTTATGACCTTCACATCTAGCGACCATCTTTCTTTCATGGAATGCCCATATTGTGATCAAATCGTCCTCACCGCCCGTCTACATATGTTTGAACCATTTTTAAAGACTGTTTCAAAAAGATATCCATTGCTTACAAAGCTTACCAAGATATATCTTCCATCCGGACTCCAATCAACACATGTCAATTTACCGTAATAGCCTGAGTATACGTCATTTAACCTAAAGAGAAAAAATTAAAGTCTGCATATTATTAATTTGTAAAAATTACCTCACATACCTTTCATTTCTATAATCAATGACACGCAATTTTCCATCCACACCCGTTATCGCTAAATGGATATTATCAGGAGAGAAAGCGAAATCTGGCATAAAGTATGTGTTAAGTCAATTGATAATAACTCTTTTTTCAATGTACATCCTTACCTGTTAATCCTTGTTTGCTCATCTTCCAAAACGACACTGGATTATATTTGGAACTTCTATGGGGTCTAAATGCATTGAATCTAATAGGAATCAAAAAAAAAAAGATGATCAGCGTGAGATTTTTTTCTTTTTCGCTCGAATGGACATACTGAGATTCAATGTAGGAGCTTGGCTCTGGTATATTAAATGTTTGATCATCACGCTCTTTATCCATAATCATAGCCACACCATTCTTGAAGATAGCGATAAATAGGTCCTCTGAGCCTGGAATCCATTTGATCATGCTGACGGCGGAAGAAACCAAACAACCCTAATCCAATTGTCAGTTTTTTTTTTCACTTGTATAAGCCATGCTCTACTACAATTACTTACTCCTTTATTTAATCGGACATATTTACAACTGAAGGGATCATACCAAATGATATCACCCGTAGTAAAACCAATGATGATATCAAGATGGTCCTCAGAACGTGTGATTTCATTCATATCATGACAAATTGGGTATGACTTGGAAAATACAATTCTCGAAAGAGGTTCCTATCACGGATATAAGCGCCTAAAATACACACAAAAAATGAATTGATATTTACCTTTGGTGAATTCTTTGCATCCACCCAAATATAACTCGAGCCAATGTTAAAAAACAAAAAGCTATCCTCTATTCCTTTTGCAGCAATGATCTTTTGAAGGTTTTCATGGATTAAGAATCGCAATACAAAGGTGGAGTTGGTATTGGATAGATGGTTCTTTGGCTTGCTGCTCGCACTTGTACTCAAAATACTGTTTTTACGAGTAGAAGTGGATAATTGAGACGTCGATTTACTGCCGTTCACACCGTTGTAGTTGCTTGCGCTGCGCCCAAATAAAGACGATAAAGACCCCACACTGGCACTGTTGCCGGTGAAAGAGGAAGAAAGAAGGTAGTCGTCTTTCATAGGGTTATTGCCGGTGGGGCTCATGGGATTACCGAAATCTTGAGAAGAGCTCATCATATAAGACCCTGTGGCGAATTGTTGCTGCTGCTGCTGCTGCCGCTGCAGTGGTAAGTTGGGAGGTAATTGCTGCGTTGGGGTAGTGGGTGTCAAGTTGGTGGGAAATGAAGGGGAATAGGGTAAATAGGGACTAGCGTTATTTCCACTAGCTGTTGTCGTCATGAGCTTTTGTGGAGAAGTAACAATTTGTAGACCACCTGCTGCGTTGGATACAGAGCCTACGCTTGTTGAAGAAGAGGAGGTGGTGAGAGTGGACCTTAATTGCCTTTTAGAAGCAGCGTTAGGAATGGGCAGTGCGGCTGATTTAATGACAGGCGTCATGGAGAAGGAGGCACTAAGACCATAGTTATCGTCGTCTGAGGAATCCAGTGCATGGTTATGAAATGAGTGAGATTCACTTCTTGTTTGTTTTAAAGAGTCCTCTTTGACGCTAACAATTGATGCACGAGTCCCTGTTGTGTATTGTGGTGCAATCGTTTCATAGAACGTTTCGTGTAACAAGGGATAAATGCCATCTGGGGTATGTAATTCAGTGCAACTAAAATCTTTGTTTGTAGGTGGAAAATGATGTATAACCTTGGCGGCCTGAGCTATGTTTGCATTACGAGTGATATTTTGTTGCAAACTGTTTGCTGCAAGTGTCTATTAATTTGTTACTATGGTTACTTATGACAGACTCCGTTTCCAAGGTAACCAGCAACTACTTACAGATTGAAAGTAACCGTCCATTAATCACCAATGGGCATGAGTTTGTTGGTGAATTGGAAAAAGTTTCGAGAAATAAAAAAAGAAAAGAAAGACTTCACACGCTGATTTTTTTCTAATTTTTATGATTATTGGGGTTCAGCATCCTCACTGTTTCTTACAGCCAAAGATAAAAAAAAAAAAGTCCGGTCATCCAAGCGCATTCATAAGTTCTTTCTCTCTCAAAGGGTCGGTCAAGTCCGAGATACAGGCCGATAATTTTTTTTGGCTGACATAATCAAGTCGACCTTGTGAACCTAATTGACCAATTTTTATTCAATTTAAGGCAGTGTGTATTTCACTAAAAGGCAAGTAATATTTCATTGCCAATTTATCAAGTTGAAATGTAATCTGGAAGAATCTCACAAATTATTACATCATTTTTCAGTCTATCAGCCCGTAACTGTAAAGTTTACAGTTGGTGTAACTTTCATCTGTTTTTAGGAATTCAACCGAGGACTGGCTGGTAAAAATTATCTTCTTCGCCTCTGCACTGCTCTCCCGTGGGGATCCCAAATTTGTCATCTGAATTGTCAGGGCGATATTCCGCCTACTAGAAAAAAAAAAATAAGCAAATTCCCCTTTCACCCTTCCTCTTCTTCTTTTTCCTCTTGTACTTTCAACATCATGACTCTGACTAACATTACCAACGACAATGGCGAAGTCATTGTTGGTATTTTGGAGAAAAAGTCCAAAGACCAACTTGTTTTAATTGTGCATGGAGAACAAGGTACAACAACACACTATCATTGCAACAACTCCTCAGACAGACACATTGACTAGATTTCATTCTACGCAGGACATAAAAACAGTCTTTATCAAAGTGAATTAGCAGAGAAATTACCTTTTAGCAGTTTCCGTTTCGATCTTCACGGTCATGGTGACAGCGAAGGACAACCAGGCTATGGCCAACTTGCTGTAAAGACACTTACATAATTTGTATTTCTTGATACATAGTCACATGCTAATTGTGAACACTTCAAATCATGTAGAAGGACACGGCTGATATTCATGCAGTTGCTAGTCATTTTGAGTCGCTTGGATATACTATTTTTGCTGTAATTGCCTATGGAAGAGGTAGATATATAAAACAATACAATTCTCCTACACAATTATCGTAACAAAACCTCAACAATGCTAGGATCATTGAGTGGATTGAAGTATGCCACTTCTTGTGATAAGCCTTTATCTCACTATGTTAATATTGCTGCACCCTATTTAACAAAGAACGGTGCTGTTGAATCAAATACAGAAGAGAATAAGCAGTCTTTATCAAACCAAGTAAGACTTTACAGAACCAGCAATTACATTTGCATAGTGTAGACTAAGATTTGATATCAGGGTCATTTTGAATGGAAGGTTTATCAAAAGGGTGAATTGGTGTCTATCAAGACCACCCAAAAGGAAGTTGACTCATACAATGCTTGGGATAGCTCTCACGGTAGAAACATATCATTTCTTCAATAACTACAAGCATCTTCTCATCATTTTGTCTGTTTAGTCGTTCGTATGCCCAAAACCACTTGTGTCTTGACAATTCATGGTTTAAATGACGAGGTAAGGAGAGAAAATAAAGATGCGCCCGTACATAATTGAAATTCATGCAACAATTTTAAGGTTGTGCCTGCATATCATGCTGCCATGTATTCCAACAAAATTTCCAACCACACATTAAGATTATTACCCGACGCAGACCACGCCTTCACCGACAAACACCAAGAATTAATTGGCGACATTATCAAATATTTTGATAGACATGCTAATGATGCTTATCAAAAGGCTTTGGCTATGGGTCAGCATGTGAGTGTCACTATTCCCCGTTGGATTGATGTCCCTGGCGTCAAAAACTTTAGAGATATTGGTGGCTGGCCATTGAAAGATGGTACTGGCTACATCAGAGAGAGAATTGTATTCAGATGTGGACAGTAAGTTTATATGTCTAAAAAAAAAGAAAGGCAAAGTAAACTTATAGCATAATTAGTCTCGTAGATATTACACAAAAGGGTATCGACACTTTGCATAGATTGAATGTGATTGCTGCTTTCGACTTCCGCTCTGACCCAGAAATTGAAAGACAAGGAGTGATGCCGTAAGGAAAACATACACTGCTATTTTGCTGGATCTTTTACTAAACAAGAATTCTGTACTTTAGCACAATTAAAGGATTGACTCGTTATCCTTCAGCCATGTTTACAAAAGCAGACTATTCTCCTGCAGCATTAGCGACCCGTTGGAAAGGTTATTTCGAAGGTGCTTATGGTTTCCCTAAAGTATATGCAGTCATTTTAGAAAAGGGTGCTCCTCAATACCGCAAGATTTTCCTTCATCTGATCGAAAATCACTCAATTACCTCTACGAAGTCTATCATTGTCCATTGTACTGCTGGTAAAGATCGTACAGGTATCTTTGGCATGCTTTTGCTTGGTTTGTGTGGTGTGGATGATGAAGTGATTGCCAATGAATATGCTTTGAGTAACCTTGGCTACTGGGAGCCTGAGCATGAATTAGAAAAGAAGGCAGAAATGTTGAATGTCACCGTAGATGATATGCGTATGGTCATGTCTGCCCCGTAAGTTTTTGCGATTGTAAAGTGATATTACTAGTGTTCTGATAATCTATTCTTATTAGTTACCTTGCCATGAAAGAAACTATTCGTCAAGTCAAGGAGAAATATGGCTCTATTGAGGGCTATGTTAAGGATGAGTGTAAATTGACTGATTCAGAAATCAAAAAGGTCAGAGATTTAATGATTGTGCCTATTCGTTTCGAAGAGCGTCAATTATTTAGACCCAAAATTTAATATTATTACTCTTATAATCTCATAATAATAAAATAATGATTCATCATCGCAAATATAAGGTTGGAAACAAACAAGAGATTTTGCTTTTTTTATTTATTTATTTAGTTTATTACTTTCATATATAATACAAGGAGAAAAAAAAAAGTAGAAAAGTAACAAGGAAAAAGAGAGTGAGGGATGATATATCGAAAGGCAATTTCCAAAAAGTACCAAGTTGCCCAAAGACCATTTTTGTATATGAAAAAATAAAAATTCTATGCCATGAATTCGTGGGGGTGTATATTTTATTCTTTATAACTTTTTGTGTGGGATTAGATTTACAAGACCTTAGCTTCGTTGCGCAACTTGTCGACCAAATCATCAACACTCTCGACCTTACGACCACCAACACGCTTAGCGGGTTCCTCAACCTTCAATGTCTCAATACGAGGAGAAATATCAATACCGAGATCCTCGGGTGTGATCTTGACCAAAGGCTTCTTCTTTGCCTTCATGATGTTGGGAAGAGAAGCATAACGAGGTTCGTTAAGACTAAAAAAAAGGTACAATGATTAGTTATCATTGTATCTTGAACACACACTCACACACATCCCAAATACTTTACCGTAAATCAGTAGTGACAATGGCGGGTAACTTGGTAGCGACGGTTTCAAGACCACCATCAATTTCACGAACAACCTTGAGGTCTTGACCGTTGATCTCGACCTTGGAGGCAAAGGTGGTCTATTGTAATAAAGTTAAAGTTAGTTCAATATATATACACACACATTGATCCGTGGGAAAAAAAATAATTTACTTACTTGAGGCCAGTTTAATAAACCAGCGAGCATTTGTCCAGTTTGGTTGGCATCATCGTCAATAGCTTGTTTACCCAAAATAAAGAGGTCAGGCTTATTGGCTTCCTTATCAGCGTATGCCTTGAGTAACTTGGCAACAGCCAAGGGTTGAAGAGTGCTATCGTCCTTGACTTCGACGTGAACAGCACGATCAGCACCCATTGCTAAAGCAGTTCTTAAGGTTTCTTGAGACTTGGCAGTACCGCAAGAAATAGCAACAACTTCAGTCTTGGGTGCCTTTTCCTTGATGCGAACAGCTTCCTCAATAGCAATCTCGTCGAAAGGGTTCATGCTGTGCTTAACATTACGGTCAACATCAGTCTTTGCGGGATTGACACGAACCTTGACAGCTAATAAATAAGAAGAGTTAAGGGGGACGTGTCAGGAACACACTCGATATCTCAATGCTTACCATAGTCAACGACACGCTTGACGGGAACAAAGATACGCAAAGGGTTGGACATTTTTTTCTATTATATAAAATAAAGATAGGGAAGGAGAAGAAGAATATTATTAAATATGCTGACCAAAAAAATAGAGAATGGATAATTGAGCGGAGTGACATCAACAACAAGATCCGGGGTAGATTTTAATTTTCACATGCAGCATTTTCCCATGATTTGGAGTCACATAGACTTTGTGCCTGATCTTTTACTACTGCAATTCGCCTTGGAACGAGTGTTTGCAGTATGCGTATAGAAGACATGGGCTTGGGTTTAGAGAAAAAGATTAAAAAATGTGTGGTGTTGGACAATTTAGATGGCGATACAACAGGATCATCTACGCTGATAAGATGCGCGAAAATAAACTCAGACATATCGGCCAGTTTTAATGCTTTATTATGTACAAAAATGATTTCTTCAAAGTTCATGGATCTACTTTTGGAGGGACGCATTATTCTTTCTAATAGAAGAGATTTGTCCTAAAACAGACCGCTTCAGGAACATGGTGCTTATTTTACATATACTTTCCACGTTTTCGATCGCTGAAAACTCCACTAATGCTTGGGGATATTTGCTAGTAAGTAACAAAAGAAATTGCATTGAGCTCTTGTCTTTGGGATTCGCCTGCACTATCGCCTGTATTGGTTGCAAAAGCTCGAAAAGACTGATTTTGTTTAGCATAATGAGTGGTTGCGTGCTTAAAATGAACTTCATAATTTGAAATACGCTGTCGCTCCATGGCTTTTAGATATTTTCTTTCACTTGAGGGGAAAGGTGATCAATATTTGAAAAGTAAATCTCACCCTCTGATAATATCACTCTAATAATTATATATCGAGTGAGTACATATGTATTTACTTGCTTAACCATAGATAGTAGACTTTACTGTAGCAATAGCGATCTTTGAGTCGAGTTCAAGCATTCAGTTATGGTTTTATTGATAACTTCGGTTTGCGGTCGACCCAAGTTCGAATAAAATAACAAAGGAATGACAAGCCCGTCTACAACAGCTTTTCCATCTTTTTTTGCTAGTAACTGTATACTATTCATCAATAACCGTGGTGCACTTGAATTGAGCTCACAAATCTAGTTTTCTTCTGTTTAAAGTTCAGGTTGAATGGGTAATAATATACGCTATAATTACCTTATTTAGCAAAACAGATCTTGTCAGTAACGCTGCATTGACGCTTGGTATGTCCTCAGTTTCAGATATTTCTTTCAGTAAATCGGCAATAATCTCGTCTGACCACGCTTTAAAATCAACAGACCCTATCACTGTTTTTAACTAGGAAAACTATCCATTAATACTCTACACTATAATTGTTAAACGGAGAACAGTAAGCGTACTTTTGAGGTTGACAGCTTGACTAAATCGCCTAAGGTGATTGCTTTTTGCTGCACTGGTATCTGCGAACTGGATAATGAAAATATGTGAATAGCATCTAATAATTCGGTCATATCCTCCATGTTGTCTTCTGCGCTTTCGTTTATAGTTTCTACTCGCTCTGACATTTCGACATCCTCCTTCTCTTCAGTCATAATAGGCTTAATGGAATCTCTAACAGTGTGTTGATATTGGTTAAGGAAGTTAAATTAAGAGAGAAACTAATAGTATTTTCTTTTTGTAGTAAAAGGATATAATAAGAGGTTCGAGACGTTCTATTTCTTTCTGCTCAAGAGGTGGAAGATCAACTACGCAAAACTTTTGAGCTTTCCAGAAGATCTAGTAAGCCAAAACTATATTCTACCTTTGTAGGGTTTGCCATCAAACTTGAATGCTTCACTCAACCCTTCCGAAAACTTGGAACCTTTACTGCGATTCAGCAAGTTTTGAATGGCTTTCACCTTTCTTTCTTTCAAAAGTTCAATTGACATGTCATAATTTCAACAAAGGGGAAAACAAAACCAGAAATCACCCAATAAAAACTGCACTTTTATTCTAATTCAGAAAGATCACCTATTTCCCAATATTTCTCGAACTCTAAGCGCACAAAAATGATGCCCTTATTCATTTTGTATTCCTTGAACCACTCAGGTTTATCAACGATGCGCTTACGTAGCCATAGGATGTACCAATGTGTTTTCTCAAACGTACATCGCACCTCCTTTTTAGGGTTTGCCTCCAAAGTACCATCTTCGTTAACCTGTAATATGGCCTTGGTCACTTCACGAAACTCTCTGTACATAAGGTATTGCTGATTTTTTATCTTGAAAAAGAAGTCCTTTCCGTGTCTCTTGCAGCGAACCACTGCTCCTTCGACTTCTCTATCATCGTATAGGCCAGTTTGCTGCATTTCATCACCAAATTGCTTCACTTCTTTAATCGTCTCTAGTTGTTTGTATTCAGTAACGTGAAAACCAAATGTCTTTGCAACATTTTGAACGGTAGAGCTGGGAAGGGTATATAGTTCCACAGTATTGTAATTTATGCCGTGTAAATATAGTCCACGCGACTTGTCAGTATAAGGCAAAACGTGCTGCTCAAAATCATCATCACAAAGCTACATGATTAAACGTGTTAAATTTTTCGCTTCGTTTCCTCCTTAAACATAGATCAATGCTTACCTCACCAACCAGAGTGACATTTTTATCATATAACCATTCAGCCAAATCACTCTCTGTCTTTCCAACTGAATTTAAATGCTCTAGCACCCAATTGTACCCCACTCCAGCGTGTGCCTTAGGATCCGTCTTGACAGTAGGAATCGAATGTTTGGAAGTTACAATCACCTTCTCCTTGGATAATGCAGCAACAAATATAATACAACCGTTTTCCTTTGCTGTAACTTCATAAGGACCCTGTGTCTCTAATTCTATATTAGGCCACTATTGCAATTCAAGTCAGTAATAAATTTGACGGCTGACATATTTGGACCTTACTTGTGTGGCTGTGGTTTCCAGTGTGTTGAAAAATTTGTCATAGCCTCTGACCATCACATGGTAATCGCCATTGATCTTCTTTGTGAAAATACCACGAGCCATGGTGGGGAATGTGTCGCTCTTTTTCTTGTAGACACTCTCTCTCATTGTCCAACTTGTCCACACTTGGCCATCCTCCAAAGTGAAATCCTTATATCGCAGCTCTTTAGGAGTCTCTGCTTTGACTTGGTATAATCGTTCAATTACGTCCTGAGTTTTTTGCTGATCGAGATCTATAACGGGAATGCTTATCTCTACCATGACCGTCTTCTATAATAAATATGCGTTATTTGTTAGGGAAAAAAAGAAGTCTGTGTGTTGCGTTTAAATAGTGCGCTGGAAAACCCAAATATGGAAACATACTGCGACAGAGGGGTACTGCGACACGCTTCACCTTGGCCGCAGCAACTTCAGTCAAAATTGGTCACCGTTTTGTTTCCATTTATAGCAGATACAGAAACTATGTGATGGCTTCTTCAATTAGTTGAGTTATACATAAAGTATAGAAAAAATTTAAAGAATTTAATCAGTGATCTTTAACATTACATTTAATTATATGTGTTCTTTGTTAACCTTTAACATATTTACGCTACTATGCTGCATTCTATGTATCTACCACTTCTTGCGTAATAAATTGTATAAGTAGTACTTGGTACATATATCTGAAGTAAACTTTGTTCTTTACTTGATCCTAACGTCAAGCAATCATATCTGTACATATTCCACTAATGAGACTTTTTAGAAAGTGAATGATACGTATGAAGAGACTGAACAGCATGAAAATTATCTTCACTAAGTCCGATACAGGAGCTTCTTTTGCAGTTTTAAGAAATGTGGATGTTATCTAGATATATACCTGCATGTAAAATGATAATCGCTCATTGAATGGTGCATTTGAATTATTGTTTGCGTGTTTACTGCAGATGTCTAAAATGTTAGCTAGTGCCAACTTATGCTTAAGTAATCTATAGAGCGCTTCATAAGTCATATGTACATGTAACTTGATTCGGTTTGTAACTACTGGTTGACTTGCTATTTTCAAATAGCAATTTCATTTATATAGAAATTGCGAAATACTCAAGATATATCTAATGCGTCAAATTGTGTTTACAATTTGATGGAAGATTCCTCAGTCCTACTTATCCAAATCGAAGGTGCAATACAAAACCAATTTTTTTTAACAGTGAATCAATCAGAGTTTATTTGATTCAAAGAGACATTTTCAATTGGATAAAGTGACTAATTACGTGAGAAACAAGATAATCCTACATATGTGTGTACGTTCATATTTGATCGCGAATAGCTACTAAAAATATTTTCAAACTACAATATTTTTATATTTGGGCCACCGTTGCCAATGGTAAATTCACCAGCAGCATTGCTCTCTGTAGGGACGTCGGAAACACCAAATGTAGTAACTATATCATCTTCAAAGGCAGCTGAGCTTGTAATACCACTATTATAGACACCCGAAGTATACTCGCCGGATATCAGTGTATCTTGGGAAAGAGGCTCCATTGAACCTTGTTGACCAGAAATAAGCTCTGCTGACTTTTGACGAGTACCTAAGGTAAACTTATTAGACACAGACCCATAGGATATAATTTCTGTTGCTTGTCTAAAGTTACCATCTTGAAAACCTGAGATCGAAGATATCGGAGCATCAAAGTACCTGAAGGCAGGTGCAGATTGTACAATCTCTGAGAGAGCTATCATAGCGAACAAAACAATCAGAGAAAATGTAAGTTTCATTTTACAGATATTGAGAAACCTAAAATGATAAAATAAAATACATGATCATGGCTTTCCATTCGCCTTTTATATGAATTAAAATCTATTTGCAGTTATGGAAGTAGATGCTGCATAGATATTTAGATTGTCTGCACAAGCAATTCTGAGGGATGCAGCACCTGTATGCTATGCATTATGCTTGTATTTTGTTATCAATAATAGCAGATTGTGTTATAATAACAGAAATCTTACATACTGGACATTGTTTCGCTCTATCATAATAATAGTGCGAAGTATTGATCAGCAATATAATAATTCCAGCACGTACGTGTCATAACAAAATGTGTTTTTTTTCAATTTCAACTATTGTCGATGCATACATGCACGCATGCACATAATGAAAATCGCTTTTCCAGTACAGATCTCGCTAGTATGTATAATATTAACGAGTGATTACATGAAACAAATATTGAGCGTATCACTGCAGCTCTTACATAAATAGTACATACTGAATTATGATATAAAGCCCCTAAAAGTAACGCATTACAAAATCGAAGCTGATATGGGTTTTACGACTTTTAGGCAATAGATCACGTCAGTAAGACCAATACATTCAAAGCAAAGCAAATGTTTCCAGCAGAAGACGAAGGGAGTTTTAGTCGTGTACGGAAGTACGTACGACATGTGTGATATATATGCAAGCAAGCAAGAAAGCCATGCATTGAACCCGTTTATCACAGGCAATTACTTTCATCGAATACTATACATATTGAAATACTATTTACTTATAAACATCCTTTTCATTCGGGACGCAATCTTCAGCATGTAGCTCGCACAGGTTTACCCCAGTGTTGTACTATACAAGCCACGGCCTAGTCATTTGACCCAAAATCAGCCGATCGTTGCGCAAAATTGATGAGAATTTCACAGCGATTTTCAGAGTTAGGCCGAACTCAATTATGTTATACAGCATTTTCAATGGGCTATCATTATCATCATGATGGTACGTACATAGAGTTGAACTGCGCGAATAGTAATGTGTCTTTTATTGTTTATGAGGATGACTTTTCACTAAACTGCTCTGCAAAATTAATGTGTCTTCAAGGAAAGATTGTTTGGATTGAAGCATACACATGTGAAAACAGTTTGCAATGAAAATTGTTATGCTTTCTTATGAGTATAAATTGTACCTGAATAATTGTGATCCTTGCTCCTTTTCTGTGGCAAAACTTGATTTGTTGGTGTGGCACAGAAGTTGTGAATATTGATGTCAGGTGTTGCGTTGTTAACCTAGAAGTACAATCAATGTCATGTACAGATCTCAGCAAATTTCTCGTTTCGACTAAACATATATATCCATGTGTGATAGTTAAATTCTCGCACAAAAAATATCTCTATAAGTCAATTGTGAAACCAATGTTAGTCTATTTATTAAACCTCCCCCTCAAAAACTGTTTTTTTTTTTTTTTGTTGAAATTCAACTTGACTTCGCGATGTTTTACGATCAAGAACCCCCTTCAAACCCTGCTGGAAAAGAATTCCCAAGCTTTGGTTCATCTGTAACGGTAGCAAATTGTTGGTATTATTTATCACTTTTAGAAAGATTTGTAGACACAACCAAGGATATGCCTGAGAGTGTTCTAAAGCTATATTTGGTGCGAGCAGAATACAGATATTTTAAATGGTTGAACCTATCGCATGGAAACAATATATTTGATCGTACACCTCCGATCGGTATGTAACTATTTATTTAGACCACATAGTGGATATTTTACACGTTTCAAAGCATTCTGATAGCAACGAGTGCCTCATAGATGTTGCATTTTTTTGGCAAGCGCATGCTCTGAGTCCAGTAAGATATTATGAAGATCGCAGGCGTTCAGGGTTGTATTATACGTACGACGAAATCCCTCTAGAAAAAATTGTATGTTGCTGCGGAAATCTTTTTTATAATTTGACCGTTACGTGACTTACTCCGGTACTTTCAAACTGATTGTAGCACAACGCAAGAAAGGCAGCTGCCGAGAGCGAAGAGATTATTGCTTGGAACGATATGATGGAGGATGAGCCCTACGATCTGGCGGAACATGTGTGCTCTGAAAAAGATCAAGGCTATGCACACGTCACTTGCATAGTGTGTTCCAGTCCTATACAGTCCCCGTGGTAAAATTAACTTGTCGATGTGGCTTAATACATAAATCATTGAACTAATGTAGATACTCCCTTTCCTGAATATGGATATTTTAGGAAAGATTATGCATTTTGGAGAACGGATCACAGCACTGCTTTGCAATGTGGATTATGTAAAGCCATGTTTACCGTAAAACATGTCGGAAAAGCTAATATGCTAAGAGATGTTGTCAAAAAACAGCATACTATCGCGTAAGGACAATCAATTTTACTGTTTAGCGTCTAAATGAATGCCTAACGGGATTCTTCAGGGGTCTTTCCATGAGCACCAGAGGGGATTTTATAGAAGCCAGAAGAGCGCATGGGTTACTCCATCCATTAAAAGCAGTAAAGCAGTTGCCGTTTAATCAAGGTTTGAAACCTTTAGATAACCTCCTAAGAGGAAGACCGAGCTACCAACGCCCAGCTCCACCCGGCATTCGTAAAGGTAAGCTATCTGAAAAATTTTTATATAGCAGGAGGTGCAATTTGGACTGATGCACAATAATGCTTTTGTAATGTCAACAGAGATAATTGAAGCTATTCAAAGCACATATCTTTGTACACCTTACAGAGCAAGTTCTATCGATCTCATACAAGCCGTGGCTAGACAATACAAGTTTGCGTTCAAGGTGACCAAAACAATTAATTGGAGAGCACCTATTGGTATAGTAAACGGGATTAACCGATATGCTGATTTTCTTGCCGTCATCAAACACAACCCACATTTGACCGCAGTGCCGACCATTGAGATCGGTATGAATTAAGTTCATTTCAGATATTTCCATGAGCTAAGTTTTATGTACATTCCCTTCCAGATCTCGCTTGGCATACTCATATGCTTCATCCAACTGAATATCGTGAGTTTTGCCTGATATATGTTTATAGATTTATCAACCACGATGATACAATTTCCGAAAAAAATTTGGAGTACTTTGTGGAGGATACGGAGAGGGCTTGGAAGAGACGTAATGATGCACGTAAAGAAGCTGAAGAGGAGTTAAGAAATTGGAAACCACCTCAGCCCGTAGAACCGGTAGTACCTTTGAAAGCGACTGGTATAAAAGGCAAGATTATAAGATCATTTTTAAAGATAAAAAGAAAGTCAAAGACCGATATAATCCCATATGATGATGAGTTTTATAACCTGATAAATAAACCTCCAGAACCAAAGAATGGCTATCGCAATAAAAAACATTTACTTTCAGGAACCTTCAAAGGTGGTTTCAACGAAGGAGACTACGACATAACAGCCGAAGACAAAACAAATGGTGAAAAAGAGAAGGCTAAACTGTCAATGAACGACACAACAACAGACACTAAGGATAATTCAACTTCAAAAGCTGATAACGTTGAGATTGGTGACGAAAAGGCCGCCAACGAAAAATCTTTCGTTGGCATCGAAACCACTCCTGGGCTACCCTCAATAGAAAAGACTATCCCAGAGGAAGTAAAAACGAAAGCTTTAGAAGAGAGTCACTCTGACCCAGTCAAGATAGACAAGAATGAGATCTTTTACGACAAGAAAAATATCAGCTATCATGATAAAAGTGAGTGCATAGATCCACGATATATTATTTCATTCTTTGATGACTAACAACAACATTTTGAATTTACGTATGTAGGAGATATTAAAGAATTCATCAAGCTGAACAACGACAACGCTTTGATGGACTCGACATTTATCAAAGTAGGAAGGTCCCATTATGGATTTATTGGGTATGTAAACTACAGATGCACATATATTGAGCGAAGTAATAAGTTGATATGTATTGTGTCTCCAACTTACATAGAACGAGTACCTGTGCAAGCAAGTTGTCCTCTTATCTAAGTTTTTCATACAGCTGTTTTAACAATATAGTTGTTTTTATATATGTAGATACGGACTATCTTGATCAATGGACACCAGGCAAAGGTGATTTAAATAAACCAAATTGTCAAAACTTGTTAATTTTTGTACTAACATCATATGTGAAAATCAGATACTGATCCTTTAGATCCATACGGTGCACCTGCTGTGTCCCATTACTCCAAAGGTAGAAACTTTGAGTCATTCATTGAATGAGGCACATCTAATAATAACTTTTTTTTAGTTTTTATGACTAGTAAATACTATACAACTGATCGTCTTTGCTGCGTATGGAACTTAGTTTAACTTTCAAATACGTATTCAAATTTTAGAGGCGAAAAATCCTGTTCTCACGGTGAGGGGATTGAGCGAGATAAGGAATATTGAAAGAGACAACAGTAAGCACAAACTTCGCCCATTCTACACTGATCAAAGACAGGAATACAATACGGCAGGTGGCAACTTTAATTGGTATGACATTAGCTCAACATGGAATGTTTGTATTCTTCCACCTCCCACACAAAGCACAAGTTGTGGAGGTTGGGATGGCAACCCTAATGATCACAACACCAATGCAAGGTGTGCTGGTATTTCTGTATCTGGTGATATTACAGGTGTATCTGGATCAGGTTATGGCCATGGCCCTTCAGGCTGCGGTGGAGGTGGTGGTGGTGGCTCTGGTTCCTGCGGAGGTAGCTCAAGTTGCGGAGGCGGCTCAAGCTGTGGAGGTAGTTCAAGCTGTGGAGGAGGTGGTGGTGGCGGCGGTTGTGGTGGAAGTAGTTGTTGAGAATGGCCACGGCGACTTATAATGCACGTAGAAACCTACTTGACAAGATTATATGATTCATCGATCTTGAGAAGACATACTTACCTCCCACTATATTTTAATACTTTTATATATACATACTCATCACATTATCCATCTTTGTTATATGTAGTCCCCTAATAATACTTCTCTTTGAATTGGAGTGATATATGATTTTATTAACTAATTAAATACAGGATTAAGCTCTATTTTTTATGCTTTTGAAACTTTTTCTTTTTATGCTGTTGTTGTTGTTTTGGTGCCTCATCTGCTTTATCTTCTGTGGCGGCCTCTGCAGTTTTATCATCATCTTTTTTGGCTTGTTTGATTGTACCCAAGTTCACTTTAGGTGGTGCAGCGAAACCAAAAGCCTTGGCCACTTTAGCGAGGTCTAAACTATTTACATCGAAAATCTTCTTCAAACTGAAAGAAGAATAAGCTTGAAGATAAGATCTATAACCGTCCTTGGCGGATTGATTCAAGTAGTAGTTCTTATCAATCAATTTTTCTAATTGTCCTTGTACGTTTGCAATCTTATTTGAAGGGAATTGGTATTCGTTTAAGGGTACCTTGGCGTGCTTCAAGTATCTCAAGAAGCCGAGTTCACTAGGTAATAAAAAGAGCAAACTTTTACCTTGGCCACTGGCACCACGAGCAGTACGACCCACACGATGAATATAATCACGGGGATCATCTGGGGGATCAAATTGCACGATCCAATCGACAGCAGGAATATCTAAACCTCTTGCTGCGACATCTGTACACAACAAAATACCTCTATCGGCATTACAGTATTCAAAGAAGGTGTTTGTACGCTTTTGTTGCTTTTGTTTACCCTATAAAGACAAACAGCGTGAGTATGTTACTTTTTGATTCAAAGCTCACTTTCATGACTTACGTGGAGTGCTAATACGGGCACATCGATATAATTCAATAATTCAGAATGGTATTTCACAGAGTTACAACTTGAAAAAAAGACAATGACCTTCTTTTTTATGTTCTTTCTCAGGAAAGTGAACAACAATAAGAATCTACGATCTGAATCACACACGACGTAACCTTGTTCCAATCCATCAGCAGTGGAGGTATCACGATTCTCATGTACGTTGATATAAAGAGGTCCCTTTTTCAAAGAAATACGAGCTAAATCTGCGACCTTGGTGGTTTGTGTAGCAGAGAACAACATGGTTTGTCTTTCACTAGGTAAAATCTTTACGATCTGTCTCATTTCATCCTCGAAACCAATTTCCAAGATACGATCTGCTTCATCCACAATCAATGCCTTTAAATTTTTGTACACAAAACCTCTTGTATTCTAGGAGCAAACAGTTTAGACACATGCAGTTTTAAATAGTATCCGCCGCTCTCGACTTACTTGTAAATGATCCAACAATCTACCGGGAGTGGCTACAATGAGGTTGACACCTTTGACAAGTTTGTCTGCTTCGGCTTTACGGTTAGCACCACCAATAACAATACCAAAAGTCAACTGATGATATTTCAACTCCATCAGCAGTGGAGGTATCACGATTCTCATGTACGTTGATATAAAGAGGTCCCTTTTTCAAAGAAATACGAGCTAAATCTGCGACCTTGGTGGTTTGTGTAGCAGAGAACAACATGGTTTGTCTTTCACTAGGTAAAATCTTTACGATCTGTCTCATTTCATCCTCGAAACCAATTTCCAAGATACGATCTGCTTCATCCACAATCAATGCCTTTAAATTTTTGTACACAAAACCTCTTGTATTCTAGGAGCAAACAGTTTAGACACATGCAGTTTTAAATAGTATCCGCCGCTCTCGACTTACTTGTAAATGATCCAACAATCTACCGGGAGTGGCTACAATGAGGTTGACACCTTTGACAAGTTTGTCTGCTTCGGCTTTACGGTTAGCACCACCAATAACAATACCAAAAGTCAACTGATGATATTTCAACAACTCCTTGGCAACACCAAAGATTTGTAAAGCCAATTCTCTGGTGGGTGAAACAATAATAGCACCAGTACCGTTTCTAGGCTTGAACTTGAGACGATACAACATTTCGACAGCGGGAATCAAGAAAGCCAAAGTCTTTCCCGAGCCAGTTTTAGCAGCACCCAAGACATCACGACCTGCCATAAGAGGTGGAATAGTACGAGCTTGCACTTCTGTCATTTTAGCAAAGCCCAACTCATTGATGGCGTTCTTGGTACGTTCGCAACAATCGAGCGAGGCAAAGTCGTAGTTGACAGGAGCAGTAATGTCTTCTTTCTTGCCAAGCTCAATGTCTTTTTGATCCGCTTCAGATTCGCTCAACTTTTGTTTCTTGGCAGAAACAGAGCGATCAGACGCTAATTGTCTCTTTTTGATTTCTCCCATGATTTGCTTTGTAATCGAAAGAGATCTATAAAATGTTTGAATCGAGTCGTTTTTTTTTTTTTTTTAAATGGAGAGTTGTGACTCGGATATAATTCAAACTCCTCTGGGCGAGGCGCGAGAGATGAAAACAGTAGTAAAGAGGAGTACTTTTTTTTTTCTTTATTTATTTACAATGGATCTTTGGGTTTATGAGCAGAAATAAACGAGTTGGATAACGTTTGACACATGCGCTCAAGTGTGAAACACGAGAATGAACCAACCACGATTTTATGCGAGGCAAAGTCGTAGTTGACAGGAGCAGTAATGTCTTCTTTCTTGCCAAGCTCAATGTCTTTTTGATCCGCTTCAGATTCGCTCAACTTTTGTTTCTTGGCAGAAACAGAGCGATCAGACGCTAATTGTCTCTTTTTGATTTCTCCCATGATTTGCTTTGTAATCGAAAGAGATCTATAAAATGTTTGAATCGAGTCTTTTTTTTTTTTTTTTTAAAATGGAGAGTTGTGACTCGGATATAATTCAAACTCCTCTGGGCGAGGCGCGAGAGATGAAAACAGTAGTAAAGAGGAGTACTTTTTTTTTTCTTTATTTATTTACAATGGATCTTTGGGTTTATGAGCAGAAATAAACGAGTTGGGCTTTCTAACAACAGATGCACGCGGGGTTGCCTTTGGACGCACAGGAAATGATTTTTTTGGGTTTTTCAAGTCGAGTAATAATATACCCGAAGGTGACATACTACTCATGATATCCTCTTTGACATTCTTTTGTTCCTTTTGCTGCTGTGTACTTCTTTGTAATTTAGCTCGTAGTGCTTCCATGACTTTATCATGATCTAAAGGCAGCTCCTCTTTGACCGAGTTTTGGGCTGCTTCATCGATTTCTTCTTGCTTTGGCTGTGATCTATTCTTCTTTGATAATGCTTTTATAGAAGGTTTTCGAGTTGATCTTGTACGAGATAAAGTTCGTTTACATGATCCTCGTTCCTGTTTATTGACTTGTAAATTAGGAGGTGGAGGAGGTGGAGGTAAAACTGTATTGTTGTTATTACTATTGTTGTTGTTGTTGTTGGTGCTGTTATTGTTTACTTCATTATCAATAAGACTAATCTTCTCAATCAAGAGTGGAGGAACTTGAGGTTCTGGTGATGATGGAGCAGATAGGTTTAAATCAGCAAATGGTACTTCAAATAAGGTATATGGTGATAAAGGCTGTAATTGAGATGGTGAAGGTGGGGTATTATTCATAAATGGTGATAATAAATCACCATTGTTAGCATTATTATTAGCTGCTGTTGTAGAGGATAGCCAATCATTGGGTGATAAACCTTGTGATCATGTTAGTAATTATTGAATGTGAACATATACACACACACAGAGAAGTTAAACTCACCTAGTGAGGCATCGTCAAGTAAAGAAGAACGACGATTTTGTTCTAACTGCAAATCAATAAACTTTGATTGTAATCTAGCTTCTTCAGCCCTTCTTATTTCTTCTGCTCCTTTCCTCTACATAAACACATGAAAAACTGGGTTTTAGTTCAACCCCTCCCAACATATACGGCTATGTTACATACTTTGTCTTCTTCAGTCTTTGCTGCGAGAATATGCTTTAAAAGATCTGTATCATTCTTATACATGTCTAATATCTCTCCAACGCTAATATCTGATAATGATAGCTTCTCTGTCCAGTTTGAAACAGAGTTACGATCACTGCTCGTCTCCTGTTGGTTGATAATGCTGTTGTCATGGTTACCATTGCTACTTTGATTTTGTAATAGATGGATGCTTGTGTTGCTATGGTTCCCGTTGCTATGTAGCATGTTTTAAAAGATAGAGAGGGAGAGGTAATAAATAAAAAAAAGAAAAGAGATAAAAAGAAAGGGGGAAGAGAAGGAAAAGAAAAAGTGGGAAAATATAAAAAAAGGGAAGTTTAAATTACAATGGAAACACGAAAAGCTGAAAGTTAAGTTGTTAGGAACACCGCATCGATTTCGCAGTCAAATATTGACGTTCTTTTATAGTTTTTTTTTAATTTTTTAGGGTTTATTTTGTACATTTGTCAAATCTAATCTATAGAGTAATTCAACATGAGCAACCAGATCCAACAACCTTTAGACTACATTTCTCAACTTTTTGGTAATTTGTTATAACGTTTGACACATGCGCTCAAGTGTGAAACACGAGAATGAACCAACCACGATTTTATTTGTAGACCAACATGTGTCTAATCATGCAAACGCCTCTGAATTCGATCCTTCTCCTTCTTTTCTCGAATTATTGAAAACCTGTAAAAATCAGGTAACAAAAAAAAGAAAACGGTTCAAAAAGACATTGGATAAATATTGACAACATTTTACCTTTCTCTTGGTCCATCTTCTCTATTCTTTTTAAATATAGATTATTTCCATAAACGATATTCCTGTGCAACAAGTGCCTATAAATACTTTGGTTCGCTTTCGTTGTATGATTCAAGATACTGGTTTAGGACAAGAGATGTTTATTTCTGCCTATGAAAAGTTAGATGCCAATGGAAACTCAAAATTGCATTGTTACCGTTATACAGATGATCCCATTGATGATACAGAAGTAGGTAACACTTTAAATGATACTATCCAAAATGAGAATCTTTGTGAACGCTCCATCGTATACTGCGTATCTCCTCCTGGTGAAAACAATTGGTCAAAAGAAGCTCATAATATTAATTCCGGTACTTCAGAAAATGTAATGTGATTTCACACTTATCATTTGAATTAATAATTATTATATCTTTTAGACCCTTTGGTTAATCTCGTCAATAAGCTCGACTTGAAAGAACCCAGTGAAACTACAACTAAAAAGTTTCCTTTGCCTAACGCAGCTCATACATCTTCTATTATCAAATTCTACAATGATATGGGAGAAACCTTGAAAGTGGGACAGTTGATAGAAGTGATCGGTATTCGTGGACAGGACGTTTCAGAACAAAACGACGAAAGCGGATTTGACTCTGTATTAGATTCATTTTCAGGTGTTCCTGTAGTACATGCGATTGCATACAAGAGTTTGGATGCTATAAATAGTAACCCTCTTTTCCATGAGGATGGACACGACGATGTCACTCACCAAGCTCACGACATCCGTGGTCAATTAATAGAATACATCTCTTCCGTCTTGGGTGGTGACACCTTGACTGCAGAGTTTATTTTGTTACAATTGTTGTCCAGAGTGTAAGTGTTTCACCTTAATCTAAAAAAAGCACCTTACTGAACTGAAAGGGTTATTATTAGCACTGTCAAAAATAGAGGTTTAAAAATTGGCAACTTTACTTTAAATGTGAGTGGATTTCCTGCTCATGAACCTAAGGCAGAAGATGCAAACACACCTCTCTTCCAACTCAACAACTCTGCATCCAAGGCTCTTTCTGATGTGTTGGATAGCTTGTTGGTTCACACTGTTCAAATCCCCTTGACCATTGATGGCTTAAACAAGACCAAGTTTACTCCCAAGAGCGTAAACGAGAATTTGGAAGCTGGTGTATTGCAATTGGTAGAGGGAACTGCAGTTCTGGTAGATGAGACCGTATTGAACGAAGGCCAACTTGTAGATGCTGGTGTGCGTAACTTCCAAGCTCTCAACAACTTGATTCAAAACCAAACACTCGCTTATGAGTTCCCTTACAGCCAGTATGACTTTGATACTGACCTCAACGTCATTACTTTATCTACTTCTAAATCGATGCTCCCCGTAAGTATATAAAAAAGTCAAGTCATAACTCACCTTTCTAACACGCGCGACATAATAGAGCCACTGTTCTATCTCCCTTCAAACATCCTACCCTCTTGAACAATCGATTGACGAAATCACTCCACCTTCTCAAGAAACGCTTGATTTATACAGACGATTTATTCATGCCGCAAAGTACTTGTCCTATGACATTTCCGAAAAAGTGTCAGAGGTATATAGCCCAAACAAACGACGACGATAAAAATAGTTGGTCTGATAAATAACTCTTTTTTACTTTATGTAGTACATTCAAACATCGTTTGTGAATGAACGTAAAGCCGCCACCGAAAATAAAACAACGTTACCTACTCAAGAAGAATTAATGCTCCGTATGAATTTAGCAAGGTAAATATGGAGTTTCTATTTCGCCTAATCATTTTATACTAAACAAAACATTTAGATTGGCCGCTGTGTCGTTTGGTGAAACCAATCTTACGGAAGAGAGATATGATTATGTTGTCAATATGGATAAGCAACGTAAATCCAGAGTCAGCCACGTTGAACAAATGAACAAATAAGTGTTTTAACTCTAATACAGTGCTTCCACATTTTTTTGAACTCCAATTGGTCATTTTTGTATTTTCATTTGGTCCTTTTCGTAAATTCGTTTGACCGTTACTGAGATCTTCATTTTACTTTCGCAGTGAGTCATATCATGAACACTGACTTCTTCTATTAAAACGGTACCGACGATAATTTTGATGAGCAAGTTCGTAAAGCACCGAGTTTCTTTGAGGATGAATCATTCCCTTTAACAGGTTTGACAGATCTTCGAGATTATATCAAAAATTAAAACATTCAGGTCGAAGTAAGATCTTCAACCCGATACTGAGATGAAAGAGGTTGAACGTAAGAAGGAGAGAGTTTTTATGCATAATGTTTATACACTCATATATTATGAGCTCGAAGAAAGAGCTTATGAAATCAACGCAAGCTGACGAGATTGGCGTTCTTGCATAAATATTGTTGATGTTATAGTCTGGATATAGTGTATAGCCTTTAAAAAGCAAAGCAATACGTAGAATCGGCCCAATAACCTATTGCAATTGACATTATATCTAGCATTGTTTGCTTGAAAGTAGCCATCATCTTTGAAGTTACAGATTCTATGTATTTAAGCTATGCAAGCCAAAAAAGAACAAATCATAAAGAGTTGGAAAGCCCAGTCATAAGCACTATCAATCGATCGTCTCACATAGAGGTAGTTCCTGTACCTAATGAAATATGCTATGATGATCAAATATTTCTCGCCTAGGAGTACTTATGGGGCGCTTTCCGGTAGCAATAAAAGCATTTGAATATTTAGACAAAATATATTTAGTAATCGATCAAGATGCTTAATGTAATGAAACACTTACTAAGAGTTTTTTAGTTTGTACGTACATATCTCTGAAGTCGTGCCATTTTCTGAAGACGAAGACAACGATGATTATTCGTAGACCTCTCAGTGGTCACCCCACTCCACAAAAGAAAAAAAAAATATGTTCTACATGTTCACTCGCCCATGCCAATAAAAAAATTTATCAATAATAAATCATAAAATAAATGATGATTAAACACTTGTAACAGCTATTGCTTTAGTGACTCTAAATGCTCTATATTTACTTTTATTTTATTCAACTAACCAATGTGAAAAATACTTCAAAGGTTACATACATACCAAAAGAAGGAAAGGTGTCCTTAATGATAAATTACAAAATTACAACCAGTATTCTATAGATACCTCTCTTAAATGCCTAAGTAAAGGGTCTTATGTTGTTTTGATTAGCAATCGAGCCAAATTATTCGTAAATAGTAGGCAACCTACTTTCACCTTTATTCACTGCACATTTTTGATGACAGGAAATATCGGCAGTCAGCGCTGTTAACATGAAGCTAGGAGGGTCTAAAAATTTGAAGAGAAGAGAAGCAGTGGGAGCTATGTACAAAAAGGAAAGCACCCTGAAGAACAATTATCTGTTCTTAAAGTGACTACAGTTGAACACTATCTTCAACCCATCGGAAATACCATAGCACACTATAATTTTCTTTCATTCGGATGATGGATAAAACACGTCTAAATAAACTTTTGTTGTTAACTATTTAAGAGTTGTATTGATTTACATATTGTCTACAATTGTGGTTCTAAGTAGGATGACAGAGGCTTGGTTTATGTAACCAAGGCGGCTGCCATAGTGAATGCAAATACGAACTTCAAATCAAGCAAGGTATTCTGACCTTTAAATTTAGCAATTAGATGAAGGAGCACAAGAAGTTTTGTTTCTTACAGATGATGGCAACAGCGTTAACATATTTAAGGATTATCTCTTTTTTAAAAGTCAATACTAAAAACCCCGCGCCGGGATTACGCTTTACATTTTCCAGTAGGTGTGACAAACATTGACATGTTTTTCTTTTGCACCAAAATTATGGTAGTGATAAAGAGATGATACATTGACACTGTCAGAAAATCGTCTGTATTGATCTTCACTCATTTAAAAGGGCAATGTCAATCCAATAATTTTTCTCTTTCGTTCTGAACCATTGCACACATAATTACTATGTCTCCCATAGAGCAATTGTCTACTGAAGCTTGAGAATACTTATTACGAGGTACAGTTTGAGTTAGGATGAAGACTTGCCCATTTATTAAGATATAAGGTCACTAATACTTGTGATTTTGTGTCCACAACGTTCATATGCGTTTTGGTTAGTGTCCCAAGTCTAAGTAAACTGAAAGGATGAGAGCTTTATCAGCGGAAACGATACTGCGCGCATAAGAAATTCTGGATACGTACAACCTCATGGACTTGACGATACAAGATTTATGATGGATGATAAGCAATGCATCTTTGCGACAAAAGTGGAGATTATCACTGGTATGACAAGAAGGTCTTGACATGAACCCAAGGTGTGGTTATTTCTCTGCAATATACCATAATGACGTGCAAGCCACGAGGGAAAAGACACAAACTGCTGAATTGAAGAGCATCAAAAACTCGCTGCTTGTAAGTACTTACACGAAAAAAGCTTAAATCATTTCAGAAGCTGTTTTCCCAATTTAGATTAAAGACATGTACGTTACAAAGATGATCATTTTATATATTTAACATGTCAAATACAAACTGTATCTGTAGAATGATTAACACACCATAAAACATACATCCGCTAACACGTTTTTTTAATATATCTTTTTCAGTACACTTTGCTTGGTTGTTACAATTGAAAGTGCTATCATTGAAAACGAAATATCTCGCACGTGGCTAAAATATGGACTGATTTTTTGCAAAATTAAGAAAAATGTGTCCTTCGAAATCCCTAAATGTATTAAAAATGAAAATATACGCTACTTTTTGAATAAACTCGAATGAAAAAAAAGTAAGTTGTATGTATAGATAGCAGGTATACGTATGATTTGATCGGCAGGCGTAATGTATCATACATGCAGAGCATTTTTTTGTGCATGTTAATAGTTGACATTTTGGGTTGTACATACTCAAAGACATGTCAGCTCGTTCCGAGTCACTTACTTTTTTGTATGTCATCTTTTATCAATTTCTTCTTTTTCCTTCGTTGAAATACTCAGAAGTAAATATTTAAGATCAAACAACGCTAAAATCTTATATCTCAAATCGTATCTCAAATGAAAACTTAAAGCAATAAAAGACTGCCTATTATCCAATGCCATAATAGCATTACATAGCATGAGCTCATGAAAATGGCTATATCTAGTAACAGTGCTCTTCCAGGGCAACGATTTTATATAACACACACAAGAAGGAGATAAATTATTAGTAATTGCTTGTGCGCAGGTAGTACAAGATACCCAGGATTTTGCAAATCTTTTACATCTCTTAGTGCATGCTGACTGGGGTGCTTCAGAAAAGAGGGAAAGAAGGGGGAATATATACGACCATGCACGATTACAAATCTCTATGAACAAAATCGGGTTTCTATATTTTAGTTAACAACTGTAACATGCAATTTTTTACTCTTTCGTTACTGAGAAACGGCCTGTAACTATGTTGCACAGATATTCAAATTTGCTACTTCTAACCACGCATCATACTTTAAAACCACGAAAACCTTAATAACAATAACTACATAGAAAGCACAAAAAAAAGTTTACTTTATTCAATTACTTCTTTTGTTTCCTTACCCATATTTTTTTCTTTGCTTTAAAAAAATACTCGGTCACCACAACATTTGGAAGAAGAATCTTGAATAAATGGGTATTAGAAACTCAACTTTACGTCATGCATTTGGCGATAAGAGGGAACATAAGCTCAATCATAAAAGATCTTCCGCAACAACGCAAGAGAAAAGTAGTTTTGTCTCATTTATTAGTAAAAAAAGCTCCAAAAGAAACAACAGCAGTCCAGACATTGTCAACAGTAGATCAAACTCATTAGCAAAATCATCAGACAGCAGCAGCAACAGCTACCCTGATTCAAGAAAGTTCCAAACATCCAGTGGCGGACACAGCTTTCAATACAGAGACGGTAGAAGATACCATGCTGATACTTCAATGGCTTATGTTCTTCCAAGTGACGACGATGGTATGTACTCATACTGTATCTTCATTTCATTAAAACCGCAACCTAATTTATTCTCATGCATGCACAGAGGCTGATCGAGTTCACCAACAGCACTGGATCCTTCGATATGCTCTTCAAGGGTATGTGATGAATTTCATTTAAATGCTTATATAATTAAATTTCTAAATCTTTAATATAACAGCAATTACTTCTCACCAATTAAAAAGCAATTAGAAAAGGGAATCAATGTACTGGACTCTGGATGTGGACCAGCAACTTGGGTGTTCGAAATGGGTGAAACCTATCCTTGTTCTAGATTCTATGGCGTTGACGCATCCTGCGTATTCCCTGAAACAATTAAACCAGCTAATGTTGAATTTGTTATTAGCAATATCACAAAGGAAATTCCCTACGAGAAAAATTTCTTCGACTTTGTGCATCAAAGACTACTTGTGCTTGCCTTGACTGATGAGGATTGGACAAATGTACGGCGGTAGTTGTTTACTATATTGTAATTCATAATAACTGATACAATTTTATTGTATATAGGCTCTTTCAAATTTGTACGACGTATTGAAGCCAGGAGGGTATGTCGAATTATCTGAGGTATTACAAAGTTTGATCACATAACTGTAATTTAGAACACTATAGTCTAAATAACTGTGTGTTATTGTATACAAATTTAGCCAGATTATCGTGAAATGAATACAGCTGGACCTGCCATGAGCACAATACAAACATCTTGTAAGTTTTTTTTTCTTTTATATTTATATACTCATAGCTAGAAATCGTGCTACCTTGGCGTATACGTGTGCATGATTGGTTTGAGGGATTTTATTAATATTAATTGCTCCTCATGCATACATAGTGAGACAAATGTCACTAGCACAAGGTCTCCCGCCTAATATCGCAAACGAGTTAAAGGATAGACTGGTCAAAGCGGGATTCGTTGACGTCGTTGTCAAGTCTACTCCCATACCATTAAACCATGGTGGTAAAGCTGGCGAGCTACTCTGGGCTGATATCAAACATATATATACAAACATTAGACCCTTCATGGCAAAGTTTAATACTCTTTGGGAAGATGCTGATCTCTATAAAGCCCATATAGAAAAATGCAGTGAAGAAGTGAAAGAAAGCAAGACTCACATCCATTGGCAAAACGTCTATGCTAGAAAACCCTTACAACCTACAAACCAGGAATAAGAAGAAAAACCTGGGAAAAAATTAACTTTATACACACATCTCAAGATACACACACAGAAAAAAAAAAATCTATGATAAAAACAACGCTTGACAGCCTTATATCGCAAACGAGTTAAAGGATAGACTGGTCAAAGCGGGATTCGTTGACGTCGTTGTCAAGTCTACTCCCATACCATTAAACCAACGTACACACTCTGGCGAGCTACTCTGGGCTGATATCAAACATATATATACAAACATTAGACCCTTCATGGCAAAGTTTAATACTCTTTGGGAAGATGCTGATCTCTATAAAGCCCATATAGAAAAATGCAGTGAAGAAGTGAAAGAAAGCAAGACTCACATCCATTGGCAAAACGTCTATGCTAGAAAACCCTTACAACCTACAAACCAGGAATAAGAAGAAAAAACCTGGGAAAAAAATTAACTTTATACACACATCTCAAGATACACACACAGAAAAAAAAAAACTCTATGATAAAAACAACGCTTGACAGCCTTGGCCACACATTATCATGACCTTGCATCTGTCATTGTTACCGTCCTAATATGTTTCCTTTCTTTAAAATAAAGTCAAAACTACATGCAATACGTAATTACTTTAAGATGCTACGGAACTTGCTGTTTGGGTATAGCTTCCTGCTTTTTCCTTTGAATCTGTGCTTCGTCGTACGCGAATGTTTTCTAAATTTTGTGAAAGGTGTACAAATATCTATTGTCAAAGCTTAACATTTATAGATTATCTTTCAGTTTTAGTTTAAGTGAGTATAATACGATATGAAAACTTTCTGAGAGGTAGGGACAGAACTCTCGCACACCTCATTGAATTGCTAATAACACGCACACTAAAGCAACTCCTTTTGCGGATAATTACATACAAGCGCAATGAAAATTTAATATTTTGCGTTTTGAATGATTAAAAAAAAAAAACGTTAAAACTTGCGGGTTGCATCGAAAGCGATGCTGCTGATCGAAAAAACGGGCTACTTACTTGAAAAATGTATTCGGAGTTTCGATTACGAACGTCTCATGAATGCATGCATTTCTAGGTATAAGGGTTGAGAATGAATTAAATCTGCTTCATTCCTTTCTTCATAATTTGTTACATTATTTGATCAAAATGACGGTTGAAGAAAATTTATCTTGGGCAGATTCAATACCTGCCAAACAAGGTTTATACGATCCGGAATATGAAAAAGATGCATGCGGAGTTGGATTCATGGTGAACATCAAGGGGAAGAAATCGCATAAAATCCTCAGTGACGCTAAAAGTATATTGTGCAATATGACACACCGTGGAGCCAGTGGAGCTGATATACGAGACGGTGACGGCGCGGGTATAATGATTGCCATCTCTGATAAATTTTTCCGACTGGAGACTAAGCGAGAATTCATGTTGGATCTACCACCAGAAGGAAAGTATGCTGTTGGAAACTTGTTTATGAAAGAGGAATTTCTGAAAGATTGTAAGCTCACTTTTGAAAAACTGGCAAATGAGTTGAGTTTGAAGGTTTTGTGCTGGAGAAATGTCCCTCGTGATTCAACTATACTGGGTCCAGCAGCGAAAGCGAAAGAGCCCGTCATCGTCCAACCATTTATTGCTGCCAACACAGAAATAGATGATCAACAGTTCGAAAGACAGTTATTTGTTTTGCGCAAACATGCAACTCACACAATCACAATGAAAAAATGGTTTTATATCTGCTCTCTTTCCAGCAAAAACATTGTGTACAAAGGTCAATTGACCCCAAAGCAAGTGTACGCCTACTTTTATGATTTGACCAATTTTCAATACGATACGCATTTTACTTTGGTTCACTCACGTTTTTCAACAAACACTTTTCCCTCTTGGGACCGTGCTCAGCCTATGCGTTGGAGTGCGCATAATGGTAATAATAAATTATATGCGTTTACGAAAATGTGCATGTGTATTGACAGTTTAATAAAATTATAGGTGAAATAAATACTCTTCGAGGAAATAAGAATTGGATGCGCTCAAGAGAAGGAGTAATGTCTTCAGATAAATTTGGAGAAGAGCTTAAGTTACTTTATCCTATTATTGAGGAGGGTGGCTCAGATTCAGCCGCTTGTGATAATGTATTGGAGTTGCTGGTAGTCAATGGAGTATTGAGCTTACCCGAAGCAATGATGGTTATGATTCCAGAAGCGTGGCAAAACAACCCGTTGATGGAAAAAGAAAAGAAACACTTTTATCAATGGGCTGCTTCTTTAATGGAACCTTGGGATGGTCCAGCGTTATTTATCTTTTCGGACGGTCGTTACATCGGTGCCTCTCTTGATCGCAACGGTCTTCGCCCATGTCGTTCTTATATAACATCCGACGACATCATGATTTGCGCATCTGAAGTAGGCACAATTTTTCTTGATCCAGAGACTATAGTTGAAAAGGGAAGATTGGAGCCCGGAAAAATGTTGTTAGTGGATACAGTAGAGGGCCGTATTGTAGATGATAAAGAGCTTAAAATGAAAACTGCACAGAAAGTTGATTTCGGCGAATGGAACAAACAACAAATCACTCTTGAGTCTCTCGTGAAAAACTTGATAGGAAAAGAATATGAGGATAAAATTGATTCTACAACTTTGAACGAAGACCCTCGAATGAAAGCATTTGGATACACCCTGGAGCAGGTCAACCTGCTCATGCTTCCAATGATGAGTGAAGGTAAAGAAGCTCTTGGGTCTATGGGAAATGACACCGCTCTAGCTTGTTTATCTACCCAACCTCGTCTGGTTCCAGAGTATTTTCGTCAATTATTTGCTCAAGTCACCAACCCTCCAATCGATCCCATCCGAGAAGAAATTGTTATGTCGTTAGAATGCTATGTGGGACCAGAGGGGAATATTTTGGAGATGCATGATTCACAATGTCGCAGATTAACCTTAAAATCACCTATTTTGACCATAAAAGAGCTTGCTGCAGTCAAACGTATGGACGCAATGATCCACGATTGGAAGGTGGCCACAATCGACATCACCTTTCGTAAAGATGAAGGTACGCAAGGATACTTGAATGCTTTGGAAAGGGCTTGTGATGATGCAGTAAGAGCAATCAAGGATGGATACAAAATTATCGTACTGTCGGACAAAGCAGTAGGACCAGAGCGTGTTGCTATATCGGCATTGATAGCTACAGGAGGTGTTCATCACCATTTAGTAAGAAACAAATTACGTAGTCGTGTCGGTCTTTTTGTTGAAACCGCTGAAGCAAAAGAAGTTCATCATTTTTGCGTCTTGCTAGGTTATGGTGCAGATGCAATTTGTCCTTACTTGGCATTTGAAGCCATGTTCAAATTGGTGCGTGAGGGTGCAGTTCGAGAAAACGTTACTCGTGATACTGCAGTATACAACTACACAAAAGCTATCGACAATGGTATCAAAAAAGTAATGTCAAAAATGGGTATTTCAACGCTAGCTTCTTACAAAGGAGCTCAAATTTTCGAAGCTTTGGGTATCGACGACAGTGTTATATCTCGATGTTTTGCTGGTACATCGTCCCGCATTAAGGGTGTCACATTTGATGTATTTGCCCTGGACGCTATCACTTTCCACGAATTGGGTTATCCGGTGCGAAATCGCGTACAGCCCTCAGCACTCCCAGAATCAGGCGAATACCATTGGCGTGACGGTGGAGAAGCTCATTTATTTGAACCCTCAAGTATGGTAAATTTACAAAATGCAGTAAGAACTAAAAACCAGTCATCATATGATGCATATTCTCGTGCTGCTTATGAGGCAGTGCGCAAGTGCACCTTGAGGGGTATGCTGAAATTTGATTACGAAAAGAGAAAGCCCATTCCGATCGACCAAGTCGAGCCGTGGACTAATATTGTCAAAAGGTTTGTCACAGGTGCCATGTCTTATGGCTCAATTTCATGGGAAACACATACGTCGTTAGCAATTGCTATGAATAAGCTTGGGGGAAAGTCAAACACTGGCGAGGGTGGAGAAAAACCTGCTCGATCAAAACCTCTGGAAGACGGCAGTAGCATGCGATCTTCAATTAAACAAGTTGCCTCTGGTCGTTTTGGTGTTACTAGTTTTTATTTATCAGATGCGGAAGAGCTTCAAATCAAAATGGCGCAAGGTGCAAAACCGGGTGAAGGAGGTGAATTAGCAGGGTCAAAAGTTTCGGATGAAATCGCTTCAACTCGTAAAACAACACCCGGAATTGGTTTAATCTCCCCTCCTCCTCATCATGACATTTATTCTATTGAGGATTTAAAACAGCTGATATACGATTTAAAGTGTGCCAACCCACGTTCAAGAGTCTCTGTGAAATTGGTTTCAGAGGTTGGTGTCGGTATAGTAGCAGCTGGCGTTGCAAAAGCAAAAGCAGATCACATCTTGATATCCGGTCACGATGGCGGTACTGGTGCCTCTCGATGGACAGGTATCAAATATGCCGGACTTCCGTGGGAGCTTGGACTTGCTGAAACTCACCAAACTTTGGTGCTCAATGATCTCAGAGGTCGCGTGATTGTGCAAACAGATGGTCAGATAAAAACAGGTCGTGATATAGCCATTGCATGTTTACTTGGCGCAGAGGAATGGGGATTTGCCACCACACCCCTGATTGCTCTTGGTTGTGTTATGATGAGAAAATGTCATTTGGTACGTTTGCATCAAGAGTATACGTAAAAGTGAAGAGTCTAATCTTGTATTATGTTTGACAGAACACTTGTCCTGTTGGTATTTGTACCCAAGACCCTGAACTTCGTCAAAAATTTCAAGGTACCCCCGAACATGTTATCAACTTCTTTTATTATATAGCGGAAGAACTCCGTTCCTACATGGCTAAACTTGGATTTAAAACAATTCAGGAAATGGTCGGACATACCGAGATTCTTCAGGTTGATGACAGTTTGCGCACTTTCAAGACAGCAAATCTTGATTTGGCACCCATTCTCACCCCTGCCCACAGTCTGCGTCCTAATGTTGCTACTTACTGTGTCAAAAAGCAACAGCATAATCTGTATACACGTTTGGATAATTATCTCATTGACGAATCTGATCCTGCTTTGACAAATTCAGAAATTGTTAGAATTGAGACAGATATCGTCAACACCGATCGAGCAGTTGGCTCCACACTTTCCTACCATGTATCTAGAAAATTCGGCGAGAAAGGGCTGCCATCGAATACCATTCACGTCAAGTTTACTGGCTCCGCTGGTCAATCATTTGGAGCGTTCTTGGCGCCTGGTATTTTCTTTGATCTTGAAGGGGATGCTAACGACTATGTGGGTAAAGGTCTCTCAGGTGGTAAAATTGCAATCCACCCATCGAGATTTAGTCAATTTAGAGCCGAAGATAATATCATTGTGGGCAATGTTTGTTTGTACGGAGCAACCTCAGGACACGCATATTTCTCTGGAATAGCTGCTGAGAGATTCTGTGTTCGCAATTCTGGTGCTATGGCAGTTGTTGAAGGTGTTGGTGATCATGGTTGTGAATACATGACCGGCGGTCGAGTAGTCATTTTGGGCAGGACTGGTCGAAACTTTGCAGCTGGAATGTCTGGAGGTATAGCATACGTATTAGACGATAGCGAAACTTTTAAGGAGAATGTGAATATGGAAATGGTTGAATTAGAGACAGTTAATACAGACGAAGAAGTGAACGAATTACGCAGTTTGATTGAAGACCATCGTCACTATACTGGTTCCAAAGTTGCCGACAGAATATTGAAAGACTTTAACGTTTGGTTACCAAAATTCGTCAAAATTATGCCCACAGAATATCGCAATCTGATTGAACGCAAACGCAGAGAAAAAGGTGGTTCGAAAAACTCGATCGCAAAATGTGAGCATAAATCCAGCAAAACGGAAGAGCCCCTTGTAGAAGACCTTGAAGACGCGGTATTGGATGAAGAGACTATAAAGAAACGCCGGGAGAAACTAGATAAATTGCGCGGTTTTATGAAATACAAGCGTAAAACAGACGCGTACAGAGATGCCAGAAAGAGAACTAGTGATTGGGAAGAAATCAACCACCGACTGAGTAGAAGTGAGCTGCATACACAAGCTGCTCGCTGTATGGATTGTGGCGTCCCTTACTGTCAAACAGAAACCGGTTGTCCTATTGGAAATATCATACCAAAATGGAACGAATTAGTTTTCAAAGATAATTGGAAAGATGCACTCGATCGGTTACTAATGACCAATAACTTCCCAGAGTTTACTGGCCGTGTGTGGTACGTAAATAACATATTTGCCAAAAAAAATGTAATAAACAAAACTAACTCTACTGTTTTTGTATAGTCCCGCACCTTGTGAGTCTAGTTGTGTACTAGGAATTACAGAAGCCCCTGTTGCCATTAAAAGCATAGAATGTGCAATCATCGATCGAGGATTTGAGAAGGGATGGATAAAGCCTCATTTACCCGAACGTCGCACAGGCAAAAATGTGGCAATTATTGGCTCTGGCCCTGCCGGTTTAGCTGCTGCTGATCAATTAAACAAAGCAGGTCATAGTGTCACAGTCTATGATCGCAATGACCGATTAGGCGGTCTTTTGATGTATGGTATACCTAATATGAAGCTGGACAAGAGGGTTGTCAAACGACGAACGGATCTCATGGCAGCAGAAGGAATAAAATTTGTGACAAACGCTCATGTAGGTGTTGACATAGATGTGAATTCGATTCGCAGTGCAAACGACGCCTTGATTATTGCGACAGGTGCTACATGGCCGCGGGATTTACAAATTCCAGGGCGAGAGTCAGATGGTATTCATTTTGCTATGGACTTTTTGCAATCCAACACAAAAAGTTTGCTAGACTCCAACCTCCGTGATAATAACTATCTCTCGGCGAAAGATAAAGACGTCATTGTTATAGGTGGAGGCGATACTGGTAATGATTGTATTGGTACCGCTATCCGTCATGGCTGTAAATCTGTAATCAACTTTGAATTGCTTCCACAACCTCCTGAAACTCGTGCCGCGGACAATCAATGGCCACAATTTATGAAGGTACCTTCATACCAATTTTTTTTTTTTACTTTCACCGTTCTTATTAACAATTCACCGTAGGTATTCAAAGTAGACTATGGACATGCTGAGTCTGTAGCCATATATGGTCGTGATCCGAGAGAATATTGTGTAGTTTCCAAAGAGTTCGTTAAAGACTCTGGTAATAGAGTGATTGGTATCAACACTGTACGTGTGGAATGGACAAAATCCAAAGATGGAAAATGGTCTATGCATGAAGTACTTGGAACCAATCAATTTTTCAAGGCAGATTTGGTGCTTCTGTCTATGGTGAGTATTGAAATTTTTTTTACAAAAAATTACCTTTTATTAACATAGTGCTTCATTCAAGGGCTTCATGGGACCAACAAACGAACTTATTAGTCAACTTGAATTAAAACAGGACGCTCGCACTACAAACATAAGTACGCCGAAGGCTAAATATGCAACATCCGTTCCAAATGTTTATGCCGCGGGTGATTGCAGAAGAGGACAGTCCCTCATTGTTTGGGGTATAAATGAGGGACGTTTGTGCGCACGCGAGGTAGATGAACAATTAACAGGCTCGACTTATTTACCAGTAGCAGGTGGTATACAACAACGCCCGACAACTACTTTTCTGTAAATTGAAAAACCTTGCGTATGTAGGTTTGATCTTATTAGCTAAAATTTTGTATCAAGTAACTCATACAGTTACAATTTAACTGTCCCTGCAAAGAGCGATTATGCACATATCTAGTTAAATACATAGCTCAAGGAATAATAAATCAATCATGTAGACATGTTAAACGCTTTATTTACACTGTTCCATTATCGAAGTAGCCACTCTATGTGCTTTCACCCAAAAATGAATGAAATGTGCATCCAAGTTTTTTTTTAACCTTTATTATGCGTTTACATACATACTTGACGAAACCGCGAAAAATAACTTATGACCTACCATATATGACATTATTTTATGTATGTGTACTTTGTAAATTTATATATGTAAGTATATGGGTGCTCTTGACAGTAAATGTGGAACTCTGTGGAATGCAGTGTGTTTTGAAGCTCGCTCTTAATATCACCTTTTTTCTTACTACCAATTGTTACGTGATTATGCAATCATTTGACGCTTCGAACGGGCGTCCTCACCGCTAGGTTTCGTCCCCGTCTGTAAAATCCATAACGTAAAACATTGCAAAAGATACTTGATACCTTCTTTAATGTTCTAACAGTGCACAGTGTTTTCGCTGCAACTTATAATCTAGATTACCTTAAACACCGATATGTTTAATCCCGATTTACCCAAAAAACAACAACAATCCTTTTATGGGATCTTTACTCTTTAAGCACAACAACAAAAAGAAGATTCACCCGCCTTGATTTACAAATTATTGGGAAGTTACACAGACGTAATTATGCGTCTATGATTTTGATTGAAAAAAAAAGGTACGTACATAGTACGAATTTGCTTGCAGTTGTAGGTGAAAAATTTGAAACGATATTATGTGTTTGATTCGATCGACTTCGAAATGGATAGCGTGATCGCTGTCTTTTCTTGAGGTTTGCAGCGGAGAGTGTGAAAGCGCTAGCCAAGAATGTTATTGATTAAGTAAACAGGGTATTTTTCTTTTTGGGACATACCGCTAAATGCGCTGATTCGGATACGGTCTTAATAAGGATTGTTACATCTGCTGAGTTTTCGTAGAACCCTAAAGTGTGGCAACTGTTACTTCGTTCCTCCTGCCTATAGAATCACAAAGAAACACACATTTCCAATGTCGAGTAAAACACGCGGGCCTCGGCTCTTGAAGTATTTTAGAATTTGCATGAAATACTCCATCCGTCTTTATTTTAGACGGAGAAGTACCGATAGCATTTAGTGATCGACACCACTCATACTCTAAATATTTCAACAAAAAGTAGTGCTACTGACTTTACAATTATCTGACAAGTGTTACAGATACTGAGTAATCATCACTAGATTCATCAGAGCATTCAGGTATTCAAATTGTCTTGATAGTGGAAGGCTAATTCTTGATGAAAAATATTCAAACTTTATTTACGCGCTCTTCCCCAAGTTGCTTCAGCTTGTTGAGTATGAAGTATAACCATACGACTTGAAAATGTCGGCAATTCAAGTGCCACTTAAAGAAATTCTTTTTGTTTGATTCTAGATTGTTGTAAGGGTCGCAACACCATCGAATGGCCATTTCTATCCATTAAAAATGACAGATCTCTCTTCAAGGTTACCAAAGATATTTTTCGGCATACTATTAAGCATTATCGGCTTCACTTTGAAAAAAATAGACATAATACAGACAAGCAAATCTATTAAAGAATATAAGAGAATGAAATAGAGAACACACCTTGATGAGAGATGTAATGCTGATGATCTGATAATATTATTAAATCCGCAAGGTCTTACACAAAACGCCCTTAACGGAATTGATTCAAATATCAAGGGCGTTGATTTTTACATACCAGTTTGCTCAAGTTTGCAATAACAAGAATAGTAAAATGTATATGTTATACATATTAAAATTTGACACAATATCATAATATATCATCTACTCTTATTTGCTTAAAGGCGGCAAATCAATGATTGAAAGCGATGAGCATGTCTCAAGTATGTTGAATGAGTGAGTTTTGAATGACCCCTAGCCTTCCTTTCATTGATTCCAAGTCAGCAGGTAATGGAATACGAAGAAATGGTGGGAGAAATATTACAATGAAACATTGCGCTCTGCTTGAGAATGGAACAAACGAGCAAAAGGGTCACATTCTTTGGCCAAGAACCCTATCTTTGCAAATCTATAGCAAACTAAATATTGCAATTAATATACGAATTGAAAACTTATTTTATTGAGTGGCCAATGCTCAGCTGGTGGGACAAAAATGTGTTAAATTTGGCTACAGTCAACCCCATGACTAGTCTGAAGCGGATAGAAAAAATAAGAGGTGTATGGCGATTTAAACGATGTTTCAATCTTACTTTTATTGGTCATACTCGCTAGTTTCGTGGTGTATAAACAATAAAAATAGTGGTTGACTAATCGATATGATCGTGATGGAATGAAAAATGCTTATCACAATCTTATTGCAGGGTCGCACATTAACTTTTTTTTTTCTTTTCCTTCGGGTTTTCACAGCATTCGAAAGAAGCTTTTTGTTCATTGGTTTAATAAAAATGAAAAATTTTGTATGAAAGAGTTACACAACAAATATGCCTCGTGTCGATAAAATGTCATGACCCTTAAACAATTTGGCGACACCAGCCAAAAACATATAGCAACACAACAGCGAATCTCGGCTAAAAATTTAAAATGATCAATATCAGGAGGAGAAAGGAATACCAAGAATAACTTATTTATAACATGGCTTACACAAAAATAAAGAGAGGTTAAAATATTCATATTCTTGAATTAATTTTAAACATTGACGTTCCGCCTTCCTTCAAAACGTTAAGAAGGGGATTTGTTTATTACAATCAAAAAGGTACTATTTACAATTAAATAAAAAAAGGGGGACAGAAATGTTGTCGCAGAAAATGCTATGTACAAAGGTATAGTTATAAAACGAATGATAATTTCTAAGTATATCTTCTTGGCGTTGAAAAAATAAAGGAAAAGAGTAAAGAAGGAAAAAGGTATAATATAATGAGTCATTTCTTTACTCTGGTGTATAGGGTGGAATGGGCAAATGAAGGCCAAGAACCTTAGATAAAGTCAACTTTAAATCTTTAGGTGAGATGGGTTTGCTAACACAGCCATTCTAAATAAGACGTTAGTATACAGGTTCTTTAAATTCTTCTTATAAAATATATGAATATACATACCATGCCAATTTTTGTATAAGTTTGTCTCCATTCTTGGGAATCATTGGTAGTAACAGCAACAATGGGCGCTTTACGGTTTTGAGGCAGGATGTCAAACTCGACGGTGGATCGGATATGTTTTGTTGTTTCAATACCATTTAAAACAGGCATGTCGATATCCATCAAGATAAGATCGAAAGGTCGACATTTCAATACTTCAAGTGCTTTGACACCACTTTTGACTAACTCCATATGTTCGATCGAATCAGACATGTGAAGGTTTAATAAGCGAGATAATATCTGAAGGTTGATACCGTTATCATCAACTAGTAAAACGTGAAGTCTAGGTGCGTGCAAAGTGTTGGGTGGTGTGCTAAATCTTCTTTTGAATGTTGCCTTTGAAGAAGGTAAAGATAAAGATGGCATGATAGGATGTAATAATTGATTTTGAGTGATAGGTGGAGATGGCAATGAAGACGATAAGGAATTCATGTTGAATACATCCTCTTCATCACTTAATAAACTTGTGTTTTTCTTGCCATCCAAACTTCTTGAAGGCTCACATTCTTCTGGAGTAAAAAACGATGCTGAGTATCGGATACAGGTAGGTCTAGAAGGTGACTTTCCAGCATCGTGAATGAATATAGTTGGGGTATTCAAGGCATCTGGTGTAGACTCTACTGAAATAGATCTTGATTTACTTTCGTATGCAAAGTAATCCATTTTCTTTGATTTTTATTTTTTTTCTCACAATAGTGAAACAAGGCAAAGAAAGAAAGAAAGAAAGAAAGGCGATAAATTTTATAATGCCAGTGGGTGGAGTCATATATATATCGCAAAAGCTAAATTTGGCTGAACCACAAAATAAACAGCATTAATTTTTTTATCGGAAACACCTATAAAAAGACACGGGTCCCACAGAAACAGGAAAAATATGCGGATCCCCAAATATATCTTTCCTTTTTTGACTATTCGAATGAACCAACCAAAATTACCATTTTTTGACTTTTTTCCAATTTTCTAAAAAAGTAGTATTCCGGGACGGTAAAGCACTTTTTTGAATGCCTAAAGGGTTTTCCCTAAAACATATACAATTGAGAACATTTATGTATTTCGAGTCATCAAATTCTTATAAGCTGTTGTCGCCAAGCAGGCTGACAATAATGATTGCTTTATGTGCAGCGTTTTTTTTGATTTTTATTTTTTTTCTCACAATAGTGAAACAAGGCAAAGAAAGAAAGAAAGAAAGAAAGGCGATAAATTTTATAATGCCAGTGGGTGGAGTCATATATATATCGCAAAAGCTAAATTTGGCTGAACCACAAAATAAACAGCATTAATTTTTTTATCGGAAACACCTATAAAAAGACACGGGTCCCACAGAAACAGGAAAAATATGCGGATCCCCAAATATATCTTTCCTTTTTTGACTATTCGAATGAACCAACCAAAATTACCATTTTTTGACTTTTTTCCAATTTTCTAAAAAAGTAGTATTCCGGGACGGTAAAGCACTTTTTTGAATGCCTAAAGGGTTTTCCCTAAAACATATACAATTGAGAACATTTATGTATTTCGAGTCATCAAATTCTTATAAGCTGTTGTCGCCAAGCAGGCTGACAATAATGATTGCTTTATGTGCAGCGTTTTTTGGGTATATATATATATAGGAAACCATTGGAATCCCTCCAGTAACCGAACAAAGTTTATGAGGTGAACTACTCTTTCCAGCTTAAACAGCAAGAAACGAGTTTCCACTCTGTTCTGAGTAAAGTTTTTGGAGTAGTTAAAGATTCCGCTACCTTTTCTATTTTATGGCCGTCTTTCCTAGACTGCACTTTGAAGACCGATCTACGATTACTTTTGTATTTTCAGCGAGGAGAGGTCAATGTGTTTCTGAGGTTGACTGAGTACCCTCATCCATTTTACGGGGTTAGTGAGATTTTAAGAATAAAGCAGTAGAGACCATGGCTAAAGCGTGCTTTAGAGAGCAAATATCTCGGCACTTCGGTGTGCTACTTAAACTCTTATGGAATACGCATTGTTAGTGTTGTTTGCGAGGAGATGATCTGTGCCAACAGAGATATAATAGATACGTTAGCGAACAACGGACGAAAAGGCAAATTGTCCAACATTGACTCAACAAGTCTCACTCTCGTATTCGCACTGCCCCTGACGGGAAGTTTTTTTGCATGACCAACGGATTCCGAATTCACATCAAAGTTTTATTCACGAGTAATAATTAACATTTAGAACACATATCCATATGCACCCACGAACTCACATTGATTAGCATTTGAAACTTTGGGAAATAATTGCGCAAGTTGGTTTCGCATTGAGTTCCTCCTTGTGATCTCTTCCACTTTCGTTCTCTTTGGCTTTCAAGGACAACAGTCATTTGTTAGAACGCTATCAAACAATTGACGAAATTGTTTAGAGAGAAAAATGAACACATTTGCGTATCGTATAATATCAAGCTCTGAAAAACTCTCATTCTACTACAAAAACGCTAGGAAAAACTTGTTCTCATGTTCTTGGGATTAACACTGCGTGATAAAAGCCGCTCCTCTCCTTGTCTCAGCTTATTGCATATTTTCTCATTGTTTACGTAATAAATGCCCTTTGAAGGACATTAGAATATCTATACTTCAATAATAGATCGACAAGTACTCTTCACGGTGCAACAAGTACAGTTCAAGATAAAACTGGTTTATACGTACAGTAGAGTGCGTTCCATAAAATAGAACACTCACATCGTCCCGATTTCAGTCTGTCATAATCACAGTTTTTATAAGGCTATGACACTTCGCAACTTTTGACAGGAATTCACCTCTCACTCAGTTGCCTTCTCACTCAGGTTTGTATAAGAGCATTCATTCTCTCTGAAGACAATTCTCTCGACTAGAAAAAATTCTTGGCATACTGCCACGAGTTTTCTTGAAAACAAACATTCAAGTCACTGCGCAATCCTATGTACAGTTCCATTTCTAGCAATTTTAATTTACTCCTTGGGGCTGACAAATGAAAGAACAACTATTCCTAAAAAGAAGAAAATGGAAGAAATTCATGCTTGTCCACGTCAACCCACTGGCTGAGTAATTATTACTATTTTCTTTTTTCCAGTTACGTACGCAAAAATGATAAAACGCTCTTCGACCTTTTACTTTTTGCACATAACTTTAACATGAACTCTCCTCTAAACGAAGACGAACACGATTTTAAACATATTTGTTGGAATGCTCACTACACAGTCGAGTCAGCTCCAAGAGATCTAGACGATGGAGACAAAGTTGTATTACCAGCTTCTGCACTCGAACAGTTACTTCTACAAGCAGGTAGTTCCGATATCTTACCCTCACCTCTCACTTTTGAACTACGCCATCCTCATTTGGGTGCCATCATACACTGTGGCGTGAAAGAATTCTCTTCTGAGAGTAGCACAATACAATTACCGTCTTGGATCTTGACTCAATTGGGTGTTAAACAAGGAGATCATGTTTTGATCAAACTGGTCATTTTGCCCAAAGGAACTTGGACTCGCCTTCAGCCGCTTTCAGTCGACTACCGGGATATTACTGACTACAGAGCTGCCCTAGAGGCTCATTTACGTGGTCATTACACTACTTTAACCAAAGGACAAATTTTATCTTGTCGCTACGGAGGACGAGCTTATCAATTTCAAGTATCTGAATTGAAACCAAAGGACGCAGTTTCTATAACTGACACTGACCTAGAAGTAGATATGGAACCCATAATCACCAGTGCAGACTCAATTGTCAAAAATCAAGCAAATGGCTCCAGTGCGCTATCATCGAAACCAACTATCGTGGAATTGAACAACGCAGTATCTCAGGTGGAAGTACCAAAAGATGGTTACAAGTATTGGAAATTGATTGTTGATAATGTACAGAACGTAACATTGAAGGTAACAGTGGAAAGTGGAAACGCAGGTAGGCTACTAAGCTAATTCTCGAAATCGAGTGATTTTGCTGATTATTCACTTTTGTAGATATTGTGATCAGTAGCACGGGTAGAACTCCCACACTGGATAATCATGAATGGTCTGATTTAACGTCGGATAGAGACAGATACGTTCAGCTCTCACATCTCACTACTACTCATTTACACGTGGGTATTCACGGATATACCGAAAATACAATTGTGTCATGGGAGGCAACACAGAGTACACCTTCAGTAACCAACCAAAATATGGATGTGGATGAAGAGGATCATGAAGGAAAGGTTCAATGCCAAAATTGCCATTCATGGGTGTTGGAGCGCACTTTACCCCTTCATGAAGGCTTTTGCTTACGGAACAATGTGATTTGTCCTTGGGGATGTGGTAAAGTATTCAAGAGAGGAAGCGAGGAATATGAACGTCATTGGCACTGTGATCAATGTGAATACGTTGGAGATGATAGTGTGAATGAGCGCGAAAAACATATTGCCTACTTTCATACACCTAAAAAATGTATTTGCACAACCTTTGAAACCGACTCTTTCCAGACTTTAGCTGGTCATAGAAGGACTATATGTCCAGAAAAACTTATTACTTGTAGATATTGTCATGTAAGTTATTTCTAAACTGAACTCTGCATGCCATTTTATTAACACAATTTGTAGATTCTGGTCGCACAAGGTGTGGTTTCGTTGGATTCCAGAGATAGATTATTGGGATTACACTCTCATGAAAGTTACTGCGGATCACGTACAATCGTTTGTCAAAAATGTAATAAGCCGATAGCTATCAAAGAGATCCAAGTCCATGCAAAAATCCATGAAGTCAAGCGTCAACAACAAACACTGCCTCCAGTATGTTGCAACCGGAATTGTATTAGACCCCGAGCTACAAACAAAAACCGACTCTCCTTTTGCCAATATTGCTTCGGGCCATTCTGGATAACAGAGGACGATCCAAAAAATGTTAAATTAGTACAGCGTGTTGCACGCAAGATCCACTCACAATTAACAGTCGGTTGTGGTAACGGATGGTGCCGAAATAAGGTAAAATAATACAAACAATTACGGATATGTACTGAGTTTTATTAAAATTGAATTTCCATTCAAAATAAGCATTGTGCTACGGCCACGAAGGAACCAAAAGATGCTACAACTGCTGCAAGTTTATTGATTCCAATAATTAAAAGTTTACCCCGAGAGCTGGCTTTACCTAATCCAAACCCAGAACTATTTCTTTGCGTAGATGAGGCAACTACCCGCAAGAAGTTCTTAGCTGAATTACTTGCTTCCGAGTCAGACGGGAAATATGAGCTAGGTTGGTGCGTAAAAGCTATTGAAAGCGAACAAGAAGATCTGGATCGTGCAAAGATTTGGTTAGACAGCAATGCCCCCAGAAAAAATCATGTATTATAATGACCATATTACCCTACGCTCTCCCTACAGTCTCATTTTGCTAAACAAATTCACACATACTATATACTCGTAATATAAACTTTCCCAATAAACTAAACATTGATTAATGATCATGATACCTTCATCTATTGAGTTGAGATAAATTGATTTTGGTATTTTTCATAGATTGTTGATTGGTTCCTGAATTGTGTCAGCACTTGAACACCGAAAAAAAAAAAAAAAATGCGCTCAGTGAAAAACGGAAACCAATTAACACAACATTTATAGGTAGTTGTTCTTTCCGTCTTCCTTATTTGTATCACACACCGAATCTTGAGCTGCAGCTCCGTTCTGTTTGGTAATGATCATAATCAATACCATTTCAATCCAGCCGAAACCGCCCACTGTTCACTTTTAGTTTTTGAAATTTGTGCACCAAGGATTGACATTTATAGACAGCACCTTACTTCCCGCCCCTAATTAAAAAAGGAAAATTAGGGGCACATCTATCTGTCAACCAAAATGTGCTCGATATAATTGTTACCATATTGGTTTCTCAAATAATGAAAAACAATATGCTAGGGCTGCATTGAATTTATGATCAAGGTCATCATTGATATTGAGTTCTGTAAGTCATCGTCTTTTACGTACGTACCGTAAGACGTGCTCTTCTACAAATAGCGACTGCTTAAATGCAAATTACATACCTTAGAAGTTAAAGTATATAATATAGTAAAGTTGAAACTATTCGGATTAGACCTGTTGCACACAACAATGCTCTTGCTTATTTTGCTATATTTTACATAATAAGAACGCACACGCGTCATGATCTTAATATCCCAAGGCGTGTTGTATAAGCCCTACGTACATAAGTATTCTTGTTCTTATCGAGAAATCAGGTAGTAAAGTCAGTTATGCACAATGCATGACTTGCATAGCGATACTTCTAATCAACGAATAAAAGAGAAAGAAAGTGCCTTCCGGTACTATATTCATAAGTATGTATGACTCAAGCAACGGTTCACACAACCCCATAGGTGTAAGAATCGTATATATAGGAGCCATGTTCTTTTAGTCCTCATGTCGTATGTATCTCCATTTTTTGTTCAAAAAAGTTCTCTCGCGTAAATATGTACATGTGTCCTTTCCATGCTTTTTTGATTTACGACTTTGTTCTTCTTTCAGGTACGTTCAATAGTTGATGTCTATTACATCTTAAATATAACATCCATTACAGTCGATGCCTTTAGTTTTTTTTTTTTGGACAAGATCCTGCTACTGTTCAACAATGTAGTGATACTATGGAAGACTAGAATGAATTCATAGCAGATGGTAGTAAAGTCAGTTATGCACAATGCATGACTTGCATAGCGATACTTCTAATCAACGAATAAAAGAGAAAGAAAGTGCCTTCCGGTACTATATTCATAAGTATGTATGACTCAAGCAACGGTTCACACAACCCCATAGGTGTAAGAATCGTATATATAGGAGCCATGTTCTTTTAGTCCTCATGTCGTATGTATCTCCATTTTTTGTTCAAAAAAGTTCTCTCGCGTAAATATGTACATGTGTCCTTTCCATGCTTTTTTGATTTACGACTTTGTTCTTCTTTCAGGTACGTTCAATAGTTGATGTCTATTACATCTTAAATATAACATCCATTACAGTCGATGCCTTTAGTTTTTTTTTTTTTGGACAAGATCCTGCTACTGTTCAACAATGTAGTGATACTATGGAAGACTAGAATGAATTCATAGCAGAATTTGTCGATGTGATAATAAGAATATTTCCTTTTATGCTATAAATTACACAGCCTTGTAATTTCATTGACATGGGTTTAATACATATGTTAGAGTAGTCTTCCAAACGATGAGTTTCATTTTTATTTTTTATATTATATACCAGAAGGTACTATTTATCTCGAATCAAAAGAGCTTTCGATTCTCTTGCTGTGAGTACATGGAGAATACATATTGCAGTTCAATCCCGAACAATATCGGTGACAATCCCAGTGAAGATAAAAGCGAAACTCTCTTCGATATAATAATTACGCTTGTTCCCAATATACAAAAAATTTTAAATACTGTAGAGGCTACTTACATTATCAGAGATTTTTTCCAAAGCTTTCTATGTAACTGAGTTACAGAGACTAGTCAAAAAGCTTACAAAATGTTTTATTGGTATAATTCCCAATCCCAATAAGGTAAAAACTCAGGAATGCTTACGTAGATGCTGTAAGTAAATTTCTTGGAGATGCTCAGGCTGCTCACTATACTAGTTTCACGCCTGACGGTGATGTCCCCGCTATCAATAGTTCCCATGCTCCCGTTACTTAGAGGACCATTTTTAAATTGTTTTCATCTGCAAATGGCTCTGTAATAATATGATTTTTTTATCACAGAGAACAGCGCATGCTTGATATACGATAGAGTACGTACATACATACAGTGAAAGCTGGAAGGAGGGAGGGGATAAAGAAGGCAAACAAAATTTATCATTGGATGTAAGTATTATGTACTAGTATGTAGTGAGAATCTAGAAGACTTGAGCGTACAATTAATATTCTCCCAAATTCATTTATGATTTCCCTTGAATACGTACAAAATCTGGTTTAGAGAGCACAGCAACTTAGAAAAATCTACGTACATGCCCCAATGCCTGCGTAGTATGTTGAATTGGAGGAATCAAATGTTGAGAATATAAGGAATTACCATGTATGTTAAAGTGATTAAATTTACATTGGTCACGTACCCAGTGGAAAACATGGGTATCGCTTTCGATTTCCCTATACATTAAATACATACTTACTTTAAAGAAGTAAATGAAGAGCTAATATCACTGCCCTATGAAAATAATTAATTTGCATTGACTTTTCGCGGCCCAATAGTTATATTATTGTTAATTGTTCATTTCCGAAAGGATGTAACCCATAATTAATAAGCAATTGTTTACTTTCGAATACACAGCAGTAGTACTAGATTCACATCCTAAAAAAGAGATATGGTTTATTCATTTGAGAAATTATGTAGTGATGAACATTTTTATTAAAATTGGAGAATTTAGATAGTGTTTTGTCAGTGGCCACGGAAAGAAGATTAGAATATTTTTCTAGTGACCCATCAATGCAACTTGATTGTTCTTTAATTATTCAATCTCAATGTTACACAGCCTTGAGTGGCTGCCTGACGCTTTGACCTGCTTGAGACATTTAGCATTATCTGAAGAGTCGTCACTCCCCAAAAGTGGTCCATTAATTATAATCAGGAATTAAAGTAGATCATTAGAATACTGAGTTTCCTTTTAATCTATATAAATAGTGCTCGTTTTCCGTTTTATTTTCCTCATTCTACAACAACTACTCTGAGCTGGTCTCTAAATTTTCATACTATACACAAATGAAGTCCTCTACAATTGCGATCTTTTTATTAGGTTTTTTCATGTTCTCTCTTGTGGCAGCAGAAAGATCACAAAGAAGAAGTCTAAAATCATGCTACAGAAAAGCTACTCTGACTCAGTACTGGATACCTAAAGAGGGTGACAAGGATATGTTGAACGATGGTAAATCAGTGACTTTGACTGGTTCAAAAGTCAAGAACTTGAAGACGAAAACGGAAAACAATTGCCAAGGTTTCCAAAGTTACATACGAAGTAAGTAAATAGAGTCTTGAAAGCCACGCAATAGTCATAAAAGTTTTCTCCTATAGAAATTTCAATGGAAGGAACCGGTCTACTTACAAGTGGAGTCATGGTATGTAGTAGATGCCGGACTTGATGCTGCTGAAGCTTCTTCTTCGGTCAATATGTCATCTTCATCCTCACTATTCCAAGTTGACAATTCAGTACTACTCACTGAAGAGAGATCAGAAACATCATCGCAAAATTCGTCAAATGCTACGTACACACTGCAGCAGAAAGATCACAAAGAAGAAGTCTAAAATCATGCTACAGAAAAGCTACTCTGACTCAGTACTGGATACCTAAAGAGGGTGACAAGGATATGTTGAACGATGGTAAATCAGTGACTTTGACTGGTTCAAAAGTCAAGAACTTGAAGACGAAAAACGGAAAAACAATTGCCAAGGTTTCCAAAGTTACATACGAAGTAAGTAAATAGAGTCTTGAAAGCCACGCAATAGTCATTAAAAGTTTTCTTCCTATAGAAATTTCAAATGGAAGGAACCGGTCTACTTACAAGTGGAGTCATGGTAAATTTGGACGATGGCAACGACTCTTTTCTGGAGGTGAACCGTAAAGAAGACCCTTATGGACTTGGTAGCGAAAATGACAATGCACTTACGCCGTGGGTCAGTGTAGCATCCAATGATCTACATCACGGCACCAAGTTATACATCAAGGAATTGGATGGTGTAAAACTTCCTCAAGGAAAGACCCACAATGGCTGTGTTCGCGTTGACGACAAAGGTTGGAGCTTTGGTGGTTGTCAATTGGATTTTTTTGTGCTTCAGTTTACATCATATCAAAAATTACAAGATTTGGTCCCTGAACATGTCACTGTAACCGAAAAATCGGATTGTAAAATTTTAAATTATGTCACCTCCTCAGTAGAAAAGTGGGCAGTCCTATAGTTGCTGATGTATACTCCTCTAGTTTTTATCTGTATGTACACTATGTATAACAACAATAAATTGTCTTTGAAAGGATTTTTTGATCAAGTTGTATGAGTGTAAGTTAAATCCTGACTTGTTATGTACGGCCATAAAACAGATTATCAGCATTTCACTAAATGAACGATGCGCTGTAAGTAAGCACTGGCAACTTTTTACATAACATCCCGTCTTTCTAGTTTATTTGCATGATTTCTAGCCAAAAAATCTGATTCATCAGTTGTTTTTCGCTAGCATTTCTAGTATTTAACATTTGTAGCAGAGGACAGTTGATAAAGAACTCCATGATATCATAAATACAATTGGTACCAGCATGATATTTGGTTGAGATTATATCGCAACTCGATATATCAACTAGTCGCGTATAGAAATAGTTGACCAAATAATTTATTTTTTTGGTGCTGTAAATAAAAACGGGAATATGTAAATGTAAAGCTCGAGTTGAGGGGAATGTATGGATAGTGTTATATACAAAAAAAAAGAGAAAGAAATGAGTTTTTTTTTTTGTTTTGTTTGCTGTTTGAAATAAGTGCAAAAGGGTGATATAAAAAAGAAAAATATGCAAAATATAATGTACAATAGAAAAACCTTTAGAAAGCATCACCTTCTTCCTCATCGTCTACAACTTCAGATAAAGGTGATGGCGGTATATAATTTAAATCTTCTGGATCGTCTTGGATCTGATAAACAGGTTCAGTGGATGTGAGATGATGGTTTGGTTCTTCTGTTAAGGACTTCGTTTTGACAACTGCGGCAGCAGCAGAAAATGGTGAAGATGGTCGTGAAGATTGTTTTTTAAGAGGTGAACCACCACTCACTTTCTTTCCCTTTTTCAATAACTTTCTATTTAGTATTTTCTTCTTTTTGATTTTTCGATTTGGCCACTCTTGCTTAAAGATTGTGTAATGGCGTTCGCAACGAGGACAGCGCTCTGGTTTCCAGCTGAGAAAAGTCGCGCTGGGACTCCAAGTCCAAGTAGCTAATTCATTAGTGACAGACACATCAGCCCCTGCCTGCTCAGAGATATCTAGGTTTTTCAACAGCTTTCCACATCCAACGCAAGCCAAATCTTGTATAGATGTCGATGTGGTTGTTTTGACAGAATTGTTTGGTTTTTTTCTACCTGGCTTTGTGAATGTAGTAGATGCCGGACTTGATGCTGCTGAAGCTTCTTCTTCGGTCAATATGTCATCTTCATCCTCACTATTCGGCAGCAGCAGAAAATGGTGAAGATGGTCGTGAAGATTGTTTTTTAAGAGGTGAACCACCACTCACTTTCTTTCCCTTTTTCAATAACTTTCTATTTAGTATTTTCTTCTTTTTGATTTTTCGATTTGGCCACTCTTGCTTAAAGATTGTGTAATGGCGTTCGCAACGAGGACAGCGCTCTGGTTTCCAGCTGAGAAAAGTCGCGCTGGGACTCCAAGTCCAAGTAGCTAATTCATTAGTGACAGACACATCAGCCCCTGCCTGCTCAGAGATATCTAGGTTTTTCAACAGCTTTCCACATCCAACGCAAGCCAAATCTTGTATAGATGTCGATGTGGTTGTTTTGACAGAATTGTTTGGTTTTTTTCTACCTGGCTTTGTGAATGTAGTAGATGCCGGACTTGATGCTGCTGAAGCTTCTTCTTCGGTCAATATGTCATCTTCATCCTCACTATTCCAAGTTGACAATTCAGTACTACTCACTGAAGAGAGATCAGAAACATCATCGCAAAATTCGTCAAATGCTCTTTCTTCTTCATCCTGTCTACTAAATAGTCCATCGTCCATTTCTCGTCGCCAGCAACGATCGTCTTCCTCTTCCTTTTTCACATTCATCATCAAACGAGGAGATAAACTCACTGCTGAATCTGCTTTGGATTCTCCAGAGTCAAGTGGTGAAGATGGTAAAGATGTAGATTGTTGTTTTTGTTTCTGGTTTTGCTTTTGCTGTTGTTGTAAAAACACTCTATTAGCAGCATCTCGATGAATCTCTGGGTTCACAACAACTGTTATTTGTTGATCTGATCTATTATTATCGTAAAAAGAATGCCGTTTTTTAGCAGCCGCAGTTTTATCGTCTAAACCGGAATATTCAGCATCCATCACCGCAGCATCTACTAGTAAATCAAGATAAGGACAATCAGATACTCTTCTATCCCGTCCACCAGCATACATGGGAGATATCGGTAGTGGTGGTGGTGGTGGTGTCGTGTGATGTGAACTCTCTTCCTCCTCATCACTCCCGCACAAAAATCCAATACTCATAACTTTCAATCTAGCCATTCCTTCCGTTGTTGGGGATATAGGGATTGGTGGCAACGACTCTTCCCTTTTGATGATCTGTGCAATTTCCTTTTTCACTGGGGGTGGTGATGTAGAATTCTCTATTTCCATATCGTCTTCTCTGGATTTCAAAGCTTGCTGTTTTTCCTCTTCTCCGATCAAATCCTCTAAAGAATCCGCAGAGTGTCTAGTTGTAGGTTCAAGAGAAGCACGTTTTAAACGACGAGGAGTGTTACTTGAGGTTGTATGGGAATATTCTAAAGTGACAACGAGTAATTAGTCATTCGATTTATAAAGTTTAAAAATCTTCAAGTGTTATACAAACCTTCGTGTAAGGCTGACTTTCTTTTCCGCGTACTACGCCTAGTACTACCTTGCCCCTCTTCTTGTATATCGATTGGCGAATTTTCATCCGTTTCAAGTGTTGCAAAATTACCCATACTATGTCTATTATAGTTTAAATACCCAACACAACTGTAAAATAAAAATATAGACTTACTTTTCGCATGTTATACAACGACATTCACAATTATTTTCACCAAAGTAATGTTTGCCGTAATAAACTGTTATTTCTTCACCACACTTGATATCCTTTACTACTTTAAATGTAATTGAATTTTGACCCAATGAAATAAACTATAAGAAAAAAGCAATTAAGTAAAAAAAACTTTTTTTTCAGTGTGTCTAAACCTTACTTTGCAATTTGAATCACAATCATGATTTGCAAAACGAGCAGGGCCTAGAAACAGACAACTGCAGTTTTTGCGGGTAGACCACATGACACTAAAATCGCGATTCCCTCTCTTTAATTCAGCGTCGTCTTTTGGATCCAAACAAGCAATCATGCCGGTTAATAACCGCATCTCATCTCCAGTTTGCCAGTCTTTGGTGGCAACTAAACAGGCCTCAACTCTACGTCCGTTTCCACCATATCTTCTTGTATCTCCAACTTCATAACCTGCATTGGGCATGTACCTGATCACAAGGGATTACACCAAATATTAGTATTTTCTCATATACTAAAAACATATTATCTGCTTACATGTAAAGGTAACGTTTCATATGTTGAATAAATTCTTGCACTTGCTTTTGATTTTTAACCGCAAGATAGTGTTTAAAGTAGTCCATACTATAATAACGTTAAAATGATTTCATACTTGGTGTGATACAACACACACACACACACACAAACACGCACAACATACTTACGCTAATAATTCATTTACAGCATCCATTGGTTTTGATTTTTCTAATATATTTCTTTGTATAATATCAAGGATTTTGTTATTTGGTACCCTTGGTCTTCTATGATCATTGTTCATCTTGATTGTATTGAACCAAAGAAACAGATTATCTAAAAAGATGTCTGTAAACAAATCATCATATTTAGATAGAACTTTGAAGTCCATCAAGTTGTTTTGTTGTTGCTGTTGCTGCTGCTGCTGATGTTGTTGCATGATACAGTATTTAACTGTTCATTGAAAAAAGTAAAAAGAAAGAATGAAACAGAGAGCAAGGAAGAAAAAAGAAAAAATGTTGGAAAAATAGAAAAAAGTATAATCGAGTGGCGATTCATTCACGTTTAAATAGCCGTTTCAAAAATAACATCCAATCATAAACTATCTTTATTTTCCGTTTGACAAACACTTGAAATGATGTCATTCTGAGAGCAATACCTTGAAAATAGTTGATGATCAAAGCGTGTTTTGTGAAGGTTAATAGAGATAATGCTTGTGGTTGAATTCAAATTATGGAGTAGTGGTAGTGAAAATTTCAGTAAAACGTATCGAAGTTCTGTATTTATTTGAAACACAGTCAACTAAATAGTCAACGACGATCGTAGAAAATGATGGCATCACTATAGGTTCCTTACAAATTCAGGTTAGACGTGTGAAGTATTCACCTATTACGTGATTCATTCAAGACTGCAATTCTTGACGTAGAAATCAATTCTCTCAAATTTCAATAACCGCTTATTGCTGTGTGTATTGAACGCACACACACGCCAACCAACAGTTAGGTCACGTTGCTATTCTATACATTGTTTCCTGGTTGAATGTAACAGCTGACGAGGGACCTTTATCAACCTGTTTTAATTTTGTCAATTTCCTTTTTCTTTCTTCTTTCTTTTTTATCTATTCATTTCAAAATAGAATAATGTCTAGAAGTATTGATGGTGACGTACCCAAAGGATCCATGCTTCAAGTGGATTCCCCCGAGCCAACGCTTGTTCGGGTTGAAACACTTGATCCAGGGTAAGTTTTTATTGCAAGTGTGATTTTCATGTATTTCCCCTAACAAGAATAATGCAGACGCGATTATCAAACTCAGTCTTGGAAAAATGGCCTTGGAAAAACATCTGAAATAAGTATTTATCCTCCTGAGAAAGATTTTCGCAAAGATTCGTTTTTCTGGCGTTTATCTGAAAATGAAATCGATGCTGACTTCAACTTTCCCATCTTGTTGGGCTATGAGTGGTAAGCAAAGAAAATAATTACAGTGTGATATATTGCTTTTCTCACATGGATGATATCAAATAGCACCAACATCATTTTGCCCAATAATAATACTGACAAGAAATCTATCGTTCATTTCAACCATCGTGGAGAAGAAGCATCTACTACAATCAAGCCTTTATTCCCTTATTCTTGGAGTGGAGAATGGTTCGTAATATAACATAAAGTACTCCTTTCACGCAACCACAAGCTTACTTTTTTATTCTAGGACAACAACTTGTAAAGTGACCAATGCGCCCGTGACAAGTCTTCACTTCATGATCAAACGTGATCTAGGCACTGCTCAGTTCTCGGTCGATAAAATCACCAATGAAACTGGGGAATCGGGAAGGAAATTAATATTGGGTGTCTTTGCTCTAGTCTATGTGGTTGAGGGTAATGTTCGAATTGACTTGGATGAAAATAGTCCACAAGGATTTAATGGGGTTTTAAATCCCGGTCAAACGCTATATGTTGAACGTGATGAAGACGCAAGTCCAACAAGTATGGTCATTCAAGCATCCGATGCTTCAGGTAGTGTCGGTAACCGTGATGTTGGTATGTAGCCCATATACAAAGGAGGTAAAATCAGATTACTTATTTTTTTACTGCAGAGGATGCAACTATTGTGACCATACAAATCACGGAGATCAAGCCGAAAGGAGCACCTTCCACAATCGGAACTACCTTATCTGATTATTTCTCGATGCAAGCGAGCATGTACTCTGCGGCCAACACTCCTGCTGTTGGTATTACCACCACCTCTACGGCCGCCTCTGCTGCTCCTGCTGCCACTCCTGGTGGTGGGTTGGTCGGTGTTAGTAACAGCGCACCTCAAAACGAAGAAGATGCTCCCAGTCGCCGTCGAGAGCCCAGAAGAAAAGGGTCCCTTGTTGTTTACGACGATCAGCCCTACTGGAATCTTCCCCAGAATGTAGCTCAACGTATGGCAGCCCAGGAGTCAAACGCATCTGCCTCCGCTATTCCATCCTCATCCGAAGATATCGGTGGTGAATTAGCATCTCAATTGAAACAGGAATCCAATTTTGCGAATAGTGTGTACGTCTTATCTGATTATTTCTCGATGCAAGCGAGCATGTACTCTGCACGTACACACTCTGCTGTTGGTATTACCACCACCTCTACGGCCGCCTCTGCTGCTCCTGCTGCCACTCCTGGTGGTGGGTTGGTCGGTGTTAGTAACAGCGCACCTCAAAACGAAGAAGATGCTCCCAGTCGCCGTCGAGAGCCCAGAAGAAAAGGGTCCCTTGTTGTTTACGACGATCAGCCCTACTGGAATCTTCCCCAGAATGTAGCTCAACGTATGGCAGCCCAGGAGTCAAACGCATCTGCCTCCGCTATTCCATCCTCATCCGAAGATATCGGTGGTGAATTAGCATCTCAATTGAAACAGGAATCCAATTTTGCGAATACGCAAGCTCCTCCAGCATTGTTAAGAGGCAAAATGGAATCAAGTCAAATCTATGAGCCGCCCACTTTTTCTTTTTTGAATCAAGATACAGATGTACCGCCTCCCGTGGTGCGCGATCGACTAGTTGTGGAGGATTTCCCTAAACATAGTATCAGTACTGCTTGGATCAAAATGGTAAAACAGGGCTTGAGTGAATGGCTTAGATTGCCCGTCATTGTTTGTAGAGGAACAGAAGATGGGTATGTACAGAACATTACCTACATATTGATGATGACAACTCACATCGTTTTTCCTTTGCAGGCCTGTAGTTGGTATCACTGCTGCTGTTCATGGTAACGAATTGAATGGTGTCCCTTGTATACACAGGTACGTTTGATATTTACAATTGAAAGCGATGAAACAAGTGGTAAACAAACAACGCAAATAGAGTTGTATCCGAAATCGATGTGAGCAAACTTCATGGTACAGTTGTCGCGGTCCCTTGCGTCAATGTATCAGGATACTTGAAGTTCACTCGTGAGTTTGCTGATGGAAGAGATTTGAATAGATACTTTCCTGGTAGAGAAGACGGCTTTGCTTCCCAAGTTTATTGTTATCATTTGATGAATAAAATTATTTCTCAATTTAATTATCTGATTGATTTACATACTGCAAGCTTCGGTCGAGTCAATTCATATTATGTTCGAGCTGATATGGTTTGTAAAAGTGGAATTCATGAACAAAAGAAAAGCATTATTGATTTTCGATTTATCTTAGAATGATCCGGTGTCCGCTATTATGGCAAGATTGCAACAACCCCAAATAGTTTTGCACAATTCGGGTCAAGATGGCACCTTACGTTCTGCTGCGTCTGCCAGAGGAATTCGAGCAATCACGGTGGAGATCGGTAATCCTCAATTGTTCCAAAGTCAATACGTTCAGGTGAGTCAGATTTTGGGTATTTTACTAATTATACATGACTAAGACATGTGTTGTAGTGGTCTTACGTTGGTGTTATGCGTATTTTGGACCATCTTGATATGTATACACTTGACTATTCACAAAATGTCGAGAATCTAGTAGAATTGGGACCCCCAAGTACTATACTTTGCTCCAAGGGATTCTGGGTAAATATTCAATCTGTTGTTTTGTAAAATTTCGTAGCTAATGGTCGAAAATGATTTTATAGATATACACAAAGACAGGCGGTGTTTTAGAGGTCTATCCTGGAGTAAATACCATCATCAAAAAGGGGGATCTGATCGCTCGTATCAAGAACATTTTTGGCAACGTTGTTGACGAGTATTACGCACCTTGCAGTGGCATTGTAAGAGTATAAGAAAAAGACGATAAAAAAATAATTATCTAACGCATTTCTCTTGATCAGGTAATCGGTCGTAGCTCTAACCCAGTTGCCATGTCTGGTGATCGTATTGTTCATTTGGGAGTCATTAAGAAAAAGAGTGAAAGCTTACCCAAGGAGGCCAAAGAGAATTATTAGAACGAAAACAATGAAATAAATGCTTTGGATTGACAAAAAAAAATAATTTATTAAATGGGGTAATAATAGTTAAATGCTTGGTTGTTGGATTGAAAATATTAGGGTAGTGATGGTGAGATTAAAATTACATGTAAAAAAAAATGCTATTGGGGTTTAAATGGGAGTTCTGATGGGGCTAAATACATGAGGAGCGTAAGCGTAGGCGGTCATTTTAGATTGACCACCATTCACACCAAGATAGAGAGGGGATCTAATATCCATCAAAGTGAGGTTTTCGTCTGTTCCGTGGAAAGACGAGGAGGCAGAAGAGATGCCAGATGTGGTATCGTCGAGAGAGGGTACAGGAGAGAGATCAACATGCTTCTTGCGAGTCTTGTTACGCTCCTCGATTAAAATCTTGGCTTCAGCTTCATAGTTGCGAGTTGGATCGATAGGCTCAGGTTCTTCAGTAAGAACACCGAGTTCTTCGAAAAATAAATATACACCATCCATGCTTTGAATATGGTTTTCGCTGTCAATCATACAACCTTCAGGATTTAAAGGTAATATGGTGGCCAGGTTTTCTTGACATTCACAATCATCGATCCAATTACAAGTATCTTCTTCTTCATATTGATAATCATCTTCTTCTGCTGTCAGACACATTATTTGTAGCCCGGGAATGACAAAGTCATTCATATTATTATTGTTAAAATTTTCTGTTGTCATCTTTCTTGTAGTCAGGGTATAGTTTAAATGATAATTTCCATTGGAGTGAAAAAATGTGTAGAAATAATTTGATGTTTAAAAATGTTTATTTTTTTTTCTCACCCCAAGAACAGCCAGCGTATTTATAAGTAAAAAAAAAAAAAGGGTTTGATAAAATTTGACTTCCGTTCGGGATATGTAGGAAGATTGTTATATTTAGCGTAGTAGAAGCAAATCTCGTCCAATCGTATGTTGATTCGATTTATTTGATAGACTTCTGCGCTGATATTGGAAATATTCTTTTCGACTATAAACTTGCTCTAATAGCCTTACAATTTCTAGTTCTATCAGTGAAACTGTAGAATTATACGCATTTATAAGTGTATCTTTATAAACTTCGCGTATCTATGGTCGAACCAGGGGCGTGGTATTATAATGGTCAACGATACCCTTCAGCACCGACGGTGGTATTCCGCGGGCTTGTTTATAAAAGTGGCGGGCAAATGACTTTTATTGCATTCAAAAAAGGTAATAGCACCGAGCTAACTCCATTTCCAGGACGGTTACACCTGGGTTCATTCCGTTTGACGTGTGCGAAAATATGTATTCCTACATTAAAATAATCGTCTCGTTTTTTTGAAATTTAATATCTCATTTTATTAACTTCTTTACTTGTATCTAAAAAGCTTTACCTTTTTTTTGTTCTAAATCGGTTGATTTCGGGAAACACTAGAAGGATATCTAGATTTTAATTTGAGGAAAATATTTTTCTAATTTCTTATCCCGCAGTTGGAGATCCACCTTTTTTCGATTTTTTGATTCAAGTCATGCACTTTCGACAGTGAAGAGTAATGCGTGTTCACTACGAGAAAATTAGTTTGCGCGCAAAAGAGTTTGATGGAAAAGGTGGGAATCTCTATCAGCAAATAGTTATTTGAGACTCAAATGTGAGGGTTTTTAGAAATGGGAAGTTTTCAAAGGTAAAAGTGGTAATTTATTAGCATACCAAAAATAGAATGAACGAAACAATAAAAGCGCTCTATAATTATGGATTAGCCCATTAGGGAAGGACCTTCGTAGAGTAATTTGGCTTATTGTATAGTACTTTAATGGCAATGAATGCCATTGAAATAATGTATCCAACTTTCTACATGCTACTATTTGCAACAGGCATATAATTTCGATTTAACAGATTGATCCTGCTCTAATTTGCACTATAACAGATCATTGCCTCGAATAGTTCTTGGTCTTTATCTCTTCGACCACCGTTATTTTTCTACATTATGCTTTTGAGAGTACAACAATTTACAATCTACGTAACAAGAACTAAAAAAAAAGAGTTCAGCAAGGTCACTCACTACTCGAAAGAATGACTTTTGCACTCCTCGTGAACAAAAGTAATGGTTCATTTTTTACTAGAATGAAAAGTTTTCTAGGGCCAGAAAAGCCATTACGTACTGTGCACCTGTGCTCACATTTGGCATTAAAAGCCAGTGTGAAGTGAACATGCAAATATAAATTTATTGTAGGCTTTAAATTATTATTCGGCTCGTACGTAATTGCGGAATCCGTGCTTTGAGCTCCGTGATTGAAAAAGGTTTATTACAGTTGCAAATCGCAGATGACCCGATTCTTTAGCATTTGGAAGACTCTCGGAAACTTGGGTCATACGGATTGAATTCAGAGTTACTATCATCTCAAAGTATTGTTTGCATTTGCCCAAGTTTAGTCTGCCTCGCATGATTGACTTTTGAAAACTATTAATAGAATTAAAAGTGTACCTTTTCTTTTGAGTACACTCAACTACCGATTGGTCTCGTTCTTGTAGGCTAAGAATCCACTTCGCGCATGAATCTTCTTATGAAAACTCTACCTCTTTAAGGTTGCATAAATTTACGTAATAAAGACTTCGATTGAAAGAGTTGTTAGCTTGAGTATACGGAAACGGATAGTGGCAGTTATAAAACATCAGCAACATGAAATCGCGAAGGCTCTTTATTTGAATCATCCCACTAATAGACACCAGTTGGATGATGTGATATTTTGTCCCAAAATAATCCTACTAAAACGGATTGGGACTGGGCACAAATGGTTACGTAAACAAAAAAAAGGGTTTTCTCAATACATTTAAAGTTTCGTGCTAAAAATCGAAAACCGCAGTTTCAATTTTTACCAGGCGGCCATCAAAGCGCGATCTTGACCCGCACTGTTGAGCTCTTAGACCTAATTACCCTATCAAAAAATTGGCTTCAATATCCCTAAAATCAAACTTTAGTACCTTTTATCTGGTGGGCACCAATCAATTAATAGGGTGTAAAGAAATTGAAAGGTCATCTTTCAAATCTTGAACTTTCAAGTTACAAACGTCAGTGTCAAGAAAATAGTCATTACTAATAGCTTCAGTCTCAGTACATAGGACAACTGTAACTGTTACAAATGAAAAACCGAGGGAGAGAGTACTTAAGCTGTTTATGTATTTGAAGAGTAATTGAAAGTTTCATATAATTTTTAGCTCTCCTCTTTCGTGTTATATGCATACACGGTTTATCTGCTCTTCTATATTTGATTGGAGATTGGGGAGAAGCTATTAATTACATATATAGTTCATTTATAATGGTTTCTGACCTTACGTGCACAAATTAAACAACATTCCTTTCTATGCACTTGTCTAGTGTTTTCGTTTGCTGATACCAATCACACCTTCAAAGAGAGTATGTATCAATTATCTATGTGCATATGAACACTAAGAGTAGAGATGTAATCATTCCTACTTGGCTAGTAGTATGGGCAAATACTTCAAGTCTGAGCGAAAAAATTGCCAAGATACGAAACTACCGTCTTATGTAGAGCTCGAAATTCCCTTATAAACTTGCGGCTATTCAGTAACACTTCTTGGGGCAAATTTAGCTCTGACTCTTACAGCATTTACGTATGCCAGAGTCTAGTAATAAAGTTTTCTTCATTTATGCAGCGGGTAATTATATACACTTGACAAGTATATAGACGCTGAATCAAATATTCCAAATGGAAACTCAAACCCACATCTAACTCCTTATTATGAAAACGGGTTGTATTTGAATTGTACGTAAAGGGAGAAGCCTCTTTGAAATTCAAACTCTTTTGAGAACTCATTGATATGCTTCAAAAAATATTTGTATTTAACGCACCATCATGAAATCCTGATATCGGTTGCAACTCATTTACTTGTACGCATATGCATACAAGTTGCCATAATGAGAAAAAATGTGGAGCCTTGTATTAAGGAATAGCCCTGTCAAAAGATATTCTCTTTTCATTTTCAAATGATACCGTCAATTCTGCTCATCTTATATAACAAAGCTTTCTTAGGAAAGATAAAAGTACTCTCGTATGTAGTCAAAAAAAGCTTATCAGTTATCCTTTGTAAACACCTTTGATCATATCATAGTATTAAACTATAAAAATGAACTTGGCAAGCATTAGGATCTTGTGAATCGAAACAATTTAATGAATTGCTTTCCTCAGATAATTCATATGATAACTATTGAAACACGTATGTATGTATCTGTGATAATACTTTTTTTTGCTTGTGTAAGTATGAGTGCAGCAAAGGTCGATCTTATTATGATGACTGCTGTAAACACTGGTGCTAGTCTACAAGTGCTAAAAAGGGTGTTACATAGTATATGCGAAGAATTACACCAGCTGCGTTTCAGCATAAGAACAGTTTACGCTATTTAATAGCGTATCTGTTGTACGTATGGACCAGACAAAAACCCTCAAATGAACTCATCAAAACGATCCCAAGTATACATTTACTTTACCTACGTAAGAAGATCGAGCCAATGACGGCAGTTTTTATCAGCATCTATATTTCGCTAAAAGTTAACTTATAATGCTCTTAGATTTTACTGCTCGAACAAAGTACTACCTATGTACTTTTTATACTTTTTGCTTATATACATATACTATCAAGTCCCTAGCAATGTATACCCTTACTCACGTTGAGTATACAGAGCAATAGGTACAGTTCCGCTTCTTTGAAGAGTAGAAAAAAAGTTCTTCGTACACAGCCCAAGTATTTAATGAGGCATTTAATGATTTATAAGATCAAGGCATCAATCAGAGTGATTGCGGACGATCATATTATCTTCAAGCTATACACTTTTCGCCTTCATCGATCCTTCCGCCGCGTAATTTCATGGTATCTCAACTTCCGGGAACTTTTTTTACTATGCGAGTATAGTAAAAAAAAGTTGCTACAACAACTGGTTACCAAAAGTCGTCCAAAAAGCTCATTTGGTTAGTTGATATTCTCACCTTCTACGGATATCAAGATCTTAAAAAGCCTATGATAGTAATTAAGATGATATTTGGTGCTTGGCTCTTCAGAGACACAACAGTCCAATCATGCTCAATGTGTTTAAAGCTGAGATTTGAATCACACGATAAATGTACGACCCGATAGTTCCTATTTTAATTCTTACACATTCGCAAAGAGTTGTAATGAAGCGGAATCTTCCTAAACAGTATGCATCTATGCCATATTTTAATAAGAGTACTTTACTCCAAGTTTCTAGAATGAAATCGACATGACCGAATATGCACATCACCTTGAATTAAAGTTTAATTTTGTACTACGTTAGAAGGTCTGTTAAGGTGGCACAATTCGGCAGAAAGAAGACGGCCTTTAAAACAATATGTCATCATCAACATTTAAATAAAAAGCAAAGTCTATTGTAACTTTTCTTTTTCTTTTTCAATAAATAATTATATAAAGAAAATGGCTGCTAACCGGGAGATGGCTGACACCTATCGCAACAAGGAAGAAGGAAGTTTCGGAGTCTTGAATTTCAGAGATTTGGGTGTTTCTTCTGCTGAGAATGCAACCAACACAAAGTAAACTACAAAATGGAACGATGAAGTAGATCTCAGAGTTAACAAAGGAATTTAGATATATCAAGGAAGGCTTAATTTTTAGATCAGCAACTTTGGACAATATGAGTCAGGAAGAGGTCGACGCTTTCATTGAGGCTCACAAGATCAACACCATTCTCGACTTACGTACAGGGTAAGCTAGAAAAGTCATTTCAGAAAGTGAGATTTCAAAGACTCAACATCTTGTATAAAGTATGGAAGGCAGAGAGGGTTTACCAATTGACAAGAGTTTCCCTACCAGTGCTCTCGAAAAAGTAAAGTATTAGAGCTAAAGAAAGTAGAATACAGTCAAATTAACAACATCTTTACTGCTCTTTTTTTCTTTTCACCTTCAGCTTAATCCAGCTTCGGCCGTTTTAGATGAAAAAGAGTCTCACTCCAAACCTGATGCTTCTCAAATGTTTGACACTACCGGTCATGGTACTTTGGTTAGAAAGAAGTACAAGATTGATTTTGCTGGAAAGAATTTCCAAAGATATTGCGTATTTGGCTCTTGCTCACTCAGATTGAAAATGTAATTCATTATGCAGCTATTTTTATTGTTCAGGTGGAGAGATATGACTCTAATTCTTGTTAATTTAGATACATCATTTACTTGATCACATTCTGTCAAAGAAAGAAGGCAGCTTATGTAGTTGGACAACAAGTGTTATCACCTATGGGTGTCAATAGAATGTACAAAGAATTCGCCACCTATTGTCAAGGGGAAATTTTGGAAGCTATGATGGTGTTTGTCGATCCTAAAAACTATCCTATCGAAATTCATTGTACACAGGGCAAAGACAGAACCGGTTTGGTTTCTGCTTTAATCCTCAAGATTGCTGGTGTACCTGAGGATATTATCGTCAATGACTACGCCAAGACTCAAAAGGGATTAGCTCCCATTTATGACGAGATGGTGGAAGAGGTGAGAAAGTCTGGATTATCCGAGGATTTTGCTCAAGCACCGCCCTCAGTAAGTGATTGTATTTTTACCACTTGACATTACTTGCATACTGATGATTATATAGAATATGCGTGACTTTTTGACTTTCCTTGCTGAGAAGTACGGCTCAGTAGATCAATACTTGGATACCATTGGCTTTGGCTCTGAGCTCCGTGATCGTGTTAGAAGTATTATTTGTGTGAAATAATCATGCAGAGCTGTGAAATAGACATTAAATAAATGACTTGATGATTATTGATCTTAAAAGAGTGAATTATACGTTGTGACGGCAATTTAGTTTTTGCAATGATTGTATCGAACTCTTCACGAGCTCCTATTCGTTTCATCATGAGAGACTCGAAGTAAAATCTTTTGCCTCCACATTTCTCTTCTCAGCGTAAAGTTCACTGCCATAAAAAGCAACGTTTCTTAAAATACTGATTGCCTCATCATGATCAATTTGTTGATAAGATAAACATTTTATTACCCCTAATTTCTTCTCCATTTCTTTTAAGGTTCTGAGGGAGTTTGGTAGCTGCATATCTAGTGCCTTTGCGTATAACCTTCTGGATATATGCTTAGCAGCTGATGCTGTAGCCCGCGCGCTAAATGCTGGCTTGTGTAGAGGTACCGGTATTCGCAACGGACTCGATAAGCAGACTTGGCTTACCAAACGCGACTTGGCTTTTGGGATTAGACGTATTCCCATCTTCTCGTGGTTAATCCTGTCAATCGGAGCGTATCGTCTCTGAGAACCAAAAGGAATACGTACATGTCATTTCCGTAGTAGTTTTGAGGTAATTAAATAGAATTAAAATTGCTTCCCATTTCGTTGGTTATCAATCAAACCACCTTTTTGAAAAGTACCCATAAAGTGATAAATTGCTCTGTCCACTTGACTTGAGGACTAGTGAAGAGTATAGTATTTAGTTTATCAATAAACGCATCCGAATTGATAAGAATTGTTCACTATAAAAGATGTAAACAAGTAATTAAGAGAGTGATTCTATTGGATTGAAAAAATCACAACACTCATTTCGCATGCTTAGTACTTTTCATGCAGCAGGCTTGTGTTCCCATGTATTTTTAGCGCTTCAATTTTTTTTGTACCCTTTTTATCTCCTCCTCTAAAGCAACACAGTGTGTGTATTCTATCATTTTGATTGTTCTTTTTACTTGCAAAGAAGGTAACGTATAAAATAATATTTGAAGATAGCCTCTTGGTAGCAATAAAACAACAATTTTGACCTTTTCTTTGGAACTTAGGCATTGTCATAACATTTTGTCAACATTCAAGGCAAAATGTTGTCAAAGTAGTCAATGATCGAATCAAACAAAAATCAAGTACCATAAAACCGCTTCAAGTGCAAGAAAACCCGTTTGTTTTTCACTATGATAAGCAAGCGAGAAACCAAGTCAAGATATTGGGTGCTGTTCTACTTCGAACTGTGAAAGTCATACCACGTTTTCAAAGCTGCAGTTGCAAGTGACTGGTGTTGTGGGCGTACTTGATTGCTGCCGACAGGAGGCATTGACGTTGCACAAGGTTAACCTCTTCTTGACTTACTGTTGAAACCTGTTTATCTGCTGGGCGCTGTCAAAGGGAGGCGATGTGGATGACTTTCAACCTTCTGTCAACTTGGAGATGAAGTATAGATTGGACCGCGTGTCAAGAAATTCGATCAGCCAAGTGGTCTCTTTCACGAAAATATTTGTCGAATCTCAAGAAAGCAAGATCTATTGTTCTCAACAGATATGTTGCCGTCCATGAATTCTTCAGCAAGAGCAATCCCGTCTTCCTTCAGGCCTTTGCCGTCAAGAACACTTGGATCTCAAGTTTTGCCATCAAGACTATCCTTAACGCTGCAGGTGGACAAAAAATAGCATTGATTTTATAGTCCCTAAGGAGACCTTGAAGTCATGGAAGGCTTCTTTGAACAACCAGAAATTCAACGAAGGATATATTCATGTATTTTGTGAATATGAAGAAGAAGATAGTGTCCAGGAGGCGGGGGCGTATTTGACGAGTTTATGGCTTGTGAGGATTTTGAAGCTCTCAAAATTGATTGTATTACTGAAGCAACTACTTCTTTGGCGTTACTGCTCAAGTTTGCAACAATTGGAGAGTTTTCTATGGGATGCATCATTTGTTTTGAGGAAGTTAAATTTCTCATCGCAAGCTTTGATGCATTTGTGCATATCCCTGATGTCGATGATTGCTCCTTCAGCAACAAATGGAGTAATACAAGACACTTTGCAAAGCTTCACCATAAATTTGAAAAAGGAAGAAACCTCTTTGAAGCTTCTTTGATATTTCATGGCTGCATCGAATTATTGGTAGTAGGTGGCATTGTGGTCGTAGAAGGAGAGTCTGTAGATGCTTTTTTGGGTTCATCTATTAAACCTTTAAAAAACAACAACCAGATTGATGGAGACCATTTGACGGAAAAAACTTACATCAAAAGTCACCGCCAAGAATGTACTCGACCAGAGAGACTAATGAGACAATACTATAAACAGGATAGCTGCGCTTTGCGGTCCTTTCACTTGAAGAAGACACACGATATCGGATTTTTCCCCGTGAATCCATTACGCGTCGATGAACATCCATCATTTGATTCGGTTGATCTTAAATTGCAATCCTTTATCATTAGTAGTCTTGCAAGAAAAAGATTTGATCAGCAAGCTGCTGCAGATCTGATCGGAGAAATTAAAATGAACAAGGACTTTATAAATAAGTACCTGAAATTGGACGTGTGTCATGCAACGAACTCCAGCTCTTTACATAACGCTTTGGCAATCAATGGAAAATGGAAAGATATGATTTGTATCTTGAAAATGCTGGAAGAAGGCCAAATAACCCTTGGAACCAGTAAAAAAGATATCATACGCAATAAGAAGTTCGTCCTTGAAGTAGGCAGTAGAGGCCTTTTAAAAGCTTTAGCAGATATCAATGACAAAAATGCTAAAACTGCAAAAGTTAAAATGTCCTTGTGGAGGCAAAAGTCGACACTTCTTACTTTTAATAAAGAATACCTTTTAAAAATACGTATATTGAAATCTATCATTGTGGAAAGAAATTATGTGATCATTTGAAATAATGCTATTGATCATCGAAATAGATTTATCCATACATACTACATAGTATTTACAGGAGATCGATGATGCTTATTATCATAACACTTTTGTTCTGGCGACTTTTTGTCGTTCAGATCTGACAATGCTTTCAAGAAGCCGCGGTTTGCCGCTTCAAGGACGATTTTCTTGTTTTACGTGACTACATATCTCTTTCTTGTTGGCCGAAGCTAACATCTCCTTTTCCCTATGCAATTTACGAAAAGTAAATGTATACTTTCATTTCAGTTTAAAAAAGTTTTCACAATGATTATCACTGTATTAAAAAATTTGGTGTTCCAACGATCTGTTGTTTTGGTCTTTATGTACAAAAAAAAATCCAGTTCAAGTACTGCACCTCGATGAAGTTAATCGCATTGTGTTCACCTGATTGTACAGTTCACAGCTACTCCTCTAAACAGATATACCACTAAATAGTATATACTAGGAGACACCACTTTTTTCACCTACGTATGAATGAACGAAGTATTTTTTCTCTGAAAAGTTAGTGGATGCTGGGGAAATCAACAAAGTCGAGCATAGAATTGGATTTTATATATATTTTATTGTAATGATATGCTTTAAATATAAAAGAAATGAATGAAAGACGTCAAGTATATGAAAAAAAATCAATACAACACCAAATGAGCCACCGATTCGTCTAGCTACTGTCGTGTAAGACTTAAAAATCGAAGCGGAGTAACCTCTTGTCATCACCCAAGAGGTTCACATTGTAACATCATTATGGGTCGCATAACCAAAATTTTGTATAGATGACACTAAAGGGTCATTTGTCGACAGCTGAAGGCGAGGCTGTTCACGTTGAAGCAAACATGGTACTTCTTCTATATAGCCTTTTACATTCGCAAACATCTGTACAGCCGTGTGAGGAACTGTTCTTCCTGGAGGGGTTGTTGTTTTCAGCATTTCATACTCATAAACGTTGAAGCCCAAGCTTCTTGAAACCCATACCATGTCATTGAACAAACGTTCGTGCCATCGTTTGGCCTGGCTAAAAACGAAACGGTGTTCAATAGGGTAATACGAGCCGTCGGAATCTATCAGTCCAGCTTTTACCAAGAGTCAGTTCATGCGAAAGTTTACTTTGCACTGGACCGGAGCAATCCAAGGATTCAGTCTTCGATACGCATCCCAACTGCGCTTGGAACTTGCAGCAAAGTGGAGCCGATCATTTGAAGTTCGAAGCCGCTTGAAAATCACCACAACCATTCCCTTTGACAACGTCCAGTAGACAAACGGAATTTAAAGAGCCCAAGAAGTTATCAAGAATTTCACCTTGTGCAGGACAGCCCCTCCCGTCTTTAGCAATTAAGTACACCCATCACACCAGTCAATGACAGTTGCAGTCTTGAAAACGCAGTATGATTTTCATTGTTGATTGAATAACGAGGCCCAGTATTTTCTTTCCATAGTTCGCCTACTTCTGATATTGAGAACCGAGTGATTTTTCTCGCATACAAGGCAATTTCTTGGTGTTTTGGTTTCGTTAGATTCAACTATTGACCCTTTGAGGACAGTTTGCCGTAATTATTGACAACAATGCCTAAATTACAAAAAAAAAAGGTTCGCGATTTCGTCTCAATGCTGACAAGAGGCTTCCTCAATTTGAATACACTACCTTGTAAGCAAGATTAAACTGGTGGTATACGGATCGTTTAAATTGAGAGGAGAAGATGAAAAGGTATTTCATCTTAAAAGAAAATAAAAACGCAAAATATACCAGAACAAAGAAATTGATGCATGAAAACAATGTGTGTGTAACATGAGAAACCAGGAATATGATCGAACTAGAACCACTCTTTTAATTACTTGTTTACATTTTTTAGGGGGAACTAGGTATTCTTGCATGTTTTTACGTGTAAACCTTATTTTGCTTTCTTCAGTACTAGTCTTCAATTCAAATGAACAAAGCATTTTATTACTTTTAAGACCACGATTAAAAAAGTTTACTGAGAAGCATAGGGCCCTGACTTTTCAACCAAGCAATTAACTGATTATGCTGATAAACAATGAAAGGAGACGCATTTGTAATATTTACTTTATTAGATTACTACAACTACTGCGAAAACTAAGTTTAAATATGTATTCCTCTTTGTTCTCAGAATTGTTACGCTCTGATTAACAGGATTAACCACGAGAAGGTGGGAATACGTCTAATCCCAAAAGCTGTGCTGCGTTTGGCAAGCTAGGCCCTCTTATCGAGTCCGCAGCTTAACTCCGGTACCTCTACACAAGATAGCACCCAGCGCGGGGACCACAGTATCAGATACTAAGCATATATCCAGAAGGACATACGCAAAGGCACTAAATATGTGGCTACCAAACTCCCTCAGAACCTGATAGGGAAATAAAAAAAGAAAGAGGAATATAAAATATCTGTCGATTAAATACTTATCATGGAGTGTCGCTCAAAGTTCACATGGTCGGAATGGATTCCGCAGGACTGTTTAAAACGGTAACTGATCATCCCTAGCACAAACTTTTGACTGGAGGGCAAGTCAACCTTTGAAAATAAGATCAGTATCATTCAAAGCGCAAATGATGGCTCTATTATTTGGATCGAATCGACTGTAAATGCAACGGTCTATGAATTCACGTATCAATCAAAGTATATTGCGAAAAAGTAATGATTAAAGTTTTTAGGGAGGTTTTTTCAAAGTAAAAGTTGAATCTTGTGTTCCTTCAGAGAGTATGTAGCATAAGGATACATTGAATGTCAGCAAGTATAGCAATGCTTGTATACATCTGATAACCGAAGCCTTTTTCAAACAAAGTTTTTCAGCGTTCATTACTGATGTTCTTTCAAACATTTTTCAATCGTTGACAATAAGTCATTGTGCTGCTTAGTTCTAAAATAGAAGATTAAAGAGCTACTCAAAATAAATGTGAAAGTATCTTCAAAGTGGAGTTGAGCATTACTTTCCGTTTTGGTAAATAAATTAAAGAGACAATCTATCAAATAGCATATCTGGAGTATAGCCGGAAACTGCATGTTATGGGAATCTTTATCCATACACACCGAATTTGTTCTTCTGAATTAATACCCACTTTTCCTTACCCTGCGTCTAATACCCAGAGTCTCCAAATGCCAAAAAAAAATGCAGTAAAAAAGAGTCCCTATATGTACGGCCGTGGGGACGACATAAACTAAGAAAGTCTTGAATGGTGTACACTACTGGATTTATCAAGACCGCGCTTGATGTGGTGAACTAATCCTATATCATAATAGAGGAATGAGATTAAAAAAAAAAGAATGAACCACATTTGTGGTTAATATTTATAAAAATATAAGCTAGTTTATCATGAAAGAGTAATTCATTATTGACTGAACAGTCAAGTATATCTGGATAATGGACACTGACATCACAACATTATTTCATTAAGCAAAAATGAACTGTGTGAATAAAGACTCCTATATTATTATTGGTCAAGTAAAAATTGTATAAATAGCAAAAAGTAGTCTATCAATTGTGTATAGAGTAATACATTATCCATATTATAATTAGTTACATACATATCTGTGAATATGTAGCGGATTTTTACTGTGTCATACGTTCTAGGTATTGTCTAACTAGTACTTTCGTCACAATTATGTAAGCTACGAATGTCTGTTATTGTTCTCAGCTATTTGATAATCCCTGATCATAACTGTAAAGTTGCCTCCAAGTCTTCGAAGTGAACATTGAAGCGAAGAAGATGTGCACAGTGAATCCCCTCAGTAAACTTTGTAAATCGTCGCTTTGAAAGTGATAAATTGCGCTGTTCACTTGATTTGAAGACTAGTAAAGGGAACAAGGTTGGTTTATCAATAACAAACCTACGGAATGATAAGGGTAGTTCCTCACGATAAATGTAAATACAAAATGAAGAGAGTGGTTTTAGTTGGAAAAAAGGAATCGCATAGCTCATTTCCTATGTTGCACACGCATTGATTTTATGCAGCAGTTTACGAGTTCCGATATATTTTCGCGTTTCTTTTATCTCCCTCTCTTATACAACACAATGCGTATTCTATCAAATTAAATGTCCTTTTCTCTAAAAAGATATTGTATGTATTAATCTAAAGTAGCTTCTTGACCGCATGGGAACGACACTGTTAACTTTTTTTTATGGAATGTAGACATCGTAGTGACATGTTGTCAACAATTATGACAAATTGTCCTCAAAGTAGTCAATGGTCAAATCTAACAAAGCCGAAGCATCAAAAAACTGCTTTACATTCAAGAAGACCATTTGGTTCTCAATATTAGAAGTAGTCAAGCTATCAAAAGAAGAGACTGGTTCTCGTTATTAATTAAGCTATGAAAGTCATACTGCGTTTTCAAGACTGCAACTGCCATTGACTGGTGTAATGGGTGTACTTAATTGCTAAAGACAGGAGGCGTTGTCTCCGCACAAGGTGAAACTCTTGATAATTTCTCGGGCTCTTCGAATTCTGTTTATCTACTGGGCGTTGTCAAAAGGAAAGGTTCTAGCGATTTTCATGTTTCCTTCAACTTGAATGTTCGGCTCTTCTTCGCTGCAAGTTCCAAGCGCAATTGGGGATGCGTATTGAAGACTGGATCCTTGGATAGTGTGGTTCTCTTTAGAGAGAGAAATCTCTTGGAAATTAAATTGGCACGCTCAATTATATTGACTAGAAACGTCGTAATTGAGAAGTTTCACGCACGTGGATATGAGGCTTTCAAGATCTGTCTTGAGTTGAAAACATTTGTTGTTCGCGACAACTTGATTTCAACTTCTGTAATTGACAGTATTCTGAAAGCTGCAGGAGGTACAAAGCGCGAAATAGATTTGATCGTGCCTCAAAGCAGTTTGCATCTTTGGAGAAGCTCTCTGGAGAAGCAAAAGTGTAGAGAAGGTCTTCTTCACATTCAATGCGAGTATGAAGATAAGGACGTTACTCCCGTATTGCCATACCCCCAAGGTATCATGCGCGATGAATATCTTGTAGAAGAGAGTTACGAAGTCTGTAAGCTGGAGCCCGTCACTGAGGCAAGCCTTACAGCAGACATTGAATCCTATGTGAGCAGCATTGGACAAATGTTTGTTGGGTGCATAGCTTGTTTTGAGGAGGTAAAATTCCTTATAACAAGCTTCGATGTGTTTATTCATGCCAGCGACATCAACAATTGTTTATTCAGCAATATGTGGAACAACTAAAGTCCTTCTGGTACATTCCGCTAATAATGAAAATGACCATCTACCAACAACTAAGAACATTCGACCGTGGCAGATATAATTGCTTTTACCATCCCTGCCATTAACTTTTTTTTTTTCATGTATCATATATATTATACATACCGTATTGTAAATAAATTTATGTTCCTACCATTACGATGAGTCGCTAATATCTTGTTGATAAATTTGAGTATGCAATTTTGATGTGGTATTACTTAATTTTGTTTTAATCAATGAACGCTGTGAACAAGCCTTAACTGAGACAGAAATTTTCCTACCCACGCAAATGCAATGATCATCCAAGCGCTGAGATTCTTTATTTACGTAGACGAGGAACGTTCAGACTGTGAGACACTAAAAGGGAGCTTTGTGGTTTCAATTTCGTAAAAAGAAGTACTCTTTATTGGTTTAAGCTAGTTATAAAAATTAATGTACGTACGGGTGAAAGTGGTTGATATAATGCCATTTTTGCTTTTGCGACTTTGGCATTTTTATCATTAATGACCGAAAGTGCTTTCAAGAAACCGCGTTTTAAAACTTCAAGCACGATCTTCTTGTTTGCAATGGTCTCCTTTCGACTCGTTCCAAAGGTGATCTCACCTTCCTCCAGCTTTTTGACAATATGTAGCATGTCCTTCCATTTGCCGCCATTGGAGATGGCATCGTACAGAGAGCTGAAGCTATCACCACTAAAAGTAGTTATCCCCAGCTTTTTAAGAATGAATTCTTCATCCATTTTTATACGTTGAAGCAAAGCCAAGACCAGCGCGATTTACATGCTTTTTTGCAAAGCTTTTGATGATGGACGACTGAACACTCACAGCAATTGAAGATACTGCTGGGTGTTCATCGACGCGCAAGGGATTTACCAGGAAGAATCCCGCGGCATGAGTACTTAAAAGGTGGAAAGACCACATATTACAGCTGTCTCTTTTGTAATATTGTCTGAGAAGACGTTCCGAACGAACGAATTCTTGGAGGTCACTTCTGATGTAAACGCTGTTTGTCAAGCGATCGTCGTCAATCAAGTTATTATCCTTTAAAGGTTTGTTCGACGAGCCTAAAAAGGCGTCTGCCGGCTCGCCCCTCACAACAACTACACCCCCAACTGCCAACAACTCAACACATCCGTGAAGGATAATTGAAATTTCGTAGAAATTTCTTCCCTTCTCGAACTTGTTGTGCAACTTGGCAAACGGATTTTTGTTGATCCATTTGTTTGTGAGTGCACAATCATCGATGTCGCTGGCATGGTCAAACACATCAAAGCTTGTTATAAGGAATTTGACCTCCTCAAAGCAAGCTATACACCTAATAAACTTCCGTTAGATTAAACCCCATTTTGCCTTTTGATATTCGCTGTAAGGCTTACCTCGCTGATAGGCTCCAGTTTACAGACTTCGTAACCCTCTTCTACAAGATATTCATCTCGCGTGCCGCCTGGTGCATTCAGTAATACAGGAAAGACATTTCCATCTTCGTACTCGCATTGAATTTGAAGAAGTCCTTCTTTAAACTTCTGTTTCTCCAGAGATGACAAATTGTCGTAACTGTTGACAACATGTCACTAGGATGTCTACATTTCAAAAAAAAAAAACGTTACGGTGTCGTTCCCATGCGGCCAAGAAGCTACCTCAAATTAAAAGCGTTACCTTCCGTGCAAAAGAAAAGAACATTTGAATTGATAGAATACCCATTGTGTTGTACTATGGGGTGAATTCTTGAAAAAAAAAAACGAACGGGAAAATATTCCGGAACTTGTAAATTGCTGCATGAAAACAATGCGTGTGTGACATGTGAAATGAATGATAGTTTTTTTTTACGCTCAACTTGAATCACTCTATTAATTACTTGTTTACATTTTTTATGGGGAGCTACCCTTATCAATTCGGGTTTTCCATCTTCGTACTCGCATTGAATTTGAAGAAGTCCTTCTTTAAACTTCTGTTTCTCCAGAGATGACAAATTGTCGTAACTGTTGACAACATGTCACTAGGATGTCTACATTTCAAAAAAAAAAAGTTAACGGTGTCGTTCCCATGCGGCCAAGAAGCTACCTCAAATTAAAAGCGTTACCTTCCGTGCAAAAGAAAAGAACATTTGAATTGATAGAATACCCATTGTGTTGTACTATGGGGTGAATTCTTGAAAAAAAAAAAGAAACGGGAAAATATTCCGGAACTTGTAAATTGCTGCATGAAAACAATGCGTGTGTGACATGTGAAATGAATGATATGTTTTTTTTCGCTCAACTTGAATCACTCTATTAATTACTTGTTTACAGTTTTTTATGGGGAGCTACCCTTATCAATTCGGGTAGATTTGTTATTGGTAAACCAACTTTTACTCTTTTTATTAGTCTTCAAGTCAAGTGAACAAAGTAATTTATCACTGTAAAGGCCATATTCTGAAAAGTTTACTTGGGAGCCCAGGGCTCTGGGGTATTATATGAAAGAAATAAATGATAACCAATGATAACCAACGAGAGGAAATGCATTTTTGATATTTACTTTATTATACTATTACAGACTACTGCGAATGACAAGTTTACGCTCTGATTATCAGGATTAACCACGGGAAGGTAGGAATACGTCTAATCCCAAAAGCAGTGTTGCGTTTGGCAAACTAGGCCCTCTTATCGAGTCCGCTGATTAACACTGGCAACTCTACACAAAATAGGGCCTAGCGCGGGGACCACATCATCAGATACTAAGCGTATATTCAAAAGGATATACACAAAACACTAGATATGTCGCTAGCAAACTCCCGCAGAACATTAAAAGAAAGAAGAAGTAAAAGAAGCCCTACTACATAACCTACTGCAAGAAGAATTCCAGTTTTTTTTTTTTCTAAGATCTGCCAAAAAACTTTGTATCAACTAGTCTCAAATCGATCATTTATGGTATTATTTGGTTTTTTTCCTTAATTAAAATCTGATAAATATGTGTATAAAAGGTACTCTTTAATTATTAATATATATGTATTATGTATTTACAAGTAAGTGGGTAAAAGTAGCATCTATAATGACATGCTTGCTTTTGCAATCTTAGCTCTTTTGTCATTAATGTCAGACAATGCTTTTAAAAAGCCTCTACTACATACCCACATTGAGAACAATTTTTTTGTTACTGACGATTTCCTTTTTGCTTGTTCCCAAAGTGATTTCTCCTGCTTCAAGCATCTTCGGTATACGAACCATTTCTTTCCACTTGCCATCGCTTGCCACTCCGTCAATCAATGTACGAAAGTTTGGAAATTAGCTTCGTCTAACTTCAGATAGCCTTTCAAAAACTTTTTATCCCGCTTCATTCTTTCGATCAAAGTGGAAGCTTTTTGGTGACTGAATCGCTTGTTGGCAAAAGTATTCATAATCAGCGACTGAATACTCAGTGGGATCGAGGAGACAGATGGATGCTCGTCAACTTTCAATGGATTGACGGGTTAGAGTCCGATGTGGTGGAGTGGTTTCCAATGGAAAGACCACATCTTGCAGCTGTCGTCTTTGTAATACTGTCAAAGAAGACGTTCAGAACGAATAACTTCTTGACGGTCAGCTTTCACGAAGATATTTCTGCTGATTCTGTCCCCATCAATAGTTGCTGCGTTTTTCAACGGTTTGACGGACAACGTTAAGAATGGTTCAGCCGGTTTTCCCCTCAACGCAACAATGCCACCAGTAACAAGCAATTCGACACATCCGTGGAGAATAATGGAAAGTTCAAAGAAATTCTTGCTTTTTTTTCGAGCTTGCGATGCAGCTTTGCGAATGTATCTCTGCCGATCCGCTTGTTGTCAAAGGAGCAATCGTTCAAATTTGCAACGTGGACGAGAGCGTCAAAGCTGGTTATCATAACGGATATCTCTTCGAACAGTACGATACTTCCGACGAAAGATTGTCCCAAGCTGGCAACATGCTCTTCTATATTGCTCACGAGCAATCCTTCTGAGACATGCTCTACCTTGCACCATGTGAACTTTTCTGCCTCCATAGAATCATTGAGTTCTTCGTGAGAAAAAGCGGCTACCTCTAAGGTCTCAACTTCAGATCCGATAAGGAATATTCACTCTCTAGATACGTAAGGACTGTTTCCAAAACGATACGCAGACGGAGGACCACAAATTCAATGCTTCTTCCTGTTTCCCTTGCGGCACTGAAAATGCTTTCAATAACAGATGTCGATGCAAAAGTGATGTAAACGACAAATTTTTGTAACGCCAAGTAGATACATACTGATAGATTTGGATACCCAAGCCAGAGAATCATTGATAGTAGCGATTCTTTTTAAGGTGATAAAATACGCAACATCAGTTATGTATGGTTGGAAGTTGCAGCAAATTGAAAGCGATCACGCCATGATGGCAAAAGGTTAAAGATCATCACGGCCACCCTTCTCTGAGAACGCGTCCAATAGATTAATAGGCCCTTCTTGTTGGGAAACAATACCTGCTATTGCCGACAGTTTAGTGCATCCGTGGATAGCTATAGATACTTTAGAGGAGTCTCTTACCATTTTCAAGGCATTGATATAATTTGGGAGAATGATTTTTGTAGGTCAACTTATTTTACGAGACAGGTGTTGAGACCAGTTACCAGAGAAGATAAAGCAGCAAGCAAAAGTACACCTTACACCAGTGGTCACAGCACCACTATCACCGGTTGTCTCCAAGATAGACCGTATCTTATAGGGTTCATTTTTCTTGTCAAGTTTTCAAACGCGTTCTTAGCATGACCAGCTCTTCTGAATCGGTAATTGCAGCCTTACTTCAGCAGTGAAGTGAAGTCATTTCGCTTCTGGACGTTCGCTTGTTAAACAACTCCAAGTTTCTTGAGGAAACTATGAAGCGTCTTCTTTATATGTGATAGCCAATTTTCCCTTTAACGACGACAGTTAATACCCGATGTATACCACCATTACTTTATAGAAACTATCTTTTTAGCGACAGTAGTAGGAATGAACACTCTTATGCTTACCGAAAGTAGAACGTTTTGCTCTCACCTTTAAGACCAGTGGGAGGAAGCGAACTCAGTCAAACTGACTACTGGTAATATCAATAACAGGAGATACACAAGGAAAGGAGTAAAGGATAAGAAACCATAAGGATGTCGTCAATCATTTATAGAAAATAAAAGAAAAAGTGATAAACTATAGTGTGAATTTTTTTTTTTTTTTATTCATGCTGTGAACACTTGATGCGCATAAGGTTCTTGCGAGTGGATCCTTTCAATCTCAGTCAATGAGCATTTTGACGTCCAATACTCATGGAGGAAGAAGAGCGCTCACTTGTAAATATTTTTCGAAATAGATTATGGCATATCAAAACATAGATCGCACTCTGGACATTGCAACAGAGGTGCATGCTCAAATTTACGAGCAGGAAAGTACTAATACACCATTGCCAGAAGAATATCACCAAGCTTGTCAACGACGACTGCATGGTCTTGTTGTACGTATGGAAAAAGAATGCACAAATCAGGCGATTCTAATATAGATCCAATAGGTTTCCGTGGGCCAGGTTGCTAATTGGACTATTTGTGGAAGATCTGTTTGCTGTAAAATCACATTCGCTGAACCAAATCAGCGATCTGTTAAAATAGATCGCCAAAAGACTCGCATTCAAACGAAATCACACAACCTTTCTGAGCCTTTCTCTGAAGAAGAACGAAAAGATATATATCTAACAAGTTTAGCAGACATGATCCGTAAGTAATATAACACTTCTAAAAATACCTTCAACTAATTATTCTCTACTTACAGAAAGTTCGTTCGAAAACTTGGTTGCTTTCAAGCAGTTAGGTATCCCGGTTGCAAAGTCTGTTTTGATTCATGGTGTTGCCGGCATTGGGAAATCAAGGCTTGTCAGGTATATCAATCACACAACATTGGTAATAGAAAGTGTCCTAATATCTATTCTTTTTGCCTTAGACGAGTGGCTGCTTCACTGGGAAGTGCGATCTATGAACTCTCATCGTACGACTTGCTATCGTTTGCTGACGAAGAGTTTGATAATGCAGAGTTCAGTCACTATAATCCACTTCGCTTGATAGTAAAAGAGGCCACCAAAAATTCTCCCGCTATTATTGTTATAAGAGATTTAGATTTGCTTGGACCTGGCGGTGATAAGTCAAAAAAGATTGTCGATGTTTTTGCCAGAGAAATAAACAAGATCAACGACACAGATCCTGTATGCATAGTGGGATTAGCTCGTAGTCTTCAATCGATACCCGAGTCATTACGAAAGACAGATATATTTAGACAGCATATGACACTTCCCATACCCTCACTGTACGTATATTCTTTGTTATACATCTAGATCACTTGTAATACTAACTTTTCATGCAGACCACAAAGAAAAGTGCTTCTGACACAGCTTTTAGAAGGTTTACCTCTGCAAAAGCCCTCAAACTTACTTGCCGAAAGCAAGTCTGAAATTATAGAATACTATGCAACTCAAATTAGCATGGTAATATACAGGACAAATGTTGTATTTTTAAAATCACTAATTCCAACTTTAGAGAACTTCTGGATATGTTGTTCGTGATTTGAAACTTTTGATTCGACAAGCAAAATTAAAATCACTGAGATCATCAAACGAGAAAGAAGACATAGCGGATCGATTAGAGCAATTATCACTGACGTCGTCATCCAAAACTAATAGATTATTGCAATGGTCTAATTTCGAATACGCAATAGATAATTATCGACCTTCCCAGAGAACAGAGGTGGAATCCACATTACCTAAGCGAGACTGGGCAGAGATGGGAGGTTATAAAGTGATAAAAGATAGAATGAAGCAAGCCATTTTATTACCACTCCTAAAACCAGAAGTATTTACAAAGTTGGGTATTAAACCTCCTTCTGGTCTTTTACTCTATGGTCCCTCTGGCTGTGGTAAAACTGCCTTAGTACAAGCCCTGGTGTCTGAATCTATGATGAATGTCATTTCTATCAAAGGGTAATTGTCGTAGGACTTGTTAGATGAACAACTCACTGACCCACAACTTTTAATTTTAGACCCGAGATATTCTCCAAATACTTAGGAGAGACTGAAAATAAGCTTCGAAAATTATTTGCTACCGCAAAAAGAATTTCACCCTGTATTGTATTTATTGACGAAATGGATGCTATTGGAACGAAGCGAGGATTTGATGCGAACGATGGCGGTGGAGGAGGAGTGAATGAAAGAGTTTTAAGTACACTTTTAAACGAAATGGATGGCGTTGAAGGAAGACAAGGTGTTGTAGTCATAGGGTGTACGAATAGACCAGATCAAATTGATGATGCGATTATAAGACCCGGTCGTTTGGATCAATTGGTCTACGTTGGCTTACCTACATTTGAAGATCGCATTGATATCATCAATACGCTGATGAGAAAGGTACGCGTCAGTGACGACGTAGATCCAGTTGCTCTAGCGAAGCAAACTGAATTTTGTTCTGGTGCTGATTTAGAGAATTTATTCAGGTAACGTTATACTCCTCGTGTACTACTTACTACTCCTCAACAATTGTACTAAATGCATTATTACTTTGTAACCCCAGAGAGGCCGGTACAGCAGCTTTGAGAAAAGACATCAATGTGAAAGAGATCAGCGACGACCATATTCAAACAGTCATTGTGCCCATCTGTGAGCGTGCAGAGGACCAGATATTAGAAGGACGCTTAGACGTATACGAAAAGTTTTTGCATGATCATACATTGTAGTTTACATTCGAATGTTACACCAACTTGGGTAGTCCTACACGTGTAATATTTGATTTTAATCTTAGCGGGCTTATTAGCACACAGTGTATGAAATAAAGTTTTGAATTAATTATACTACCACTACCCTTTTCCTTTGTTCCACTGACACAGTAATATATTCTTTCTATTGCAATGCTTTCAGGAGAAGACTACAAGCCAAAAAACGGCTCATTACAACTAGATGATGCCGACAGTCAGAACACTCACGAAGCGAGTGTTCCTCCAAGTATTCTCGAAACAAACACCGACCAAGTTGTTTCGAAGCTCACCGATCTTGATGTAATAAAGAAGCTGCCATTCTTGAGAATAAAGAATTAACCTCATTAACTTTGAAATGCTCGTAGGGAGGCTTCCAGTGTTTGTTGGAAAAAGTGAAAGAAGATCTACACGCTGCAAAAGTAATGTACCTGAAGTAAACTCGTGAAAACAAAAAAGAAAGGCTGTATTGACTCGAGTTCTTTTAATAGGACGTCAACCTATTTTTAAAAAAGCGTGCAGCAATTGAAGAGGAATACGGCAAACAATTGATCAAGCTCTCTCAGTCTATGACCGAATCATACGAGAAAGCCCACCCTAAAGCTAGGTATGTATGACATGCAATTTATTGAAAGAAATTAATCAATTCTTAGTCTAACATCAACTTTTCAAGTAGCACTTATGGATCAGTCTGGACATCCTTTTTAAAAGTCCATGAAAAGATTGGCGACCAACGTATCAAGTTTTCATCAGATATTGCTGAAGTTGCAGACGATATACAAATTATGTGTAAAGATACCGAAAAAAGCAGAAAACAAGTCAAGGAAATTGGGTTACGCCATGAACGAAATAGATTGGATTCAGAAATGTCTCTAGAAAAGGTACCCTTGCCTCTTATAAATGATGCACACCCAGTAACTTATTCTTTCTATCGTTATTCTACAGAGCAAGCAAAAGTATGATGTGCAGAGTGAAGATTGGGAAAGAGCCATTTTAGCTCAAAGTAGTAATGATGCAGATCATTTACCTAAAAAAACTTTATTCAAGAGCAACAAAACTCCGGCTCAGGTAAGGGGCATTGAAGACAACAAAAAGAAAGAGAACAGTTTTGTTAAAGGAATTCCCGGACGATAGTTGAAACGTCAAGTAGATGAGTCGTGTGCAAAGGCGAATCAAGCTCACGCAGCTTACAAAAATCAACTCGTTACAACAAACGCAAATCGACAGGAATATTACCAAACACACCTTCCCTCCGATATAATCACTTTAAAAAGTGTGGACGATGAATGTTGCACAGCTATTCGCTATCAACTTGCCAGGTATGCTTACGTCTTTGAGGAATCTTTGACTTTGGATGGATTAGCTCTGGATAACGATGAGGGAACAGGGTTGAGATCATTGACAGAAAAGATCGATTTTGGAGAAGATTTTGCAGGCGTAGTTAAAGAATATAGTGAACGTGCTCGTATTTTAAAGAAAGCAGATATACCCTATAAAGAATATGTAATGGTAAGCGCATAAGTAGAGAAAGGGAGCAGGATATTGTTGCTGATGAATCAATTTACTACAGTCCCCCACTGCGATCAATGTTTTGAAACCAAATCCTGTATTTGGCGTAGAATTAGTAAAATTAATGAAGCGAGACGGCCAAGAGGTGCCTGAGATTGTGAGAAAATGTACAGATGCTGTAGAAGCTTCAGGACTGAAATCAGTGGGAATATACCGCTTGTCAGGCACTAGTACTCAAATACAAAGCTTGAAGAGCTCCTTTGACAGAGGTAAGACATATACTTATCGCTTTAACATCAAGGCAGCTGAAATTTGCCCCTGTATGTAGATTGCGCTGCTGTAAATCTGTCGACAGATGAAAACGCTGGAGATATAAATAACATAACTGGATTGCTTAAGCTCTGGTTCCGCGAATTACCTGACCCATTATTCCCCCAATCATCATACCAACACTTTATGAATGCTGCCAGTAAGTGATTGCTCTTTCTGTGTCATATTTGGTCTATCTAACCATTGTTTTTTTTGCAAATAGAAATCGAAAACGATCGTATGAGAGTCTTGGGTTTACATACTATCATCAACGACTTACCAGATGCTCACTACGCAACCTTAAAACATATTATGTGTCATCTTGATAGGTAAATGACAGACAAGGAAATCTCACGTATATTTTAAGCTAATATTTATGTGTAGAGTGCAACAAAATCAAGAGTATAATAAAATGAACACAGCAAATCTAGCAACAATTTTTGGCATGACACTTTTAGGCGGTGAGCAAAAGTCTATCTCATCCATTGAAGACAATCAAAGATTGGCGGATACGCACTGGCATGTCAAAGTAGTGCAGACAATTTTGGAAAACTATCGTTTAATTTTTGAACCTGATGAAGAAGCATAAATTTTCACCATCCTACTTACTGATTATAATAAGTTATATCTAATTTGCTAATAAAATTACACTTGTAATCCAACAGCTTTAACTACATGGCTGTGTTAATCATTGGCTTGAAAGCCAGTACCACAACACTAGTAGAGAGTAACGAAGGAATTCAGTTGCATGGATATTGCTTTAAGTGGTGATTAACTCCAGGAATGAGACAGTCACTTCAGCCCGTTTTCCAGAAACGTGCCATCCACTTACCGAAACTTTCCCATTCTTATCCTTCTTATTTTTCTGGAACACAGTCTTTTGCTACTTCATTCCTCCATCGTCTACTTCCTTCGTCAACATACTGCAAGCTATATAAATGGTACAGCTGAATATTAACACGCCCTCATTCATCGAGATCCAAACTAACACAACAACCTCTTGTCTATAGGGAAACTGTTGCGGATCAGAAAGCCATGAACCCGAAGGTCATCAATTACAGGCAACTAAAAATAAATCGAAAAAGTCTAGTGGAGGAGGAGGACAAACATTAGGAGGGACTTCACCATCACCTGGGTCAGATTCAAGAGAAGCCATGTTGAGTGCTGCAGAGCAGAGAAGGATACAGGTATAAAGGCTAGTGTGAGTTGCATGGATATTGCTTTAAGTGGTGATTAACTCCAGGAATGAGACAGTCACTTCAGCCCGTTTTCCAGAAACGTGCCATCCACTTACCGAAACTTTCCCATTCTTATCCTTCTTATTTTTCTGGAACACAGTCTTTTGCTACTTCATTCCTCCATCGTCTACTTCCTTCGTCAACATACTGCAAGCTATATAAATGGTACAGCTGAATATTAACACGCCCTCATTCATCGAGATCCAAACTAACACAACAACCTCTTGTCTATAGGGAAACTGTTGCGGATCAGAAAGCCATGAACCCGAAGGTCATCAATTACAGGCAACTAAAAATAAATCGAAAAAGTCTAGTGGAGGAGGAGGACAAACATTAGGAGGGACTTCACCATCACCTGGGTCAGATTCAAGAGAAGCCATGTTGAGTGCTGCAGAGCAGAGAAGGATACAGGTATAAAGGCTATGTGCTCCTAATTGAGATTTCTTTGTCTAAAAAAGGGTTTATAAAATCAGGCTGAGAATCGTGGCGTCAAGGAAGGTTCAAAATTAAGTAAGCAATTAGCTGATCAAAAGAGGCAAAATAACTCCACTTCACCAAAGAATGAGGCAGACGACAGATTGGTGGTATGTAGTCTAAAATGAGTTTTAGGGATATCTTTATTAACGCTTGTTGAATTTTTTAGTGGGATTAGAGTAAACGTGTACAAAATATATTACAAACAATAAACCTAATTTAAGTAAAAGTATGTGTGATATCAATCTCTCTCTTGTAACTACTACTCATTTATGGAAGGACGAAAGTGCTGGGATTCATAATTTTATGCAGATTTATGCAGCGTAGTAACACTCGCTATTAATTAAAATCAAAGAGAAAGGGTTGAGATCTTGAGAAACACAGTGAAATTTTTACATGGAAAGACTTAGCATGTTATGTCTGTATGTGTATTTTATGCTCGCATTCACAAACGTGTAGTTCTTCAGGCCTTAACAACGATGTTTGAGATAAATATATCCCAATTAATCGTATATATAAACATGATAGAAAAATCGTCCGCACTTTAATTTATGAAAGGCTGTGGTATTTGATGGTATTAAAACCATACAAATAGATGAGCGATTTTAAGTTTTTGATTTCCTCCTCTTTTTCAGCACTCTCCAGTTTTTCACATCATGAAATATCTTGCAGTCCTCTTCATTTTGGCACAAGTATTTGTTGCCATCACATACGCTGCCCCCGCCTTTCGCACTACCAAAAATTGCATTGCTCAAGATGAATTCAAAAGACAACTCTTATCCATTCTATACGAAGACCTTGGCAAAAAGTTTATGGAAGACTTTGATGATGCATATAATAAGACTTTGGAGCTTGCTCAATTAGACGACGGAAATTGCTTTGACTATTCAAGTGGACAATTTGTGTGTTCAACTTTGCGGACAGTGTACGACACCAGAGTTCCCGTTGCCGCAAAGACAGTTTTGGACGATTGTAATGAGATCATAGTGTGTACGTGAGCGATTTTAAGTTTTTGATTTCCTCCTCTTTTTCAGCACTCTCCAGTTTTTCACATCATGAAATATCTTGCAGTCCTCTTCATTTTGGCACAAGTATTTGTTGCCATCACATACGCTGCCCCCGCCTTTCGCACTACCAAAAATTGCATTGCTCAAGATGAATTCAAAAGACAACTCTTATCCATTCTATACGAAGACCTTGGCAAAAAGTTTATGGAAGACTTTGATGATGCATATAATAAGACTTTGGAGCTTGCTCAATTAGACGACGGAAATTGCTTTGACTATTCAAGTGGACAATTTGTGTGTTCAACTTTGCAGACAGTGTACGACACCAGAGTTCCCGTTGCCGCAAAGACAGTTTTGGACGATTGTAATGAGATCATCGACAAGTTCTACCCTATCTCTGATTAGACACCACACAACGCATATAATAATAAACAGACAAAGTCATTCGTGTAATTACAAAAGACGAACAATATCACTTGAATTTATCTGTATCATGTAGCTCTACTGTATTAATACGTATGCCGTTTGGAATATTTTTAAAATATTGTTTGCAACATATCTCATTGCATACTCGACGTCGTTTCAAATGATATGCAGTTGTAATAACTATTGTTTGGTCAATATTTACTCTTGAAAATGTGTATTCAAATGAACATCGTACCCAATTGGCTATTCACTAAATTTTTATCTACAACACATTGTCCCGGTAAAGAGAGAGGCTTTGATAACACATACGTGCTGCATTATCTCATCGCTTTTATCATCTGATTTTTGTTACATGTCAAATTTTCTTTCCTCCTCTCCCAGCTTTCCCTTTTTCGTCTTTATTTTACTTCACTAAACCAAAACTCGACTCGCGTTGTGCCTGATTTTTTATTTTGAAGTCAGCATCGCGTAGCACTGCGTCGGTGTCAAATTCAATTGGATGACTTTAAGCCAATGTCATTCGAGTTATTTCAGGGTGCGTTTCAAATTTGCAGAAAAAAAATATTTTTTGTTAAATTGTTCTTCTTTACACTTTTTACTTGCACAAATGTCGAAGAATCTCGAAGTAAATAAGAAAAAAGAAAACCGATTGAGCAGACGGTTAACTGTAAATACCACAGAACCATATGTCACTATAAGACCAATTATCAAAAGTATGTATGTTGAATAATGCGATATACTCTTCTGTTGACCAAAAGTTTGAAAATTAGAGGCCGACAAGGAAGCTGCATACACTCTCAGTGAAGCCTATGCCGACAATATTCTATTGAACTGGGTCACTGGTGCTATAAAAGAGGAGAGAAAAAAGTTCGAGATGTATCAAGATATTTTCAAGGCGTTGATCAAGACTGCAGCGAGTGAAAGTAGAGAGTTCGCTATTCAAATTAACGGTTGCAAAGGTGTATTACTCTGGTCAGAAGGTCATAGCGAGATTTTATCTATTGGTAACGTCATGGGCAAAAGAAGACTTTGGGGAAGTTTAGGTGGATTAGCCACTATGGTATGTCATTATATATTATAAAAAGAGAGTGTATATTCGGAACACAATCTCAAACCTTAAATTGTTTTTCCTATTACTAGCGTGCAACCTTAATTCACCATCGTCACCTCTCGAAAATGAAGAAAAAAATCATGAATGGACGCAACCACCTCTCCATCAACTTTATCGGCGTATTACCAGCGGAAAGGAGACAACATGCTGGAACTAGTTTATTAAAGTATGTGCTTAAAAAAGCGGACGAGGTTCAGCTACCAGTGTTTGCCGAGGTTTGGGGGAAGGAGTGTTTAAGTTGGTTCCAGAAGTTCGATTTTGAGGTCCATGCCGATAAAAATTTAAGCGACAAGGAAAATATTTGTATTTACTATGTAGTACGTGAACCAAAATTAGATCCACAAACACCAGCTATCGCAACTCCTGTAGTAGATGTCATGGCAGCTTTACACTTGGAACCACCTCGTGAGGACACCTTTGTATCAGCACAGGAAGCCTAAACTCAACAAAGTACCCTTGACATACACATAGACTATAAAACTTCTTAATACTACTATTATTCTTGTACAATATATTTCCAAAAACTCAAAGAAATCAAAAGTTATCACATCATATATTTTGATTACCAATAGATTTGTAAAAAATATAAAACACACTTTATTTGATATACTCTTCAACTGCTCGCACATCAAGCATTTTCATGTCTTGCTCGACGTCCCCTCCTTCAAATAAACTCTCCCAATGATCCTCTGGGACAATAGCTCCAAAAAGAAGTGTCATATTGGCACCAAGCTAGTGAATAATACAAGCCAAACATTAGTAAACACGGCCCACTGATACAATTTGTAATTACTTACTTTGTCTAGTTCGCGTATAATATCCTCCAATACTGTTACGTAGGCATAATAAAAGAGATAGACATGATCCTTTTCAAGAATTTTCTTGGATTTGACCACAGGTAATTGGCGCAATCTTGTTATGAGAGATTCCCATGCTTTTCTTGCTGGAGGGAGATAAGGGGGCAATGGGGTCTTCAGCCGCATCGCGGAGGCTAAGACATAGAAATAAAGCAGAACGTTACCCACCATTTCTCGTCTTTCTTGGCAAACAGGTACTATAAAATCAATTTGAACATCGTCAAACCATTCATCCTTCAAGATGACTGTCCTCATCGAAGAGAATTTATCGGTGATATTCTGGCAGGAGGCTAGCATCTTGTTATATGTATCAACAGGAAAAGCACCTTTCAGTCTAGGCTCATTTGGAGTTTGTTTCAAAAGCTCCGTCAATTCTAACAAAGTTCGCTGTAAACCAAGCTCTAAATCCATAAAGACTTGACTTGCTTGTTGTCGACGTTCTCTAATGTCTTCGCGACTCAAAATTGTGATTCCATTCTTGGTAACTGGATTTATGGATGCATTAGGCCTCTCTGAGTAAACAGAGACCAACTTCTGGTATAGCCAGGCCAAGCGAAGCAAAAAATCCGATACTCCTTTACGTAATTCCACTCTGGCTTCATATGGCCAGACATAAGCAGTTGCAAATAACCCAAAGATCACACCGACGAAAATGGATAAGCAACGCTGTAGAGCTAGGTGAGTAACTTCTACACGATTTGTATCTCTGTCATTGAACTTGTTTAGCATGACGAGATTATATGCAAGAAGAGTGAATTGTCCAAACTTTCCATGCTTGTGATGTAAAATAATCCAAAAGTTGGGAATCGAAAACAACCAGGTGCAAATGATTAAAGGAAACATGTTTCCGGGGAAGAGAAGATAGAAGCACATGGCAACAAAGCATCCCAGAGCTGTAGAGTAAATACGGTATATAGCAACAAGATTAGTCCCTCCCACAGTGGGTGTCATCACCACCATTAGCTAAAAAATCAAATTAGTTACATACCAAGAAGTCCTGATTTAGGTCTTACCGTAATTAATGCCCATTCCATTCGCCACTCTCTAAACCACCCTCCTGTAGACTGAAGAAAAGCTGGCGTCGCCAAAATTATAACAGCAATAGTAGCTTTAGTAGCATAGCGCATCTTTTGAAGTTTGAAAAGAGAAAAGGTCCTCCATACTTTCAGTACCAACTGTCTCCATTTTGTCTTGGGTAAAGGTGTGTGCAGCGTATTTATCTTGTGTCGTTCATTTGGTACATACGCCCCACTCTTGTTGGTCTTCTTTTTGTGTTCATAGGGATCTTTCTTCGAGAAAAACTGAGCGATCAAAGCCCAAATTGACCTTTTCTTTTCCTTGGCTTCTGAAAGTGCTTTCACTGAATCTACCAAGCATATTAACTCCCTCGCAAATTCAATCATATTAAAAACAAAAAGTACACCAAAAATACATCTTCCTTCGGTGCATAGCTTTCTGTCTTCTCTGACTCATGGTGATGTCTTCTACGATGGCGGTTCAATCTCTTTACCGCTTTTCTCTGGGACACTTCAAATAAAGCAATTGCCTTGATCAAATTGTCCTTCAATGTTTCGTCTCCTGGGCCCGTGCGTTGTTTGTTTGAAAACCCAACTTGAAGATGCATAATGGTTTGTTTACAGGTAAAAGCAAGGGACTTCAACGGTTGTCGAATCGTGTGTATAAATTCAATAAGAGATCCGCCTTGATCATCATCTTCCTCGTCGTTTTCATGAGCTAAATGATTGCGGTGGTTGGGAAGCTTCATGTAGGGGTCATCCAAATCCTCAATTTCTGCAGCAGAAGGTTGAGAGGTGTTTGTCTGAAGATCACGCTGACGTTTCATTTCTCCTTCAAGTTTTCGACGATGGTGATCGGCCTTGATATTCCAAGTTTCTTTTCCTCGTTTATTCTTCTTTGCTACATTTTTTCCCTTCTTCTTAGAAGCCGCGTTGGCTGTAGAGGAAGTGGATGTGGAGGCACTACTACTTTGATCCTGTTGCATCAATTCGAATTGAAGACCGCAGCTAGATCTTAGCCCTCCTACCGATTGAGCTAACCGTTGCATACTTTTTACAACATCATCATATTCTTTTGTACATCCTCTTATTTCATGACTCCAGATTACTTCTAATTTGGCTTCACTGAGGGATTTTTGAAGGGATGTGAAACTTGCTCGGTGCGAATCAATTGCAGTTTGCAGTGAGTTGTTTGCTTTGAATTCTGGTAAATCGTCATCCAACAAAAATGTTTTTGTCAACAGTTTCAAAAGTACCTCTGAAGATCACGCTGACGTTTCATTTCTCCTTCAAGTTTTCGACGATGGTGATCGGCCTTGATATTCCAAGTTTCTTTTCCTCGTTTATTCTTCTTTGCTACATTTTTTACGTACACACTAGAAGCCGCGTTGGCTGTAGAGGAAGTGGATGTGGAGGCACTACTACTTTGATCCTGTTGCATCAATTCGAATTGAAGACCGCAGCTAGATCTTAGCCCTCCTACCGATTGAGCTAACCGTTGCATACTTTTTACAACATCATCATATTCTTTTGTACATCCTCTTATTTCATGACTCCAGATTACTTCTAATTTGGCTTCACTGAGGGATTTTTGAAGGGATGTGAAACTTGCTCGGTGCGAATCAATTGCAGTTTGCAGTGAGTTGTTTGCTTTGAATTCTGGTAAATCGTCATCCAACAAAAATGTTTTTGTCAACAGTTTCAAAAGTACCTTGTACGACATAAGTGTCGCTTCCAGATCCTTCCTAAATAAACAACCCAATTTAACTCATATTTTAAAATACTACATAAATCAATTTAACTTACTTTAATTTCTTGCTAGCAGAAACCGGCCAAAACAAAATACAACAAGACACTGTGACCAATGTACCAGTAGCTACGGCGGACGTAATTTGCTGAATGCGGGTGGTGTCAAAGTCTCCATGATTTGCAGAACCCTCTCGCACAACAATGATAAATATAATGATGAAACATAAACTTGAAGCTAATTCACCGCATCAACAAAAGAGGGATAAATAAAGTGAAAGTAAACGTAAATATAAAATCATGCGATCCATGACAACGTACCTGTTGCTACTGGTGGTTTGTTCCAGTGTGCTTTCAAGAAGGCGATTATGAAAGTGGATCCAGCCAGCCAAAATCCCAGAGAAATGATGTGTGCAACCGTAAAGTAGTTCAAGTCAACAAAATAATCAGTGGTGATCATGGATCCCAGACAAATCAATAAAGCAAAAGTGACATATCCCCATCCGTACAACGCAGCTTCTACCATTCCACCTAACGATTTAGCAGGATTGAAAAATACAGTTGCTGTGGCTACCAAATGACTAGATACGCGGTTGTACCCTATCAGTGCATTAAGCTGAGGAAGAAATGTAAACAAGCATCCCAAGATGTATGCAAAACTACATTTTAGTACTAGCTTCTGTTGTGGTGTTAAAGAGAAAAGTGATTTGAAACGTTTCCAACACGAATCACTCTTGGTGCCTTTCGCAGACGGTAATACTTTGTACCTATTCTTGTTACCTTTAAAGAATGGATTGGAAGAATTATCAGAGTCTTCTGTTTCTTCAGTTGAGGTAGTAGAATCGTAATGCATTCCTTGTGACCCTATACTTGCATAAGATTTCTTTTTTTGGTTCAACAACAACGGTGTATTCGGATCTAATGTTTCCTGACTAATGCAAAATTAGCCATGCAAAACACGCTTTGTATTATGTAACTTTCCTTGACTTACCTGGACTTTCGCAGTGTTTGTGTAGGTATTTCATAATTTTGGATATCAATTACCTCATCCTCCTCTACTTGTTCGTCTTCAGTAGTAGGGTTTGGATCGTCGGGTAAAGTAGATAGAGACACTGTTCGTTTTTGAAGTGTTCCGTCGTCCAACACAACATTAAATTCGCTGTACATAGAAGGTGAGGCAGTAGGCAGTGAATTCACAAAATCATCATAGGGTGGTGATATTGCTTCGCTTCTACCAGGAAGCGGTATTGGAGCCGCGTTTCTTGGTCTTTTGGCGTCCGAAGATTCAGACATTTTTGGTATTATATGGAAAAAGTGGTAGAAAAGTGGGAGAGTGAAAGAAACAAGTAGTTAAATTGATTCAAGAAATTAAGGGGTAATAACACTACAACAGCTGTTTACAGATTCCCTTTAACGTTTCACTCTAACTCTCTTCTTACTGGTGGATATTAACAAACATTTGGTGAATTTTGAAGGGTCGAAGGTTATCAGAGAAAGTATTTTTTCGTAACACATAAAGTTGAAAGTTATCTGTACCTACATATGTGTTGCTTGAAGTTAACAACTACCTTACGAATTGTTGACAATATTCTTAAAGGTTATGGCTCGCTGAAGTGGAGTAAATAAACAATATTACGTTTTGTGCCTTATGTAGCGACTTTAAACTTTGGGAAACACCGCAACACTCTAAGTTCAACGTGGCCACAGGAGATACATGAAACTGAAAGTAATTGGCTGATACTTTATGTAGCTAACGGAGTCTCATGTTGAAGTTCGTATCTAATTATATATTGTGGTGCCGTTTGATGATTTATATCCCATACGTTTGATGAGAAAAATGTATGGCTCACAAGGGGAATTTAGTATTGCTGTAGATTTTCATATACAAGACGGCATACAACGTTGAAATAGCTTAAAATACCCTCGAAACAGCTTGAACAAATTCGGAACACTTACAAGTAGCATTCACTATAGGGCCTGTGTAAGCTAAAAAAAGGAAAGGAAATGTCTGTTTAAGTATGTGTCTTGCATTGATCCAATACACTGAAAACTATAGGTCACGCTACGTACATTATTTTGCACTTTACTTAAAAGCCTTTGAGAATTATATAAAAAAATGGAATGTTTATTTAATTACTATGAAAATTTAACTTTTTTCTAATTTTTTAGCTGGATAAAAAAAGTTTAGAATATAAAAACGATGAATTACAATGTAGAGTGGTAAAGGGGGTGAAAAGATGATTTGCGAATTAGAAAGAAAAAAAAAATGGTAAATAGAAGATGAATTTATAACTCATCCTTGATGTGTTCCTTGGATTCTTCAACCTTGACCTTTTCTTCAGTTTCCTCAACGGCTTCAGGTGTGTCGAACTTCAATTCGGGGTTCAAGTCTTCGAGTTTAATTTCACTGGCGTCAGAATCAGCAGCGGGAGCAGTACCTTCAGCTTCAGCCTTGGCCTTAGCTTCGGCTTCAAGCTTTTCCTTATGAGCAGTGAGGGCATCTTCTTCCTTCTCGCGAAGAGCCTTAGATTCTTCACGAATCTTTTCTGCTTCGGCGACATCATCGGTGATGAGGATGTTATCAAAGATAGTACCAGACTTAACTTGCCAGACATCAATACCAACATTACCGAAATCATAAGCATAAATCTCGTTATCGACCTTGTATTCGGGGTTATCAATCAAGGGGTGTTCCCATTCTCCCTTGTAGAGAGGGTTGGCAATCTTCTTGGGAGTCCAAGGACCCAAGTATTCAGGGTTGGCAATCGAAGGAGGCTCCCAATCACCATCCATGTCATCATCCCAATCTTCAGGCTTCTTGGCAGCTGGGTCAGGAATGAATTCGGGAATATCATCATAACCTTCAGGCTTGACATCAGTTTCATCGTCAATCATGGCTTCCTCAACCCAATCTTCAGGCTTGCTGGCCTTGGGGTCCTTGATAGTCTTGGGAGGAAGGAAGTCCCAGTCTTCGAGAAGAGAACCGGAGGCCTTGGACTCACCATCAACCAAGATATCGTAGGTTTGGTCGGGCTTGACGGTGAGGGTATAGGTGTGAGTTAAAGTGTCCTTGGGAGCAGGAACAGACTTCTTCAAATCGTGGTTGACACCGTTGTAGTTGAAAATAGCGTGAACCATGGCCTTGGGACCACAAATATCAGGACCAAACATGATGTTGTATTCACTGTCACCATTGAAGGCAACGGGGTCTAACTTTTCGTTGAAAATCTATAATTTCACTCATTTAGTGAACTGATTGACGCGTCCTTTTTATACTAAACAACTTTACCTTTAAATAACTTCCACCACAGTCGATATCTTGTTCGTTCTTGACATCGAATTGAATAACAAGATCCTTGCCCTTGTTGTTGAAAGGCTTGACCTTGGTAGAAGTAGCGTAGAAACGGTAGTCTTCGGTGGTTCTAAGACCAGCGTTGGCAGCCTCATCAGCAAACCACTTACCAGGAGAAACCTCAAGCTTACCGAGATCTTCGCGGTGCGCAGAAGGAGTCCAACGTTCTTTCCATCCTTCTCCATCGGAGAAGGTTTCGTGAAGGAAAACTTCAGCAGAAACAACAGCAGCAAGACCTAAAACAGCGGCGATGGTAGGAATCTTCATTTTCAAATTTATAAAAAGTGATGTGAAAAAGAAGAATATGGAAAATGTGCTGGACCTTTATAAATAAATTGTCTGAGTTTTACTAATAATTTAAGTTTCCCTTAAGCAAAATTGACGTGGCAATTCTGGAGCATTGTTCAATGGATTATTAGCCAATAACAAATTTAATCTACTGCCTGAATTGATGGCAATTTTTGATTGGCTGAATATCTATTTTACAGCCTTTTCGGGAAAAATAAAACAAAATAAGTCTCTGTACTTAGTGTTCTTTGACAGATTGTTGGGTGATTAGCTTGATTTGCAAAGGAGCAAAAGATAAGAAGATTTATCACAGAAAAAGAGCTGCCTATAACTTATTTTTTTTAATTTTTAAACGCGTGAAAGGCTGGCATAATTTCGCTTGGAAGTTCAATGCTACACAAACATTTGGTTCCTTTACTCTCTTAGTCAAGGTACGTAAGAAATGTTGGTAAATTAGCCATTGATAGCTTTATACGTCTAGAGAATTCGACAGGACATTGTCTCTAATATATAAATGTTGTTCTAGTGATTTTTACAAGTCCATTAAAGCTGTAAATATGAGCTAACGTGAGGAACTCTTTCAAAGTATGTTTTGGTAACATCTGATGTACTCCATTACATAATCCAGACAAGCAATAATGAACGCTCGCCTACTAAGATGTATGGTACTTGTATGATATTGCTAATATGTTTGGTGTGACACTATCTAACTTACATTTCTTTTTGAACACACGTTGATTCTATATTACGAAATATTGGACTGGGTTTGGTATCACTTTCAGGATTATAGTCTCATCACTGACAAGATTTTTTTAGCCTTGAATGGGACGTAATTTGAATTTTATAGCAAAGCAGACACTTTGATATCTCGCCCTCTTGCAGCCTACACATTATTTAATGTTGAGAGCTGCCAATAATAGTTCAAGATTGGGAAAGGCTTAGGGATATGTAAATAAAATGATAATCATTTTCATGTCTTATTATTCCTCTGAAGTATATGCGTATCCTGTATGGCCTTTTTATAACAGGGAAAGCAACAGAGTTCGAATCGAATTTTCTCTTCAGATTCCAGAGTAGTTTTTTCTTCTCGTTTGTCATGCATTGACCTATCATTAGGTGAAAAAAGCGAGATAGACATTCACTATTTATGGTTGTCCATTTTACTTTTACTGTGCTGCCTTTTTTGCCTAGTTCATAGATACATATTTATATTATTTGTACAAAGTATTTTCTTGCAAACGTCATCTACTACTGATCCATATAAGAGCTTGGGCTTTACAGGTCCGTTTCAGCCGCTTTGATTTTGCATATACGTACTTGTTGGGCGGACTATGTACAACTGTAAACTTCTCTATGAAAAATGAAGTAACCATCATGCAAACATTATTCAATATGTACTAAAGACGATCAAGCCAATGGAAAAGATGTACATAACGCTGTTCAAGAATACAAAAAGGGAAAAATCAATATGTACATACATAGTGGGATATTGTTACGTAACAAAGTTATAAAGATTAGCGTTTGTATCAGTCCATGAAAATGCTATGTAGCATGATGATTTGATTGCATGATATGTAGCGGATTATGTACATACATACATAGTATTGGACAAATTTATTATTCAAAGACGACGCTCGTTCCCTACTTTGGTACACATGAATGCATTTAAATCAAGTCCATACAAGAAAAACTCTCACATGTGGTTGATAAAAGTAGTGTGTGGTATGTACTCCAATTACTGCAAACACAACAATGAGGAGAGAGACCAATGAGCGAATTTTTTTCATTTTTAGGTGTCAAGTAAGACACGAGGAAAGGAGAAGGAGCACTGAGAGGTGCTTCCATTTATACGGCAGTTACACGAATATTGTCTATAATCTTGTCCCTTAATATAATATTTGCTGGAACCAACCAAGCGCAACCACACGCTCACACGCCTCGTTTAGATAGAAAATAAAAAAAAAAGGGTGATAGTAATTTATTTACAATAAGAATAATATAATACAATGTTGTTGTTGTTGTTGTTGTTGCTGGACTAAATAGGAATAATAATAAGTGTGGAAATAACAGGGTATACAGTTGTTGCTAATAAAAATAATTGACTACAAGTGAAATGATATGAATCGATTCATAGGATCCGAAGTGACACTGGGTTGCTTTTCTTTAATGGAGCCTTTAAAGAAATGTTGAAATAGTTTGGTGGTTGTCAGCGTAGTAGATAGTTTTGAGAGTTGTTCCTGTGCTTGTGAATGAGTAGTAGTGGTAGCAGTAGTCATGGCAGGGTTCGTTTTCACAAGGTAAGTAGTATCTCTATGTTGTTCACGAAGATAGATAGGGTCAAGGTCTGTTTGAAAGAAAGCCATAGTGTAGATAAAAAGTAATTTTCTGGTTAAGAAAAAGGAATAAAGAAAAAAAGAAGGTGATTACTTGACTTTGAAGGCATCCATGCATTTTTATCCAATTTGCCATTTGAGGAAACATCATGCCCGCAAAGCCCCTCTCATGAAAAGCAGTCACATTCACATTTCCCTTTTTGACAACACTCACCTTTCAAACAAGAAAAAAAAAAGTCGAGACTATTCTTGCACGACAACGTCAACAATAGAAAAAAATGGGTAGCAAAGAGAAGAAATCCACCATCAAGTTTCAAAAGAACAAGCTCAAGGGCGTTGTGAAGCGTAGAAAGGAAGTAAACAAGTTCAAAAGACAAGTTGTGAAGCGTCAGTTACGTCGTAACAAGAATCCCACCAAAGGTGAGTGAATTATGCACCGTGAATTCAAGGTTTTAACACTGACATTTCTTGTATTTAGAGGAAGAACCAGCCGAATTAGAAAAGAAGGAAGTTGTCGTTGACAAGTAAGACACCTCTTCTACTTTTACTGATATTGTTTCCTAACAACTTCTTTCCTTAGCACACCTGAAGTGAATACCGAAGACTATTTCTGCAACTTTGTCATCGATCCCGAGGATTCACTTGATCTCAGCGACGATGAGGTTCGTTTATTCGTAAATGTTATTAACAGGACATAGTCTTACCAGTACAATGCTTTTAGGAAGCGGATTTAGATGCTTTAGATGCTTTTGAGGCTTTGGTAGATGCTGATCAAAATATTGTTGCTGAAGGTTTGGACGAGGAATACGAGGACGAAGATATGTCAGAGGATGAAGAGGATGATGACGAAGAATACGAGTCTGTTGAAGAAGACGAAGACGAGGATATGGAAGAGGATGAGGAAGACATTGAGGACGATGACTCCATTTTAGTGACATCTGCCATGTTGAAGGAATGGACTGCTGCCGCCAACAAAAAGTCACCTGCTGCTTGGAAGAAAATGTTGATGGCCTTTAGAGCTTTTGTTCGATCTGATGAAGCTTCCAATACCAAATTTACATACAGAGTCGAGAACAGTAAAGGTAGTGTCTATCAGTACAAGCATGAAATCACTCAAAAGATATACTTAATTTCTCTCTATAGTTTATACTAAACTCGTTAGAAATACACTGAGAGCAGCATATCCTATTTTAAGTCAACACATTTACTTTTTGAAAAAGGAGAAATATCCTGGAAAGACAAAGAACTGGCCCAAATTGGAGAAGGTGATTAAATTATACTTCAACAACTGTATTCGTTTCCTTCGTGAATTAGATCAAGACGAAGTCATTCAATACGTCTTGGAACAATTAGAACCTTGTACATTGTATTTAGGCTGTTTACCCAAGATTTCAAGAGAATATCTTCGAGTTTTATTAGATCGTTGGTCTGATGTGGCACTTACAGAGGAAACACGTAATCATTGTTATAAAGCCATCAGTCACTTCTCCACTACAGCCATTGATGCCGCACGTAAAGATTATATGCCCAACACCTTGAAGGGTATTTACCTTGTCTTTGCCAATCGTGCCACCAAGATCAACGAAACAAGTCTGCCTGTTATTCAACAAATGCTGGAAGAAGCTGGCGATATTTACACTGTCAACCCTAAATTAAGTTATGAACATGCCAGCGTCTACGTTCGTCAACTCGCAGATCACTTGAAGCAGGCCAAGAAGGCTCACACAATAGAAAGCTTTAAAAAGATCTACACATGGCAATACGTCAGTTGTTTAGATTTCTGGGCCAGTGTAGTTGCTGCTACTTGTGATCCCTCTGCCGGTGAATCCTCTCCTATGCAAGCTATTGTCCACCCTCTTGTCGAAGTGTGTCTTCACACCATCCGCTTAAATCCTACGGCACAATTCTTGCCTCTCCGTATTCATTTGATCCGCACACTCACTGGTCTAATTGATGCCACAGGTTACTATATTCCTTTAGCGCCTTATTTATTTGAAATTTTGAGCAGCGATATCTTTAAGGGAAACCAAGCTGTGCAAGCTGATTTACCCGAATTTGATTGGAGTTTACATCTCAAGACACCTAAATCATACATGCAAGCCAAGAAATATCAAGATGCCGTGTTTAATGTGATGTATGATGGTCTTGTTGACTTTTATTCATGTCTTGGTCTCTCTATTGCATTCCCCGAATTGGCTATCCCCGCCATTGATAAGGTATGATTATGTAATATTTGTGTGTTTGCTTTGATACTTACCCTATATTTTTAGCTCAAGGAATATCTTGTCAAAATGAAGGGTACACGATTCCAAAAGTCCATTCGTGTCTTTATCGAAAAGTTAGAAACACACAAGAATTATATCGAACAAAAGCGTGCACCCATCGAATATACACCCAACAAATTAGATGAAGCGGCTGCTTTCCTTAGAACCACAGACTTTGAAACAACACCATTGGGTGGTTTCTTGAAGAAGAGAACTCAACAAAAAGAGCAACAACAGCAATAAAAAAACCCCCTCCATTAGACATGAAATAAATAAATAAAAAAAATAATAATATTCCAACGTTGTACATTAACTTTAGCAGTGAAGTATGATGGTCTTGTTTTTATTTATTTACAATGATGATCTTTTATAATTAGTAGGTTCTTCTTCTGGCTGACATAAGCGTATCGACCCTGAAAGAAAAAGAAAAAAGGTGAGTTTTATCTATCAAGTAACAAATCAACCAAAAGTCCATTCGTGTCTTTATCGAAAAGTTAGAAACACACAAGAATTATATCGAACAAAAGCGTGCACCCATCGAATATACACCCAACAAATTAGATGAAGCGGCTGCTTTCCTTAGAACCACAGACTTTGAAACAACACCATTGGGTGGTTTCTTGAAGAAGAGAACTCAACAAAAAGAGCAACAACAGCAATAAAAAAACCCCCTCCATTAGACATGAAATAAATAAATAAAAAAATAATAATATTCCAACGTTGTACATTAACTTTAGCAGTGAAGTATGATGGTCTTGTTTTTATTTATTTACAATGATGATCTTTTATAATTAGTAGGTTCTTCTTCTGGCTGACATAAGCGTATCGACCCTGAAAGAAAAAGAAAAAAGGTGAGTTTTATCTATCAAGTAACAAATCAACTTTTTCAAGAACTTACTTGTTTAAGCGAACCATAATATCACTGGGAATCGAAAACTTGATGAGACCAGTGAATCTCAACACAGATCTTGCCTTCTCCTCTAAACCTTCAAGCTCCTATTTTATCAAGTCAAATCAGAGCTACGTACTTTACAAAGTAATATTCTATGGCACTTACCATGAGCACAGAAGATGTATTATTGCCCGCTCGTGAAATATAATCACTCCAGACTTTATACAGTATATCCATAACATTCAAAAGCAACTCTGGTATATTTTTCTTGATGGTTTCTGCCAACTTTTCAAACTGCATAGCATAGTATTGCACTTGGCTCAAGTCGCAATTGCCCAGGGGGATCACTTGTGCACTGTTGATCAAATTCATGGCTTGCTCGTATTGTCCCTGTTCGTATGCAATGCGGAACTGAAGAAGCAAAATCAAGATACGCACCGTGTTTCTTTTATAATCGTCTACAAGAACGTTGATGTGTTGAAGCTTCTCAAAGTGGGTCATTGTATCGACGGCAAACTGGATAATTTCCTCATTGGACTTTTCAGAGAGTGAGGGGTCTGTGATACGATAAGAAAGAGGTTGTTGTAGAGCATCGCTCAATTCCTTTGCCAATACGTCCACCATACTATTGTAATCCTATCATGCATGCGGATAAGTACTTTGAGATGATACTATGTAATATTATATGAATACTTACTCCTGATAGACTGTAAGCATAGACAGCATCCATGCAATGACCTGTTTGAACGCATTTCTCTGCAATAGGATAGATGATTTGCTGTGCGTATTCAGTCTCAGTGTTGATGTTTAATAATCCTCTGACTTGATCAATAAGTCCAGGCTATAAGAAATAAGAGTTAGAAGCATTATCATAAATCACATCTTACACATCAACTTACAATGCGCTTGTCTTCATGACTGCCGAGGAGATTCTTAAAGTCTTTGCTTGACATGGCAAATCTGCAGATATAGGATTTTGCCAACTCGATCATTTCGTTTGTTGAATAGCCTTGTTTAGGGGAATATAATGTGAGAAGCGATAAATAGTGAACTGCTTGTCTGCTATTCTTGGAAATGTACACTTGGACATATTGATAAATGAGTCGTGCAAAGTTCAACGTAGGTCTGTTCTCGTCATCCACAAGCACTAAGAAGGTCATTTGCATTATGAGGATCAAATTCAACCGATAGAAATCTACACTTTTACTTACAGATGTTATAGGAGTGAGCCTTTTCACTAGAAGGAATCTTCAATAAACCGCTGTAGGCCAAGGCAATAGCAAAGTGAACCGATTCCGATCTTAATCTCTTTTCTTTATACAAATGATCGACAGCCTCTTCGAATTGAAGCGTAAGTAACAATATCTTGAAATAGATCCATGGATTGGTTTGATCCGTATCAAAGTAGTTGCTGCCAAGAGATGAAATGTCTTTTTGGAGATCTTCAAGTCGATAACGCTCAAACGCATATCTTTCCACATCAGAGAATTCTCTCACAAGCATCAGCTACACACACACACAGACTGTTAATACTTGCTTTCTTTCCTCTTACTTTAGAGACTCACCTGAAGCCAGATATAATCTTCGGTTGTTTTAATCACATCGGGGTAACTCTTTATATGTAATTCGCAGCGAGTGTGTACGTCACTTACGTACACACTTGTTATAGGAGTGAGCCTTTTCACTAGAAGGAATCTTCAATAAACCGCTGTAGGCCAAGGCAATAGCAAAGTGAACCGATTCCGATCTTAATCTCTTTTCTTTATACAAATGATCGACAGCCTCTTCGAATTGAAGCGTAAGTAACAATATCTTGAAATAGATCCATGGATTGGTTTGATCCGTATCAAAGTAGTTGCTGCCAAGAGATGAAATGTCTTTTTGGAGATCTTCAAGTCGATAACGCTCAAACGCATATCTTTCCACATCAGAGAATTCTCTCACAAGCATCAGCTACACACACACACAGACTGTTAATACTTGCTTTCTTTCCTCTTACTTTAGAGACTCACCTGAAGCCAGATATAATCTTCGGTTGTTTTAATCACATCGGGGTAACTCTTTATATGTAATTCGCAGCGACCAATGATCTTGTAAATGAGAATTTTATAAGGATCCACTACGTCGTCTCCATAATTAAACTTGTAATAGTCTGCCAAGATGGCATCTTGTGTTGCTTTGGATGTACTACATGATAGAATATGTGTGAGTAAAAGTAATATCAAAAGTGAAAAGTAAGACTCACCAATGAAGTGGGCTTGAGATGAATTCTTCGTAGTAAGGAACAAATTTACGTTCAGAAGCAAACATCTCTCTATTGGTATCAATGAATTTCGTAGCGGTGCTCATATTACCACTACGAATTAAAAGGTAAAGGAATGCCCAGATCGGTAATCCGTCCACTATTTCGAGTCTGTCGTCATTCCATCCATTTGAAGTCTTGAATACGTGATTGATAAAGGCACGCAAACGATGAGTGACAGAGGGAATACCTCCCACTTGTAATTTAGTAGCATTTCGATTCACTACATCATTTGTGTACTGCGCAAATCTATATTTTATAAAAGGTGAGAAATGAATGAAAATAATACACTTTGAAAGCAACACTTACTGCTGCTCTAACCATGATCTTGAGGTGTTGATTAAGGTGCGGCGTGTATTGGTGGCTTCAGCACTGTTGTATGGTTGAGCTACATAGCTACTCATAAAGCGACCTTCCAAACGTTGTTCTACGTTGGATTTATTGACTAAATGATTCATAATACTCCAAGATTCATACGCGCTATCTTGAGACTTTTTTCTTGAGTTAGTAGACATCCATGCATGCCAAATTACAAACAAAAACTCACTTTTTTAAGATCGGATACGTTGCAAATCTTGGAAAGACTGGAGAATATATCATAGTCTGTGTCCAATAATCGGTTGTCATTTAATGCGTATATCACATTAGCATAGTCATCGATGCGCTATGGAATTTTTCAGTTAGTAGAAATAAATTCGTAGTTGCTACAGATAATTCAACTTACAGTGATACCACTGCTATTATAAATTCTTTCAAAGTCTTTATAATCCATGGTATTTTCATCTTTCTCGATACGTTCTCTTTCTTTTTCTTCTGTAATCGTAGTATAGACTCGGTTATAAAATTCATTAAAGTTCTATTAGAAAAGCCAGTTAAAAAATAAGGGGGAACAAGCAAGACATGAAGTAAAGTAATTACCACTTCTCTTTGTTCTTCAAGTATGTTGATTAGAAATACTTCATGCTCTTCTTTCATGAAACTCTAATGAAAAGCTTTGAGGTTAAAGTACACCTTCAACAGGTAAAAGAGATCTACTTACTTCGATATCAGTGTGATTCTCTAAAGGTGCAATTTCAAATGAGCGACTTGTGTCGATCGGGCGGGATATTTGGCTATCAATTCCGTTGCTAGCAAGGAAATAATGACTACACAATGATTATGAGTGCCTGGAACATAAAAAGTCATGATAAATGTGTAAATGGAATAGTTACGCTTTGGCAAGGAGCTCGTGTGTTGGCTCAATTTTCATTGATTTCAAGTCTCTGTCCATTTGTGGGAGACTTCTTTGAACAAGAGGAATTTCACCTCTGTCACTCGGTGAAAGAATGAGTTCAGACTTCTTTCGAAGTTGCTTCAGTCTTTCAATTGACATTACAAGCTTTCTTTTTAGTAAAAAAGAATAGAAATTACGCACATTAAAAAAACACGACTTTCATACGAAATATCACGAAAAAACAGTCACACAACACCTTTTTATTTTAATTACAACACTTTATACAGGTGAACTTGCTTAATTTCCTCTAATTCATCATCGTTCAATTCTTGGAACCAGCCACCATCATAGTTGAGTTTTACTTCTTTCACCCAACCCTTCATCAACTTGTTTGCAGATAAACCAGCTTCCTTTAACTGTTCTTGTAATGAAGGAAGTGTCACTAACAATAACCCAGACTTCTTTTTAGTTTCTGCACGAACAAACTTCCAAATTTGTTGTTGAACAGGAAGTTCGTTAAAGAATTGAAACACATTGTTCATAATGACAACATCAGCTTCTTTAGATAATAATTCAGGCATAGTTTGAATATCTTTACAAATAGCTTCAGCACGATCGTCCATTTTGTATTTCTTAATCATGTCCTTTTGTAACTTTGTAAACCATTCGTTGATTTCAACACCAATAAGCTTACGAGCACGAGTCATGATATGACCCTATATTTTATAGTGAGCAAGACATTCTTATGATATTTCATATATTTTATACTTTACTGCGTACAAAACAGCACCCAACCTTGATCCAACGTCTACAATCACCTTATCCTTCACCTTATCAGCTAAAGCAACTTGGTATAAGAATTGTAATTGCAATACGGAAGCAGAGTGAGAGATAAAGTCTATAGAAAGTTACTGTCAGCATAATGAATTCCTTAAATCTATTTAAAATACTATATTTACTCAAGGGAGCTACGTTTCTGGATTTACAGTCTAAGCAGTAGTTACGAGACATTTTACCCTCTTCACACAAATCATCCACGTCTTCCTCAGAGAACAAGAAACCATCCACATGAACAGTATTTTGTTCAGTGAATCCCTTGAACTAAAGAAATCATTAATAACATGTCTTTGTTCTAAATCAAAGTTGCTAATACGTACTTCAGGTGTGTCGGGAATGGTGGTCTTTTCTCCTGGTGCTTCAGCAGAAATGGGAACTTTGGTACGAAGATCTTTAATGATTCTGCCTAAACGCATCATTTTAGCGTCATTGATGGGTTGGAAACTGCCGTCATGTTCCTCCATTTCAATATCTTCATCGTTGTCGTGGTGATTATGAATTTGTCCGTGATATTCCTCTGTGGAAAATATGAAATTAGATTGTGTTGTGTACACACTTGTTAAAAAGTAGATCTTACGAAGGGCGGATTGAACAAAATGTTCAAAAGAGTGGAATTGAGTGTCGTCAAGCTCAGAGATAAGGTTGACAAACTTTTCTTTGCAGGATTCCAAGAGATCGACTTGAGGTTGTGCTGGTGCTTCACTCATTTCTATGTATATATTTTTAGGGAAAGAAAGCAAAAAATTATTTCATGTGGTGGCTTTAAAAAAAGTCAAAATCCAGACAGACAGACAGACAGACACACTGCAAATGATAAGATAAAAAGGTAATATATATAATAACTATGTACAAAAATGATAATAATGATAATGAAAAAAAAAAAACTTATGCCTTGGAATTCTGATTGAGTTCTTTTTGTGCTTGGATAAACATGTCTTGAATATACTTGAGCTGGTGTTCTTGCATTTCTAACTTTCGTTTATCACTGATAGATTCACGTCGTAATTGCTCCAAATCACTTTCAGCTTGACGTCTGGATCGTTCCGCGTGTTCCAGTCGAGACATGGCTTCGTTTAATTCATTATTCAAGGTATTAATTTCTCTCTCTGTGTTATCTCGTACTTCTTGCACCTTGGCTAAATTGCCCTTGATGACTTCAATATCTGCACTCAAAATTTCAATGCGTCTGCCTCGCTCATCCGCCATATTCTCCACTAATTCTGTATTTTGACATTTCTGTTCAAGTTCCTGAATAGTACTTGTCTTTTCATCCAATTCGTCTTGAGCCAAGTTCAAAGCATGCTTCAAATCGTTGATCTCTCTACTCTTCTTGTGTATTTCGGTGCGTACTTCTCTTGTATCACGTTCATACTTGTTGATCTTTTCCTTCAACTCTTCAATTTCAAATTCCATAGTAGACTGAATCTTCTCTAAATCAGAATTATCTTGCATGAGCTGCTCGATCTTTTTATCAGAATGTGTCAGCTTGGTACGAAGCGCTTGATTGCGAGTCTCGAGTTGATCCATTCTTTGACGTGATGTGAGTTCCATATGATTCAACTCCTTTTCTTTATCTTCCAAGTTACGGTTCAATGTCTCGACTTGATTTTGACAGTCTTTTAAAGCGGTGCTCATGGTTTGGTATTGAGCTAAAATTCTGTCTCTCTCGGTCAATTCCATTTCCAACGCTTCAATATTATTTTCCAATACATTAATCTTGGCAGTCGCATCTTGTAGACGAGAACGAGTATCGGATCTAGCTGATTCCAACTTTGCAATCTCGGATTCCTTATGGGCCACTTCACTAGCGAGTCGGTTCAGATTGGCAGCATGTTCATGAAGATCCTTGGCCAAGTTGGACTTGCTTTCCTTCAAATTGACAATCAATCCTTCTGTCATTTCTAATCGTTCAAGCTGAGTGCGATTATTCTCAAGATCAGAGCGAAGACGTTCTAATTCAATGGTTTTGTGAGACAAGTCTCTTTCCAGCGTTGTGATACGTTGCTTATAATGCTTCACTTCTTCCAATGCCTTGTTCTTGTCTTCAATCGCTTGGTCCAACTTTTCAACTTGACTTTCTCCATCTGCAATGGCATGCTCCAATTCATATTTGACATGAGATAATTCTCTTTCAAGCGAGTTGGCACGCTGCTTGTGCTTTTGTATTTCTTCATTCATATTACGTCTTTCTTGTAAAGTGCCCTCTAAATCCTTCTTTTCATTTTGAAGATCTGATTGGAGACGCTCCAATTCATGCGTCTTCATCGATAGCTCTCTTTCCAAATTGTTGTAACGATGCTTGTATTGCTGAAGCTCCTTGACTGTTGCACGTTCTGCTTCTAGACTATCTTTAAACTCGTCTTTTTCTAATTGTACATCCTTGAGTTGTTGTTCTAACATGGAAATGCTTTCAGACTCCTTCTTGTTGCCGAGGCGTAGTTTCTCGAGCTGTTCGCTTAATCTTTGATTCAAGTCACGTTCGTCCTCTAATGACTTGTTTAAATCATCAATGCGGTCGCTTTGAGACTCCAATTTACTTTTGTTGGTGGCATTGCTCTTTTGCTCATGGACGAGTTTATCTTGACATGCTTCAAGTTCTTTCGACTTTTGATCCAATTCCTCTTTAAGCTTGACTTTCTGTGAACGCTCTGTGCTGAGTTCTTTTTCTAAATGAGCGATGGTGCCCACCTCTCTTTGGCTGCCTACGCGAGCGAGTTCAAGCTCTTGATTCAACTTGTTGAACAGCTCTTTTTCATTTTCCAAGTTGGATTCCAACTCTTCACATTTCTCTCTTTCCTTTTCTAGAGCCTCTTCCAACTCTTCCACTCTGTCTTGTTCTTCTTCCAATGCACCCATGAATGACTTGTTTCCGGACTGCTCTTCTCGTAACTCCCTTTCGAGTTCCTCTTTGATAGACTCTTCTTCTTCCAACTTGGATTCGAGATCAGCAATGGTGTTATCTCTTGCCTTGATTGTCATTTCCAATTCTGTTCTTTTTGCCTTTTCTGCTTCTACTTCCTTCTCCAAGCGACCGATCATTTCAAATTCTTTTTCGCTACCGAGTCGTGCAACGTCGAGGTCTTGTTTGAGGTTGCTGTAAAGCTCACGTTCATTCTGCAAGGCTCGTTCTAATTCAGTCACTCGTGCTTGTTCAGTTTGAAGTTTACTGGCAAGTTGATCGCCGACAGATTGCTCGTCCAACAACTCTTGTTTACAAAGTTCGAATTCTTTTGACTCTTTCTCCATCTTTTCTTTACAAGCCAACAGTTCATTTTCCAATTCTTCTAGTTGAGTATTGGCATCATTGATTTGATGTTCAAGCTGTTTCTTTTCATCTTGAAAGTTCTTTCTAAGTTGCGCTAAATCATATTCTGTAGAGGATAATTTATATTCTAAAGCGGTGATTTCACCTTTGGTCTTCTTTTGTGAGGCTTCATTTACTAAATCACTATCGTCGTCGTCGTCTAAATTTTTGCCGGTTTGGTATGTCTTGAGTTGTGATTTTACTCTATCCAATTCATCCACAAGTGTTTGAATTTGTTTGGCGTGCGATTTGGTGAGTTCCTTCATTTTATTCTCAAGTTCAGATCGTTCCAAGGTTGCCATAGAAGCACGTCTTGCCATGGCTTTGCCCTGGTCGTACACTTCTTGAATTTTACTTTGTGTTTCGTTGATAATCACTTCGTTGGTGGTATCTTCTTCAGAGAGCTGGCTCACCAAGTGTTTGAGTTGTTCAAGGCGGTCTTTGACGTGAGATACATGCTCCTTTTTAGAGTTGTTTCCATTGCGTTGTTGTTGTTGAAGCACAAGTCCTTCTAAATCGCCAATGGCATCCATAATGCCTCCAAAACGACCTAGATGAATATCTTCAGAGATCAAAGAGGCTCTATGGTTGTCCATAGAAGCCATAACCGTACGTTTGTTGTTGTTAGTAGAAAAGGGAAAAGAAGAGGTGGTGCCATGACGTGAGACAATAGAAGAGCGAGATGTTGCAAAACTTGTACGGTTGAAATCCGCACTTGGTTCTCTCACTCTTTTTCGCTTTATGCTGTTGAGGTCCCTGGAAGGCGTCTTTTCTATAGTACGGATAAAGGAATATTTAGTTTATCACAGCTATGAAAATATTGGGTTCATGGTCATTTACTAGGCGGCGTCACAAACGAGTTCCTTGGATTAGATGCACTGTGCATGAAGTCAATGGGCTACTAGTAGTGATATAAAAGGGGGAAAATGCACTCACTCACACACAGCAAAATGAAAACGCGGGTTGAAAGAGGTGAAAAACACGCTTCTGCACGTAAACGTGACTGTTTCTATCAAGCCTAAAATGGATTAATACTTATCGCTTGCTGCATAGTGATTACAACCGAGGATCAACTTTGTAATTCAACCCACACAACTTGAATACTATGCAGAATTTTTCCTTGCGCAGAAAAAAAAACGATATTTTATCATTTCAATAGACTTTAATTCACAGTGATAAAAAAGTAACAAAAAACGGACTTCAACAACGAGGTGAAACATTGAAAAAAGGGCGTTTTAAAAAGAACAATTTATTTTTAAATTGTCTAGAAAATATTGGCATCCAGCCAAACCTTTCTCTCTCCTACTACTACTTTACTCTTTTTTTTCTTTCCTTGTTCCTAGTAGTAATAATATGAAGAGAGGATTATTAAGGACCACAGTCATCGGTGGATTGTTCATTTTCACCACTCTCTTGTTCATCAACCTTGTATATAAAACCAAATCTAATAACACAACCTTCACCCACAAAGAACAAGTAAAGCAGGAAAAAGATGAATATCTTATCAAGGCATCATCACCATGAAATCCTTGAAATTTTAGTTGCTCGTAAAGGTAAGTTTTTTTTTTGGGTGCATAAAATATATATAAACAATAATATGTGATATTTTATCATTTCAATAGACTTTAATTCACACGTACACACTAGTAACAAAAAACGGACTTCAACAACGAGGTGAAACATTGAAAAAAGGGCGTTTTAAAAAGAACAATTTATTTTTAAATTGTCTAGAAAATATTGGCATCCAGCCAAACCTTTCTCTCTCCTACTACTACTTTACTCTTTTTTTCTTTCCTTGTTCCTAGTAGTAATAATATGAAGAGAGGATTATTAAGGACCACAGTCATCGGTGGATTGTTCATTTTCACCACTCTCTTGTTCATCAACCTTGTATATAAAACCAAATCTAATAACACAACCTTCACCCACAAAGAACAAGTAAAGCAGGAAAAAGATGAATATCTTATCAAGGCATCATCACCAGAAGAGAAATTCATGTCCTATCTTCCTCATGGGTAAAGTATCTATATCTTATTGTGTAATGATTCAGTCTTGTTGATAACCCCGGTAATACTACTTTAGTGACTTTGCGACGCAACATGAAGCAGTGAGAAATGCTTTCCGTATCGCCCTCGAGACCAACCGTACCTTAATTTTACCCCAACTTCGTCTGGGGACCTATACTGACTGGGCACCTTTTCTAACCCTGGCGAAACAATACGAATCGCAAGATAAAGACGCACTAAGAACCATTTGTAAAGAGGGCAAGACTGCCGATTGGCGATTAGAACATCAACCATGTCGAGATGTAAATAACTGGATAGAAATGGCATGGTCAGACTTTTTTGACTTGAATGCCGTGCGAGATCAATTCAACATTCGGATTTACGAGCGTAGAGTAAGCCATGGCTGGGGCATCCGAGACAGTTTAATCTCGCAACTCAACTTGGCTCAGGAGGACGTTGTTGTGGTGGACCCGACGAGTTTCCCCAGCAACGGTTCCGATTGGGAGAACTTGGAGCAACTCAAACAAAAAGTACAAAGCGGTAATAACTTGATGGATCGCTTCTTTGCTCCAGCAGCGGCAGCAGCAAATGGACTCACTGTGGAGGAAAGAGAAAGCTTAAAATTAACCACTGCATTAAAGAACATTGTAACCGCAGAGCATTTGATGCAGTTGGATCAACGTTACATACAGTTCGGTTCGTTAGTTTATGGGCTTAGATTTCAAACAAGCATAAGCAAGCAGCAATCTGCATTACAAAAAGCGCTAAGAAGCAATGTGTTTGTATCACCAAATCAATTTAGACCTATCAATGGGGTCGCACAAGAAATCGTCAAGACGCTAGGTGACAACTACAGCGTCATTCATATGGATTTCAAAAAGTTGGCCATGATTGAACTCGTGAATCAAAGAGCCATGAAAAAAGAAAAGGCAGAAATTGAAGGCACGAAATACACCGATAACATTCAAACAGCACACAAAAACGGAATACCTTTTACATCTAAGGAGTTGATCGATCAAATTGATCCTGACACACAATCAGAACTCATGAGTGCTTTGATAAGAGAATTGCATGGCGATATGCCCATCAACCAAGCTTTATCGGCCGCTATGCCATTACATGATGACTCACTGCTCAAAGACCTGTTGGACAAATCCGATAGCATCAAATCATCCAGGAAAAGTTTGTTGACCGCTTGTATCCAATATAGAAAAGAAGAAGATCAGAAATACCCCATCTATTATTTAACGAACGATGTCTATGACGATATTGTTGCGCACCCAGAACTGTTCAAACCTTTAATGGACTCGTTCCCTTGTACATTTACAAAGAACGATATGTACGAATGGGGCGTTATTCAATCAAACTGGGCAAAGCAAATCAATTCTTTAAATGAACCTGATGTAGACTATGAACATATTTTATCTGAAATCCTTGAAATTTTAGTTGCTCGTAAAGGTAAGTTTTTTTTTTGGGTGCATAAAATATATATAAACAATAATATGTGAATTTTAAACAACTAACGTGTATGAATAGGCTATTCTTTCTTTGAAGTTCCAACTACTAAATTGACCCGCTTGCTTTCATGGCATTAAAATTGAGAAAAATATAAAACAATGAATTGTTGCATTCCCCAAGTTATTCATTTTTTCCTTTTTTTTTTTGTGATCAAGTGTCTCTGTCTTTTACTTTGGCCCTTTTTTATATTATTCTCTTTATCCCTGGAAAATAGATACGTAAACGCACGTAGTGATTCCCTCAAGAAAAAGAGATAGAGAGAAAAGGCGCCCTTTCTTTTTTCTCCCCCTTGCATTTTTTAGCTTTAAATTGATATTTTTTTTTATTCTTGGTTTTGTTAAATATGAAAATCTCTTCTCTTTTATTTATTATTATTTATCTTTAAAATGCTGGAAGTCATTCATAACAACAATAACAACTATAGCAACAGCAGCAACAGTAGCAATCATGGTGATAATATGATTATCTACTCTTTACCAGAGACATTATTAAATAAGCCACAACCTCCCACACCAGCAGCATCAGCATCATCATCATCACTATTATTAAATCAAAAAGAAGACATACATACAATGGCCACGAGCGATGATTTATTTTACAGACTACAAAAAGAAAATGCATTATTACCACCTCAAGTAAATATATACATACAATCAGTTTTAAATTTCGATTTGTCCTCCCCCTTTTTTTATATTAATATTCCGCTGTACGTACGTATAATAGGATTCCACTGCATTTATTTTAGCCCAAATCGAACGACAAAACGCTCTACTAGAAAAAGACCCCAAATCAATATACATTCAATCCAATGAACTCAAAGCCCACTTTTCTACGATGCAACGTCTTGTGCAACAAAACAATAACGACGACGAAGAGGAAGAAGAGGAAATTGATTGGGGCTTCTGGGAAGCTGTCATTGAAGACTCTGACCAAGTGGCTCTCAAACTTCCCCATTTATTATCGATTAAACTACGGTCAGGCATACCTTCACGAGTACGGGGACTAATGTGGCAAGCCATGTCAAAATCAGCCTCACTTCATCTAGAAACTGTCTACGAACAGTTGTGTAAAGAAAAATCTCCACACGAAAGAATTATCCAACGTGACCTCGCAAGAACATTTCCTAGAATAGATATGTTTAAGCAAGAAAATGGTCAAGGACAAAGCTCAATGAAGAGAATTCTAGAAGCCTACAGTTTATACGATACAGACGTTGGATATTGTCAAGGACTTGCATTTTTAGTGGGCCCTCTACTCATGAATGTAAATAACCAGCGTTTACGTATTTTACGAAGCACGACCAAACTAATATATGTTTACATAGATGCCAGAAGCTCAGTCGTTTTGTGTTTTTGTGAGGTAAGACAAACAGTAAAGCATATGCTACATTTTATTAACACAACTGAAAACTAGACTGATGGAGACATACGAGCTGAGATCCATGTTTACGCTTAACATGGAAGGACTACAACTGCGTCTTTATCAATTCTCTTGTCTACTCACAGAGATACTTCCAAACATCTCCAACCACTTATCTGACTCTGGAGTGCATGCGGCCATGTACGCATCGCAATGGTTTCTCACCTTATTTGCTTATGTTTTCCCCATCAATCTAGTCACTCGTATTTACGATATCGTATTTGCAGAAGGTGCAGCAGAAACAATTATGCGTGTGGCAATCGCTATGCTGAAGCGATCACAAGAGACCATTTTAGACTTTCATGAATTTGAGGATATTCTTGATTTCGTCACCACCAAAAAGTTGTGCGAACCTTACAATGAGAACTACAGCCACATTATTCGTGATGCGATGGCTCTTTCAGATATCATCACTCGAGATAGAATGGATAGTCTAGCCTCAGAATATGAAATGGGAGTGCAGCCTTTAGTGGCAACTGGAAAATTTAGTTTTGGAGACGAAAAAGAACCATTCATAATAAAAAACCTGACATCAAACGATCTGCAAGTACAAGTGGTCACTGTAGTAGTACAACATCAACACATGCTGCATCTCCCGCAGCTGCACCTCCACCTCTACTAAAAAAACGTTGGTCATCTGTGTCCTCTCGCAGAGACTGGTCTTATACAGAATCACATAATGACACCGAAGCTCTCCCTACAATAAAAAGTATCACATCTGCAGAATATGAAGAATTGAAGCAAAAATATCAGCAAACGCTCAACGAACTGACAGAAGTGAAATACGATAAACAAGACTTGGAGTCCGAAAGAGATGCTTTAAAATTGACAATAGCCGAGCTAGAACGCCGTCGTCTGAGACAAAGATCTTATTCAATAGACGGTAAAAAGCCTCCTGCTCCGTTACCCTTTACTTTGAAACGATCTGCAACGAGTAACGCAAAACCAACCTCATATAGTTGCGAAGAAAATACCACATCGACAGCAGCTGCAACAAATATTGTATTAGATGGTATTCGATCTTTCAGCGACTTGGCCATTGGTAGCAAAGACGACGATAGTAGTATTGCCATAAGTAGACAAAACTCAATACATCATTCAATGCTAAGTAGTAGTAGTCAAAGTTATACAACGACTGAGTTCGACGATGACGATGACCAAATATCACTTGCGTTTACGGCCACTACAGCCCCCGTATACGGCGACGAAGATGAAATTTCTTCTCAAGTCGTGCACTTGAAGGTTAGAAACTTTGAGCTCGAGCAACAAGTAGAACATTTAAACAACGATATAGAGTTAATGACATCAAAATTCGGCTTGATCAACGAAGGACAGGCAGAGCTTGTCGAGCAACTGATGGCTATGAAAGGCGTTGAAGAAGAGTCTATAAGGGAATCCAAGAAAAAAGATGAAGAGTTGGAGAAAGTCAACTTGGAAAACGCCGCCTTGAAGGAACAATTGGATCAAATGAAACAACTATTGTCATCTTGCCGTATGGAAAACAGTGCATTAAATCATTATTTAAAAGATTTAAAAGGTAGTCATCAACGGCAGTTGAAACAAAGGGCGCTTACAGGCGAAGTGGAATCTACCAGCATTTCAAGACCGAGGATAAGACGTCACAGCACAACATCTTCATGTATCATGACAGTGGTAAAGAACAACCAAATACACGAATTAGAGCAATCGTTGCTTCTAGCAAAAATTAGATTAGCAGAGTGCGAGGAGAGCTCAACCAACATGCCCTCTTACGCACAATCGCAAGAAAACAACACAGGTATTAAAAAGAAGCCATCCATATATGGCCGTGTATTGCATGCCATCAAATACAACAATACAACAAACGCATAATGTAAACTGTCAATATCTACTATTATCACCTTATACATAATATAAATAAAAAAGAAAAAGTACAAGAACATTTATTCACCATTTATTTTACATTGCTTATGATTGAATGGCCGACCACAGTTCGCACCAAAATCATTTTAGTCATCTTTTATTTCAAACATTCTTCCTTCTCAATTCGTAACCAATTGTACCAATGTCAAAAAGCCAACAACGTGTTGCACTCATTGCATCTCATTTAAGCGCGTCCCACAATAACGCAACACGTAAATTGACAACAACTACAACAACGGCAGCAGCAGCAGCAGTTAAGAAGGCTTATAGAGACCGACAGGACTATAAGTACTTTTTACCTATTCAAACCAGGTACATACGTTAATATATCAACAAGTCCCCGGGCAGTTTTATAAAATCGAAAGTATTTTATTTCTAGATTTAGCGATAATGACTGCTATGGACATATCAACAACTCCATTTATTATCATTACTTTGATACCATCATCAACGAGTACTTGATCAAATACTGTGGATTAGAACTTAAAAGTACGACAAAACCGATCGGACTTGTTGTTGCAAGTCAAGCACAATTTTATGCGTCTGCTTCCTATCCAAATCTCATCACAGCTGGTCTTACTATTTCCAAAATCGGTAAATCAAGCGTCACTTACAGAGTTGGTATCTTTGAAAACGAAAATCCACTGGCTTGTGTTGTGGGCGGATTTACACATGTCTTTGTCGATCCCGAGCATAGAAAACCCGTTGCAAAACTACCAGAAGAACTCTTAATTGGCTTAGAAAATGTGAAGATCATCGAGTGATTTACCATTATTATGGAAATTAAAATATTTGATACAGTTTTTTTTTTTTGTGGAATTTTTTTTACTATTATGATGTATGTGTAGAAGAAATGGAAGTCTGTACTTGATTTGTTTAAGATTACTATAAAGAGTGATAAGGTAATCAATCAACTGACACGGTTACTGAAAATTGCGGGTTTTTTCCTGGTACAGTCAGTCCGAGGCCAAAGGGCAATTTATTTTTACACAAATATGAAAGAAGGGCGGCTTGCTTAAGACATTTTTGTGGCGATACTCTTTTGATGGTGACTTCCTGCAGTAACCTGCAGTCATCCAACCCGGTAATTGTCGTGTCATTCACCAAAATGTTCTGCGACTGAACCTGCCCTCCTATACAAAAATTGAGTTTTCGAAAAGGAGTCTTAATCTACGTATTTCCCTTAGGTAATATCTAGTATCCACAGTCTTCAATCAGCACTTTTTTAAAAGACAAAGAATGCAGAAGAAAAAGTCTCCATTAGGCCGTAAAGATGATGCAAACCGAGAAAATACGACTTTTTTAAAAAGTGAAAACTGCCCCTTGGCTTTTTATTAAAAACAGCAAAAACCGACCAGCGAATTTTTTTATTGGCTGCCTTCTTTTTCAAAAAACTGCTCTTTTTGCTTGGAACGACTGCATTCGTCGCTTTGATCATTATCATCTTCCTCATCATCACTACGAATATCATCAGCTCCGCTTCCTTGTAATAGCTTGGCAATAACTTTAACAATCATCAAAAACCAATAGAACATAATAACGTTCAACATCATGAGCAGTCCAACAAAGATCTTTTGAGTCAACAGCGAAAAGTATTTTCCCTCTGAGGGGTTCCATTCTAAAGTGAAGTAACGTGCTGGTTCAACTATTTATGCATCCAGAATTAGTTTAGTATATTTATGCATCATTACTATATTGACTAAAATTATTTTTTAAAAAGTGAAAACTGCCCCTTGGCTTTTTATTAAAAACAGCAAAACGTACACACTGAATTTTTTTATTGGCTGCCTTCTTTTTCAAAAAACTGCTCTTTTTGCTTGGAACGACTGCATTCGTCGCTTTGATCATTATCATCTTCCTCATCATCACTACGAATATCATCAGCTCCGCTTCCTTGTAATAGCTTGGCAATAACTTTAACAATCATCAAAAACCAATAGAACATAATAACGTTCAACATCATGAGCAGTCCAACAAAGATCTTTTGAGTCAACAGCGAAAAGTATTTTCCCTCTGAGGGGTTCCATTCTAAAGTGAAGTAACGTGCTGGTTCAACTATTTATGCATCCAGAATTAGTTTAGTATATTTATGCATCATTACTATATTGACTAAAATTATTCCCTGATTTACGAACCTGCAACGCTCCATGTAACGATTGAGAAGAAAATATGACGGGTGATGGGCCAGAACACAGCAAATAACCCAAACGCAATATCGCAAACGTTGGTAAATCCGAGATACTTTAATATCTTGGCAAGCTAAAGAAGAAAAAAAAAGGGTCAACGGACTATCAAAATTGTTGACCTCGGGACTACTTACAGACAAGAAAATGTCGCAAAGATCCATACAGCACAAAACAGCGTTACCAACACGAGTAAGATTAGAGATATAACTTGATCCAACCAACAAGATAGTAATTATATGGTGGGACAGCATGGCAATATGATCATTCCTACGCTTTTCGGTATGAAGACTGTAAATTTGTTGAAACCAAAAAGCAAGTTGCATTAAGTAGTAACTCTTCATGTTTCCAGAAATCAGAATATGAGGATAATCAATCCAATACTGGGAGGTATTGAACCAGTGAGGGCTGTTGTACATGATATACTATAAATACGATTAGCAACTTTTTCAATGATCTGACAACAAAATGTTGTGTACTTCATGGATCAAATCACATACCAAACCAGCAAATCCAAATACTATGTAATACGCAAGAATATACATTTGTTCAGCAACTCTTTGTCTTTTACTAGCTTCGCCAATATTGAAATAGTTTGAAAGAGGGATATAGCCATACTTGATGAATGCAGCACGGAGGAAAGTGAACATAATGGTCCAAAAGAACACAAAATAATAATCGCCAACGCCTTTATCAAACTTATCTGGAGACACTTCATACGATATAAAAATAAATTGATCCGCAAGAGGGTATCCCAAGTAATGGTAAATGAGGATGATGATTACAACAGAACCAGATAAATCTAAAAGAGAAATTAATTTTGTGATCTAAAAAAGAATTAAGCTTTATTTATGAGATAGAGTACCTGCTTCGTAATGTAAGAGTCTTTGTCTGATTTGTTCTATTTTGCTTGGCTTGATTTGCTTTTTTATATCCAATGCATTCTTCATATTGAAAGAAATAAAGTAAAAAATAAAGTATGAAAGTGAGAACGAGAAAAAAGGGACGAAGGGAAGTGAGTGTTTCCCCTTTTAAAAATAAATCAAACCCCACCACGCGAGCAAGACAAACCTTAATTTTTACATTCATTGGTCCAATCAAAATATTTAATGAGCTGGGTTTTTTTTTTTTCATTCAATCTTTTGCTCTAGAATAGATTGCGAAGAAAAGTCTACAGGCGGGGAATCAAAACTCTTGAAAGAAATCTGATTCATTTGGGGACTCTTGGTCAAGTATTATTAGAATTCGACACAAAAAGGTTGTTTTTAGCTATTTTCGTGCTATATGTAATATCGTTAGTTTTAGATAGTCATAAACTCAATTACCAGTGAAAATATAGGTATTATTAAAGTTGTCAAAACAAAAGCGGACATGTTTTGACCACAATTACAGTGATGGTTTCCTCATTTCATACAATCTTTTAATAATTGCGAGAATATGTATTGGAAACTTATTTTTTTTTGCGAAGAAAAGCATGACTAGTTTCAATAGAGTTAGACTGCAATGTGATGGCAGGATGAGAATCGATTCAGGTATATAAGTGCCGAACATTCGTATACACATCGAAATATCATGTACCTATTTAACTTTTTGTGGGTGATTGTACATAAGCAATGAATCCCTACATATGGTATTTAAAATGGGAGTTAAATCTAAATCAATTTGTGCAAACATATTTGACCTGATCCCCGGAGGTGATAAATAAAACTGAGTTTACATGTTTATTTATCGAAACTATAAGCTCTGCTGTACCAATCTGTCAGTGATTTTGGTGGTATACTTTATTTTCACAAGTTACTCTCGTTTCATTTCTACCAATTGGTGCATTAAAAGAACCCTCAAAACTCTCCATTATTATGTTGTCTGTGTAACGACGCACAATGGAAACCTCCTTTTTTGGTAATAATCGTGTACCGTCCACAAGAAAGAATGACTTGCAGGTTGTTCGTGTAATTATCCGCCTAAAATGGAAAAGTAATTATCAGTGCTTTTGTTTACTTACTGAAAACTCTAATTAGTAGGTGTAGTTAAAGAAAAACCCAGCCATCTTAAAGTAAGTGGGGTTTTGACTCAAGCAACGGGTGAGGCATGCAGCCTTGTTCCTTACGGGCACCGTCAAGCTTTTCGAAATTAAGTGAGCATATTCAAATCAGCGAAGCTTCGGACTTAACATTGTGTTTACTGAATCAATGCTAATTGAGATTGTATATAATTTTATTCTTTTCAACGGCGCAAATTTCTGTGAATGGTTCCTTAATAACATACACTTGTCTTGGCCAAAATCGACATCAAACGCGATTATTCTACAGATTCACTCGGGTTTCACCAGAACAGTGTTGAGTGCTCGCAGATCAAGGAGATGCATAATTGAAGACTAGTCTTAGACTTTTACTATTCTGTTGTCAACAAAACTATAGCCATCACTTAGATCACGCTATTGTTTGTAATTATTATACACGGCAACGAGAATGTAATACTGCCGCACCACATGTATCCTATTATACACTTACGTGAATCAGATGAAGCTGAAATTAGCTATTATCTTGACTGTCTGGAGGTGCTATGATTGCGTAAATATTTCTCTGATATCTAATGATATACATGTACATAAGGAGGCAGAAGCCATATTAGAGTTTAGCCTTTTCACTTATGTATAAAGAGCCTCTTTTTGTGGAGATTATGAGCTATATATGTTTTGAATAAGATCATTATTCTCCTGCGCTTATAAAACTGATACATAAAATCTACAACTTTTCGTGTTTAAGTAAAGCTCCATCTGATGTGATTTGTTGATAAATCTTATATGATTCGCGAAAGAACTATGCAGAAGGATGATAAATCGATTTTACCGAAGAGAAAGTGCAAAAAATTGCATCAGTTTGTGTTAATTGCGTATAAATGAACTTTTTTTGAACCATGAAGTGAGATCCATATTGTATGTAACAAGTATTCAAGGAAAACTTGAATAAAAAAATTATACTGGGGCCAATCGCTGCAAACAAATTTATTAATGATCTGATATACAGGAGTGTGAAGCCTTTTGCTATAGACTCAATCATTAAGGGCGCTTTTTTTGGGGAAATAGATAATATATAGCTTTTCAACACAATTCTGCAACTATGTCCGAACGACTTCCATCGTCCCACTTACTCTATCGCAAGGTATCCATCTTCGGAGTTTTTCGCAGCTTTACTAATTTAGCTCGCAACATTTACGATTTGCAACATCAGATCCGTTCCTGTAGGTTATTTAAGCTATAGAAATAATATGAATCTTGCTTTTGATTGTATTCTCAGATTTTGGCGATTCCCTTTGGAGCTTACCTTTAAAATATTCCAAACATCTATCGTGTAAGGATAAAGATTCTAAAAGTGTGTTATTCTAGAGTCAGGGTTATTCTGGAATTGGTCTTACTTCTATATTATGGTCCCACCTTAGATCCATTACTCAAAGTCAATGTCAATCTCCATTATCCCGAAATTCAGAGTAGACAAATATACTATCTAGGCTATCGACACCTAACTTGTTAATAAGTTCAGTACCTTTTTACAAACTCAGAAACAGTAAAAGCTTTCTTTTTACGTTAAGGAAAAAAAGCTTAAAGCTTACTCCTGATTCATCTCCGATGTTCCGTGCACCAAATACTGTTCATCAGATGAAACCAACTATCGACCTTGCAATTTATAATCTAGCAGCATTTTTGTTCCAGATTAGATATCAAACACAATTTCATTTATTAGGTAGGCTGTCAAATCTGAATGTTGAGGTTCTTATGAGCCAGAATTTAATGTCATCTGTTTCACGCTCTGTAACTTGGGCCTTTAATCAGAGGCCTCAAGTTTCTCTCAATTTAAAGGAGAAAATCAACTTTGCCATTTAAAACTGGACCCGATCGTTGCCATAAGTGATTTCAATCACAATACGTTTGATTGATAGTGTGATACAAATTTTATTATCATCGTTATTCACACAACTTATTTACATGTTATGTGCTTAATTTAGTGTGAATATGTCCCTTCAATATTTATAGAGCGAATAGCTACGAAGATGCATAGCTGCAATATCAATATCTCACAAAGTAGACTATACGGCCACTTGCATTCATATGTACATACATATACTGAGTTATGAAAGTAAGGTTGGATTCTACATCTCTCGGAAAGAATGCATTTGCAGTTAAACAAGTGTGTAATAGTAAGAATCGACCGATTGTTTCTGGCTAAAATATAAACGTTTAAGACTTTCAATCACTCGACAAAAGCCTGTTCTATTTAATACGTCAGCAAATAAATGCACGCTGCAGATATTTTTGAAACAATCGACACTGTATCCTCACAATCTCAATATCATTCAAACAGCTTTGGCATATTTGTGAAACAAGATAACTTCTACTACATATATTGCCGCATAAAGAGAGCACGCAGTTGCTCTTTGCTCGTACTAATCCTAAAATTATGCAGATTATATGTCCTCGAACTGATGCATATGTATAATTCTTAAGAGTGAATACATTGCTCATTACATAAACATCATATAATTATTATTGCTATGTGATCAATCTTCGAAGCAGTTCTACTACAAGCGCTATTAATTTACAAAATTTTCTTCTTACTTTAACATTTTCTTCACGTATATATAAAATATGTATTTTATTTACTTTTTCAAGGCAAGCATACGTGCGTATGAGCGCAACTTCCTGCGACGTAATCCAACTATGGCAACGAAGAATGAAGAAGAAGATCGTTTATTTTTCGTATCACAGTACATAGAACAATAGTAATCGAAAGCATACATAATTTATGAGTCCACAGACCTTGCATTTAAAGACGAGTGTGTAGCCGCATAAAGAGAGCACGCAGTTGCTCTTTGCTCGTACTAATCCTAAAATTATGCAGATTATATGTCCTCGAACTGATGCATATGTATAATTCTTAAGAGTGAATACATTGCTCATTACATAAACATCATATAATTATTATTGCTATGTGATCAATCTTCGAAGCAGTTCTACTACAAGCGCTATTAATTTACAAAATTTTCTTCTTACTTTAACATTTTCTTCACGTATATATAAAATATGTATTTTATTTACTTTTTCAAGGCAAGCATACGTGCGTATGAGCGCAACTTCCTGCGACGTAATCCAACTATGGCAACGAAGAATGAAGAAGAAGATCGTTTATTTTTCGTATCACAGTACATAGAACAATAGTAATCGAAAGCATACATAATTTATGAGTCCACAGACCTTGCATTTAAAGACGGGTGTAAGCCAAATTTGAAATAGATTCATGCAAATAGAGGACAATGCTGTTTCTAACGTCAATCAACATCTTGACGTCAATCTGTAAAAGACATTGTTGGTAAACAAATAAAAATGGGATTACACAGCGTAACACAATAAATTTTCTATATTGTACAAACTTACAACTTCCAATTTCACATCGGATCCACGGACTAAAATAGATAAAATGTAGGTACAGCCTCACCATCAATATTTCAAGCTACATATGGGGTCAGTAATTGTCTGCATAGCTAAGTTTAATTTCTCATTACTCCGTAAATATCTTAAACACATTTTATCAAAGTATGTACCGAAATCGATTCATTGCCAACGTCAACGTCACTGTGCGTTTAATCTGATTTTTGAGCACTGTAAACACAACAATACCGGATATGTTTTTATAAAAGCAACTGTATGTGATTGCTCTGTGTCATCTGAAAAGGGCAACTTCTAAGCCCGGATGACACAAAGGCAGTATGGCCATCATTTTATCCATTACGCATGCGCAAATGGTCATGTAAGTAACTCGTAGAGAGTCTCCGGATATTAGGAGCGTTCACATCACTTTAAATAATACAAGAGTGATTAACGAGTCTTAAAGGTTCACAGTTTAAAATACTTAAATCATTGCAAGGAGTATACGTACGTAGGTATATTCGGTGCGACGCGGAGGACCAATTGGGATCTTAGAATTCTTGACGTCTTCCTTTTGACAGAGGAAGAATATATAAATAGCTTGTAATTTTACGCATCTACAGTTTTTATGTATCGCTTTTATACACATCAATTACTTGTGCAATGTCAACTACTACTACCGTATCTATTGGAGCTTATATCGTCAACCGTTTGAAAGAGATTGGTATCGACACTATTTTCGGTGTTCCCGGAGATTGTACCTTGGTTCGTACACATCAAGTCAATCATTAGAATTCTTTCTCATTTATTTTGTCTTTTAATATGTAGACATTTCTCGATATCATTGAAGAAGACCCTGAAATGGCTTGGGGAAATAACGCAAACGAATTGAACGCTGCTTATGCCGCTGACGGATACGCTCGTATCAAGGGAGTGGGTGCCTTGTGTACTGTCATGGGTGTTGGCGAACTTTCCGCCATCAATGGTATTGCTGGAGCATATACGGAACATGTACCCATTATTCACGTTGTTGGTTATTGCTCCACCATGACGCAAGCCCAAGGTGCCATCTTACATCATACTCTAGGAAATGGCGACTTCAAAGTATTCTCCAATGTCTCCTCACAATTTGCCGTTGCTTCTACTACAATCACTGTTGAAAACGCACTGTCTGAAATTGATCGCGTCATCGAAACAGCATGTCGTAAGAAGCGACCTGGTTATATTAATCTCCCAACCAATTTGGTGAATGTCCAAGTACCCGTACCATCCGAACTTCCTCGTCTTCAGCTTACTTCGCCACCTCCCACAAACAATTATTATAAGAGTTTGCAAAAAGCGGCTTTTACAAATATTATGGAAAGTATTTACAAGGCTGAAAGACCAATTGTTATTGTTGACTTCCATGTACTTCGTCATCAATTAGAAGTGCCTGTCAATGCTTTCCTTGAAAAATGTGGTTTCCCAGTATTCTGTACACCCATGGGAAAGGGTGCTGTCTATCCTCACCTCCCCAACTACCGTGGTGTCTTTTTTGGGGGGTGCACAGATAAAGAAGGACTTGATTTGTTCGATAATGCCGACCTTATTATTGAGTTTGGCAGCTTGCACACAGACATGAACACAGCAAGTTACACCAGACAATATGACCAAGGAAAGATGGTTACTTTGAATATGGAAAGTATTTCTATTTACCATACGGATTATAACGGTATCGGGCTACGAGAGGTTCTCCCCCTATTAATTGAAGCCATCCCAAGAAACGAAACGGTCACCGTAGACTCCTTGGCTGTAACAAAGAAGGACATCAAAGAACATCAACCCATCGACAACACGAAATCCACTCCTCTTACACAAGAATTTTTATGGGATATTCTGCCTCAATTTGTGGCAGAAAACAGTATCGTAGTATCCGAGGTGGGTTGTGCCATGTATGGTGCTTTGAATACAGAGTTTCCTGGAAGTTACACCAAACACGTTACTCAATGCCTTTGGATGTCTATTGGGTACACAGTTCCTGCTGCCTTGGGTGCTGCTTTGGCCGATCGTAGCAGAACAGTTTATTTGCTCGTTGGCGATGGTTCTTTCCAGCTCACTGCGCAAGAGGTATCCGTATTTATCCGTCACGGTATCACACCTGTCATTATTTTGATCAATAATGACGGTTACTTGATCGAGAAAATCATCAGAGGTCCTGTGAGTTCATACAACAACTTTCAAATGTGGAATTATAGTAAATCGCTTGATTATTTTGGTGGCCACCTTGAGATCAATGGTGTAGGTGCTGGAAAGAACCCCTCAGCAATCGGTGTTGAAGCCCGAGTAGAAACATGTCAAGGATTCGTCAATACGATGAAGAAGGTTCAAGAAGAGCCCAACAAGATTCACTTTGTTGAAGTTATTCTTTCACAATTTGATTCCCCTCCTACATTGAAGAAGTTTATTGATGTCTTGGCAGGTGCCTACGATTAATGCTACGTACATATCATATTTTAGAGAATTACATTTTAATAAATTCGGTTATACCGGTCACACAAAAATAGCGTTTTAAAAGAAAAGGGGAGCCCAGCACACACATGCACACATAGATTTGTATATTTAATTGTTGCTTATAATATGTCACTTCGACTACTTTACGCATCTCGCTCAAATCTTCATCGAACTGTTCCCCCTCACACATTCACACGACAATGGATTCGCTTGTCGTCTACATCTACTCCACCACCTACACCGCCCGAGTCAGATAAAAATAAGAGCGAAAAGGGAGAGTCAGACGACACACCTGTTCAAAAGACCTTGGCCATCACCAAAGCGTACCTCGAGCGTGCCCAATCTGAGATAAAACCTCGCTTAGAACCTTATATTCACAAAATAAACAACGCCTCTGAGCAGCTGAAACGACTTACAAGCGATGTCAGTGATTCAAAAGAGGCACTGAGGAGAGCTAGTCTCGCCTTGAATGAGTTAACAGGCTACGACCAAATCAATGCCGTAAAGCAAAAAGTAGACAATCAAGGTAAATGACGAGTAGGAATCTACTAAAGTCTAGGACTCATATATATCTCTTTCGTAGCTCTCTTGTTTGAGAATACTCGTGATAAAGTCCAAGAAGCCAAAAGAGCTTATGAAGAGGCGATTGAAACCCGATCCAATACCCAACGAGGCATCAATGAACTTTTACAGCGAAAACATTTATGGACAGGCGAGGACGTAACTAAATTCACAGAACTGTATCGCTTAGAACACTCTCACTCGCAAGCAGAAGCAGTCGCCAAAGAAGCATACCAGGCAAATGAGAAACAAATGGATCGAGAATACATGGAGTTGGCGAGATCCATCATGGAGCGATACCACGAAGAACAATTATGGAGTGATAAAATTCGAAGTGTCAGCACATACGGTACCTGGGCGCTCATGGTCGTCAATTTAATGCTGTTTGTTGCAGTGCAAACTATTTTTGAACCCAGGAAACGAAAGAGATTGACAGACCGTTTCGAGGAATTATTAGTGGCTAAAGTGAACGAGGAAGAGGAAAAGTTTAAGCATGTTTTTGAATCACTGGATGAAAAGGATCGTTTGCTCATGCAGCAACAAGTCGCGGTGATGGAAACATTGAACTCGTTAGCCGAGCACCCCTTGTTTGATAATGAGACATTAGAGTCGTTCAAAACATCCGCACAACAACAAGCATTCCCTCCTGTCCCCGTGGCACCCATCATACCCCCCTTAAACGAGGACGCTCATACAAAAGATATGATAGAACCACTCGCCCATTACGTCGGTAACAAGACGGAAGAAATCAAGTTAAACAACGAGGAGCTAACAAAACTCTTACTCCTTTCTCCCTCCGAAAATGATGTGTTTACACCAGACAACAACACAATCAAGCTACTCCAAGAAAACAACTCAGACACAATAAGCGTCAGCAAGACAAGTCTTGTTTTATACTCTATAGAAAGTGCACTCGCAGGTGGACTCGTGACAGCGTTGGCTGTCTACCTTTTTAGATAATAATCATTGCAATAATAATAATAAACTAATACTCCATGTACTTTTAAATATCTTTTTATTCATAATATACTACAATTAATTTACTACACTATACGGCCAAAGACTCTTGTACTTTGATCAACAGAGCATCTGACTTGGTGACCAAAGTTCTAAAGTGATGTAATGCAGCTTTGGACTGCAAGACATCACCCTCCAGTTCCGATTTCTCGGCTTCTTTTTCGGCGATAACCTCCTTGAGACGATAGACAATTTCGTTCTTCTTGGCCTCTAATACTTGATCAGCGCTTTGAATGAGTCGGTGGGTGTGGGTTTGAGCAAATTTTTGATGATGCACGGCAGTTTGGAACTTTTGCTTCAAGTTGTTTTGGATGGCTTGAGGAATGACCGAGATAAATGAGTAGGCAGTCCATCCTGCACTCAAGATACCCACAGTGGTTAAAGTGTAAGCGATAAAGCGACGCGAGGGTAACGCTGTCGAGTCGTCCAAGGGATTAAGGTAGCGTGAGATGACATTCAATGCAATATCCTTTAAATTGATTGCCTTAAAGAACACAGTGGTTGCACTCACCGTAGCGAGTCCAGAGAGTGCGACCTTTTTATCGTCGACAATCTTTCTGTTCAATAAAAAGTCTCTGGCTTGCACATTGATGTGAATGAGGCGGTTGTTGGTAGTAGATCGAAGCACGTCGTCGTGTACTTTGGTTGTAATATCGTCCATATCCCCACACGCCTTGAGTGTATTTACTGTCACGGTGTTCATTTCTTTTAAGCAGGCAATAGTGTCTTCTCTAGCATGATTCTCCACGGTTCTCAAGTCATCTTGTAATTTGGAGGAGAGCGAGTCAGCGATATCTTGCGCATACTGCCAAGATAAAAAGAGACCAGGGTATTGAATGGATTGAATATTAGCGTCCAGTACTTTATCCGAAGTGCAGGCGTACAATGAGGAGGACGTCCTTTGCTCAAGAGTCTTTATGGAGGTTTCCTTCAACTCTTGTAAATCGTGTTGCAAAGTGTTCTTTACGTCTATTAAAGTTGAGTAGCCGGGCAAGAAATTATTTTGCAAGTTGTGAATGCAGGTATTGAGCGTCTCCTCGGACTTGGATTCATTCACTGTGGAGATAAAGTAGAGATCGCGGAGGACGTTGGCAAGGTAGTTTTTGGCGGGTGATAACTTGGATCCCATGCGATTATGTAATACAAAGGAGCGTAACTTTTGCTCCAATTTGATGAAATCGGGTGCATTGACTTGGTGACCAGCACTCACAAAATGCACAAGATCATCTGCTCTGTCATAGGTTGCAGGGGAAAGTTGCTTGATTTGCTCAAGAATCAATCGCTTGCAACGTTCTTTATCGCGGATATTATCGAATCGATTCACGACAATAAAGATGTGTGTCTTTTCGTTGGCTGCGTTCCATAAGAATTCTTTTCCAGAGAGTGTAAAGTGGTTTTCTGCGCTGACGACAAACACAACGACATCGATTTCTTCTTCGCGGGCAAACACAGCGGTGGTCTTGATGGAGTCTGTATTTAAACCGGGCGAGTCGATTAATGCGATATCAATGAGTCCGTTGTGAAGTAAGCTTTCTTGAGTGATGGCAAGGTCTCTGGGAGAGTATATTTTGAGCATTTTATAAGGTTGCTCTTCTTCTGTAAGGACGTTGTATAAATGACGTGCTTCTAATGTATGATATGTAGTATCGTTTTGTTCATCATAAGAGGTAATGTCCTTGATTGCATGAACTACTGTGTCTGAGGCACCAGAAGTAGACAAGACTTCACAAAAGATAGAAGTACAGGGTTGTTGATCCACAGGTAAAATTTCTCTCTTTAATAAAGCATTGACGAGGGTTGATTTTCCAGAATTCAAGTCACCGGTCACCAATACCTTTGAAGATGTATCTGAGACTCTTGTATTCAACTTTTCTAAATGTTGAACACAACTTGATAATTTTTCGTTTAATAATCGAGTTGAAGAATCGTAGAGTTCGTTATTCTCGTTATTATCAATTTTTAGAACGCTGAGTGTTGTCGAAGTAGAAGGATAGTAAATGTCTTTACTTTCTTTCAAATCTTCAACAAGGCTTTTTACGTTAGAGATATCATTTAAAACTTGTTGACAGCTGTCACGATAAAGCTGTTGTTCTTTTCTATCGTCGCTTCTGTACTGTTGAATTAAACCATTCGGTGACAGTACGCTTTGCTCAGTGGTGATAGTAGTGGTTGTGTCAATGACCATGGCTGTCATTTTAACTCAAGAAAAAGAGTAAGAAACAAGAAAGAAATTTTTTGTAATCGACCAGGGACAGATTATCGTTCTTGTCCAAATAAGGAAACTCTCTTGGTTTAAACTCTACAACCGCGTTTCTTTTCGATTTTCTTTTTTTCGTTATTTCCTTAAAACACACACTATGGAGACCTTAAACTCCACGCCTGTAAGCGAACCCACTTCCAATAACACAGAACAAATGACAAGCTCAACACCCACGTCTGTGCCTGTGCCTGAAACAACGCCTGTAGTGATAGAAAAGCAGCCCACTAAGCCTGTTCCTAAAACTATTCGCATTCATGTCAATATCACCGATCAACCTCGCCCTGTTGTATTTAATTACAGACAATTATATAAACGAGAGTTAAAAAAGTTTGAAACAGCCACTGAACCTACGATCGAAGCTTCTCGTATGGAAATGTCTTTAGATTCAGCTGATGATTTATTTTATAAGGAATTATTGAAAAAGGCAGAAAGTTATGCCATGGATGAAGACGACGTCGACGACGACGGATCGGATGAAGAAGTGAATAATGTAAAAGAATAATTGACTCTTGTAAGTATATGATGACTCACCTTTACTTTCTATTTACTTAAAGGCTGCTGGAAATAAGAAACAAGTGGGTAATGACTACGATTTCGAAGATCCTTTTATTGACGACAGTGAAATGATGTTGGATGAACCACAAGAATACAGTGCGCCTGAGTTTGATGGATTTTTTGTTTACCATGGGCCTTTAGACGGTCATGAAGCAACAGCTGCTGCAGCAGCAGAAAAGAACAAACCTACAACAACTAAACGTAAACCAGCCACAAAGGCAAAGTCATCCACATCCGCATCCTCTACAGCAGCAACCACTACGGCAGCAACTACAGGGACAGCAGCAGCAGCAGCAGCATCTTCTTCTTCCTCGTCAAATACGAGTAAACGAAGTGGAGGAGGCAATGCATCAGGGGAAAAATCACGTAAAAAACCAGCAGCAGCAACAGCAGTAGCAGGAGATGATGGCGAGAAAACCGCTGCAGCCGTTTCTGCCACGAGCAAAGCCAAGAAGCCTGCAACTGGCACCAGCACTGCTTCTGCTACCAGCAAATTAAGTGCACCCTCCAAACCCTCTCTTGCCACGTCATCTTCGTCCACTTCTTCTGCCTCCAACTCGACTGTAAGTAGAAAATCGACCACGACCAGTGACCAACCCGCCAAAAAGAGAAAGAAGCTGGATACAGCCAAGGAATCCGACCATGCCAAATCCACTACGGCCAGTCCTGCCTTGTCTGCCAGTCATGAGGAACCCGAGAAAAAGAAGAAATCCTCCACTCCCGCAGAACTGGTAAACGCAGTCTTTTATCCAAAAGGGAAGGGTGGCGAATTTAAAAATACTAACTCGTTTTTTATAGAAACCACTTGATCCAGAGATTGAGAAATTGATGGTGAAATTACGTAAAGACGTCGTGCATGAAGATTTCGAAAATAAGGCCAAGTTCCCATTGGCCCTTAAACCCACGGTGCTTGAAGCAGGGCTTATTATGCTTCGTAAAAACAAGGAAATTGACGAAAATCTCGTGTATCATTTAATGTCCATTTTGCCCTACAACCGATTCACACTCAAGGTAAGTTGCTGGAAGTTGTGGGCTCTAAGGTGATATTAAAGTATATCTTTAGAAATTTCTGACGACAAAATCCGGGCAAATGCGCGTAGACGAACTTCAGCAGGAAATTGATGAATTGGCCATTTTATTAAAGCAAACCATCGATAAAATGATGCCCGAACAGCAACGTCTTTTTGACGAAAAGTTAGCGCGTAAGTTTGTTTAGTTTTTTTTTTTTCAGGATGTCTTTACATGCATAAATAACTCATGCTAAATAATTATTAGAGGCCGCGGCGGAGCCTAGTAATACAGAGGAAGAGGCACCTCAGCCTAAATTCAAATGCAACGATGAGGTTCGAAAGATTCTATACGATATTATCCAATCAGAAGAGCAATCGATCCACATTGCCAACCAAGTAGCGTAAGTTGGAAAAAGTAAAATGGTTCTATAGTGTGGGAGTGGTGTTCTAAAATGTACTATTTTAGTATACACAAGGACTCTGAGAAAAAGAACGAGGGTCTAGCTTCAGACGGTAAGGCAAGAAAACTCATGTATCAAAGGGTAAGAATTTAATACAAGTGTGTGTGTGTGTGAGAGAAAGTCTAAGTCAAATTTATGCAATATTCAGTTACTCTCTTGCTGGCCTGAGGGTTGGATGAACTCGTATGAAATGAGTCGACAATACAGTCAATATAAACTCAAAGCATCTTCCTCAGAAAAGAAGGCAGCAGCAGCAGCATCATCATCATCAGCACTCCCTAGTAATAATAGTAGTAGTGATGCTAAAAAGAGAAAACGAGTAACACCGCAATCATCACCTTCAGATGAAGGACTTCGAAAAAAGCGTAAGTTTTTTCAAGAGAAAAGCATAGAACAAAAAAAGCTGATTCTATCTTTCCTTATTAAGAGTCAGTGATGGACTCGGGTGTCATACCGCCTGATTTCCAACAGAAGATCAAGGCCAATCTAGCACAATCAGCAGCAACACAACAGCAGCAACAAAAACCTCCTGTGATTACTATTGATGATGACGATGAAGAGACAGCAACAGAAAGCATAGATAATATGATTGAACAAATCAACAATAGAATATGGAAACCTAATTCTATGAAAATCGAAGCTTTAATCAGTGGACCATCATCATCGTCAAGTCATGAAAAGAAGGATTAATAATTAAATGGAGTAATAATTCCCTTCCATCGATAAGTTTTAAGGGTGTAGACTATTTAGGGTAATTCCAATAAAACGTAATTCATGTTTCAGCATTATTTCATCATCGTAATATTCTCCAAGTTTCTAAATGTGCAACAATCCCCGTAATTTAGAACGGAGTACAATGCGTAATTTGAGATGCGACTATAATATAATAAGCAAAACCATTAAATGAATAAGCCAAATTCCATTTCTGTCCAACCTTTGTACCAGTGGCAGCATGTAAGTACTACTTGGTGGTAGGAGTGTGAATGAGTTACTTCTTTACTGCCCAGCCCACGAAAAGCAGTCACGACAAGTTCATGGGGGGATCACTTTGTATGTTGTCAGTTTACTCACTCTCTTTTTTATACACACACACACACACACACACACATTAGCAACAATGTCATACTTTGGTGGTGGAATGCAACAACAACAACAAGCCATTAACCCTCAAAACATTGCCATGGCTGAGCAAGAGTTGGAAATGGTCACTGACTTATTCAACCGGTAAGATGAGTGTACAACGATATAGAAGGAAAACTTTATTAAGCGTGAGCGTGTGACGTGTGTATTTAGTATTGTGGATTCTTGCCATGCCAAGTGTGTCAAGACAGATGGCGCTGGTGAATTAAGTCAACAAGATTCCTTATGTATTGATAACTGTGTTGCCAAATTCTTTGAAACCAACAGCAAAGTTGGAGAAAAGATGCAAAAAATGAGTCAACAATAATTGTAGTATAATAATAATAAACTGTGCGTGATGAACACACTCTTATCATGGGTGTAAAAAAGAGAACCCCATTGCTCCTAATTTGGAATTGTGCAAAAACGTAGTTCGGAGTTTTAATTGTGAGGGTCGTCGTTCTTCATAGTATCATTTAATATGACTCTCTTTGTCAGTCACTCCTATTTTTTGATCGAAATATTTTATAAAAATAGTAATTTTCATATATACACATATATGCTCATGCATACATACACACCACTTTTATCCATAATACTGGTTCTAAAGAGAGAGAGAGAGAGGGAGACGTATATACAAAAAGTAAATAACTTAAAAAAACGAGATTGATGAGAAAAGAAGTTCTAAAAGGTTCTAGGGGTTGTAACTCAGTTATTTTTGGAATAGTTACCTGACATCATCATGTAGCAATCACCTTACGAACAAACGAGTGAATGAGCCATATTATGATATTCTTGTTTTTTGTTTCAAGTAGTCGTGATATGGATTGATTTCAAGGTGTAAAAAAAGAGACAAGGCAAAGAGTCCCTATTAGGGTGATAGGGAGTGTAAAACTTACATACGGCGACTGAATTATAATTATAAAGAGAGAGCGAGCGTGCATTTGAAAGAATCTCAGCATAGAAGGATTAGGAACAATTGATTGATTTTCAGAGAGAGATCGGTAAAAAAAAAGGGAATTGTGATATATTAGGCAAAATTTGGGTAGTTTTTTTTTTTGCACCATAGAAGAAAATATCGATAATTTTTTTTCATTTATTTAAGCTACACTTTAGTTTTGTATTTTTCTCTTTTTTTTCTCTCCTCTCCAACCTATTTTAATTTTTATATTTTTTTCGCATTTTCTTCACTAAGAAAATTGTCCAAATAATCCAATATTTTTACACATAAAATCAACAAATCCAAAAGGAAAAGAGTGAAAAGAACAAAATGAAAATTTCAAAGCCTTCAAGTCCAACTAAAAAGAAGAGTTCTAATAACAATTCAATGTTAAATATCTCTGTCTCTGATAAAGCGTTTGTGGAATTCTGTCGCTGTCTGTATCAAGCAAAGGCTGTGGTTCGAGAACTAGAATCATTTAGTGCAACTGTTTCTCCTGCTCTCTCCCAATACCCAAAATTCATTGAAGCCAACAAAGAGGTAGTTAGACATAAGGATGGTATTTTATTACAACAAGTGAGTCAGTATTTAAATACTACGTTTCGTAAATTCACTCGACTATGTAAATTATTGATGGTGGTATTGACTCAAATGGAGGCAAGCAGTTCTGGAACTATCAAAAGAGAACGAATCGACTCTTTCCGGTTTGAAATATGGGAAGAGTGGAAGACGGCCACCAGTATCAAACAAAGATTAATTCATTTTACTCAATTATCTGATTTCCAAGATCAAACTGTATATACAAGAACTACTACTACTACTACCACTACCACCACAACCACAACAGAAAAGGAGTCTTCTACTACCACAACTACTACCTCTTCTTCTTCTACAACTACTGCTTTATAATTGTTGCTTTCTTTCACTTCATATCCTCTTTTACCCTTTAATGCATGTCTTTTCTTTCTTTCTTTATTTTTTCCCTTTGCATGGCCCCTTTATTATCTCGTTCATTGTTTTTTTTTCCACTTTTTATGTAAAAGAAAAAAGAAAAGAAAAGAGCCCTACTGAGGGGAAAGGGTGTCTTTTTTTCTTTTTTTTTATTATTTCATATAGATTTATTACTACTTTAATAAAATATAACGCACAACATTACCCATACACGTTTTCATTTTCCATTAAAAAAAAAAAGGCGGCACATAATTAGTTTTCTCCATCCTGCCCCATTAAGAAATAAAGGGAAAAAAAAAATGACCATCAGTTTGCGTAATCCTATCAGCTTTTGTGCTTTTTCGACATGGGGGATCACACACATACACACGCAAAAAAAAAAAACCAGCAAAATAAATAATTGGTTATTTGTATTTTTAGAAACATAAAAAACACGAATTACGAGTATTGCAGTTTTTGTAAAGAAGTGTGTACAGTATTGCTTTTCCCTTCAAGTTCAGATTTGGCTAAGCTTCTTCATCATTTGGTCAATGGAGTTAATTCCCTTCATCACAACTCAATCACAAACAATAAGTTGTTTCTTGGGTTGTTATTAATAAAAAAGGAGTTGCGAAACTAAAAAATATTTTTTTAGTTTTCTTTAATTTTTTACTGCTTCCAAATGGTTCCATTTCATTCTTTTTTATTTTCTTGGCTCCGTCCGTCCGATTATAATCTACGAACGGGTTAGAATGAAAGTTGTAAATCCGCACCTCTTTTATTACTGTTCCAGTGAGCATCAGCATGGTACAGCATAACCAACACAACGGTCATGACGCTCGTCATAATAAAGAATGGGTCTTGAAGAGAATTGTGGCATAAAAGCTCTTCTAAACAAACGACTTGAATTCCCCGTGCTTTTGTGTAGTAATTTGTTTGACATAAAGAGGATACTCCCTGGAGACGCATAAATTACTTTTTTGTTGCCTTGGAAATCAATGATCTCTACTGTTCCATTATGTTCTTCTACTTTATCTAATGCAGTCCAGCACGCGATTGTGCTCTCATCTTTGTGTCTATCATCATCATAATAGTCGGAATCCTATATTTGTATTATTACATTATATTAATAGAAATGTATTATACAACTATATATTTACTCTGTGCCATTGGAATTGCGTTGATTCACTTGTATTGGGAGGCTTAATAATATATTGTTCGTTCAGCTAGTGAGTTGTTCATAATTAAGAAGAAAATGAGTTGGGGAGAATAGAACACTTTCAGAATGTTGAACAATTTACCAAATAGACATTCTCACTCAACAGCAATTTGGATGCCCATGCACGTCCATATTTGTTTAAAATGATTTCTGCTGGTTGGGTCACACAGCCGGGATTGCAGGAAACGACAAGATTGTTCCAATGGATACGATTTCGGATTTTACTATATTCGGACGCATCCATTTTATACTTGGATGTTTCTGGATCATCGAGAAACCCGCATCTTAAGGGCTCTGTAATATTTTAAAATTTAGTCACGGATGAACTCAATCTGAGAATTTGCATCTAATATACCTATAATACACCCCAAGTCCGTTACCAAGTCATGTCCTTCCATCATTACATGGTTCATCAATGTATCTGCTTCTTCATGAAAAAGGGAGACTTCTTCTGCCGTTAACCCTTAATTTTTAAGGTGTTGTCGGTGGGAATAAGTATTCATTTCATAATCTATGTAGCCCTGAAAGAAAATTCTAAAAGGTTCTATTACCATTTACAAGTACCGTGTATCCTTTTTTTTTAAATTCGGTAATATGGGTATCTGTGAGGAGGGACATTTTGAAATCTGAAAAAAAGGGAGCGAGACGGGAATTTGCAAATACAAAGCAAACTTCGTTCTTTGTGACTTGTTATTAAATAACGCAGTCACACCGAAGTTGCGATTATTTTTTTTTTTCAAAGGTGGAGCAGAAAGTAACAGTAAAACTCGAGATCTACTTGCTACTTGATTACACACATACATTATGACCAAGAAAACACTCGATCACTTCTTGGCTCAAGTTGTTGAGAAGCCTCAAGTGTTCTTTTCTTCGAACCAAAAGATCGCAGACAGTGCTTTGGAAATGGCAAAGTACTTTTACGACGATGGTAAGGATCTACTATGTTTAACAGCTTGATAAACAATACAACTAACTGTATATCTCACAATCAGTCAAAAAAGTGGAACAGGTTCAATTCTCACCATTCACAGAGTTATTGACAGAAGGCTTTGACAATGATCAAATCTGGGAAGAAATTGCCTCTCAAAACGAACCCTTCCTTGATTACGCTAAATCAACTATCAAACAATTTAATAAAAGACCCGTCAAGACACAGAAATACAGTGAGGACGAGAGCATGTCTTCTGACCAAAACATGGACGTCGATGCTGAGGAAATGGAACAGGATATGGAGGGACCCTCAGATGAAGAAGAAGAAGAAGATCAAGATTTAGCCTTGGAAGAAGAACAAGACAGTGAGGAAGAGGAGGAAGAAGAGGAACATAGCGAGGTAGAGAACATGGATGTTGAAGAAGAAGAGGAGGAAGAAGAAGATGCTCCGTAAGTTTGACTTACTTTATACTATACATTACTATACTCATGTCAATATATATGTGTATAGTGCTGCTAAAAAGAAACAAGCCTCTGAAGTAGACGATCAGTTCTTCAACTTGGAAGAATTCAATAAATGGACAGACAAACAAGAAGAATTAGACATGATGTCAGATCGTGAAGATCAAGACGATGAGTTTGATTTTGACAAGGATTTAGATGAAGAGGAGGATTCTGATGAAGAAGAGGAAGGAATGGACGCCGCAGGTAAAGTTACTTGATATGACTAGCAACTCCTACTAGCTTACTCACACAAACCCACACGTTTATGTAGAAATGTCTTATAACGACTTTTTCGGTGAAGAAAAGAAAGAAGGAGCCAAGAAACCCTACAAGCCTAAAAAGAAGGTTGAATATGAGGAAGAACTTGTTGACTCCATGGACGAAGAAGAAGAGGAAGAGGAGGAGGAAGAAGAAGACGATAATCGATCTGAAGGCTCTGTGCGTGATCTTTTCGGTGCTGATGAATCAGAAGAAGAAGCCGATACCGAAGAAAAATCCGCCTTCCAGAAGCAACAAGAACGTCTCGCCGCACAAATCGAAGAATACGAAGACGAAAATATCCAAGACAAACACTGGACATTACGTGGTGAAGCCACTGCCAAGGCCAGACCCGTCAACAGTTTATTAGAAGAGGATCTTGAATTTGAACATGCCAACAAGCCTGTCCCTGTCATCACTCAAGAATCCACCAACACATTAGAAGAGATGATCAAGAAGCGTATCCTCGACAACATGTTTGACGACGTTGTGCGTAAAGTAGACCCTACATTACGTCCTTTTATTCCCTCCAAACGTGTTGAAATCAGTGATGAAAAGGCCAAGCAGTCCTTAGCAGATATGTACGAGGACGATTTCGTTAGAAAGAACGCTGGAGCTGAAAAGGTCGATGCTCGTGATGAAGCACTGGAAAAGGAGCACGAGGAAATCACCGAAATGTTCAAAACTTTGTGTCACAAATTGGATGCCCTTTCCAACTTCCATTATACTCCCAAGGCTGCTAAGCCTGAAATGTCCATTGTCAGCAATTCTGCTGCTATCAGCATGGAAGAAGTGACACCTGTCAACGTGTCTGATGCTACCTTATTGGCTCCTGAGGAAGTCTATGATAAGAAGCGTGGTGACGTCAAGACAGCGGCTGAAATGGATCAAGACGAACGCAAGCGTTTGAGAGCTCAAAAGAAGAAGCTCAAGAGAAAGGAACGCGATATGAAGGAAAGAGAACTCAAGGTCATGCAGAAATACAACCCACAAGTCGGTCAAAGACAAGCCAAGACAAAGGCTGTCAAGGAATTGTTGGGTCAAAAGAACGTTACTGTCATTGGCAAAGATGGTCAAAAGAAGTCCACTTCCAAGGCAGTTACTTCTGCTTCTCTGTTCTAATTTTCATTTCTCATTTTCTTTTTTCCTTACTACACCCACTTTTTGTATATTTCCCCCATTCCAATTACACACACACACACATCTTTAGAAAAGTGATCATTTTTTTTTATTATTATTATTGTTATTATTAAATATATATACACCAATATTTGTCAAAAAGTAGTTGTAGTAATAGTATTTTCATAGCGTCATATAGTATGTAGAGATTCGTTATTTTGCTTGTATAGATTACGCATAGATGATGAACATAGATCATAGAAAAAGAAACGAAAGGGGTATAAGTTGATATATGGAATGAATGGGTATGTATGTATGTGTGTTTGTTGTTGTTATTGTAAATGATGTGATTTGTTTGTTTTGGGTGGTTTTTTCTTTTCTTTTAAATCGCTGCACTGCTACTGCTGCCAGCTCGTTTACGTTTCCACTCGACACAATGCGATGTGGGTGCAACCACGGGTAAAGTTTCTTCGTCGTCGTTGCCCCAAACAATCTTGAATCTTCCTTTTTGAATCATGCTGGGGACTTTATTGCCTCCAGGTTCTGAAGCATGTCGACACAAAGGTTGTGAAGTCAATGCAGTTGTTGGTTTGGTTGATGCAATGGTGGAAAGCTCTCCCATCGAGGCAGCTGAGGGCATACTACTATTGCTAGCACCAGCGGTAGCAGCGGTAGCAGCAGACAACTCGGTAGAGGTGACAGGCAAGCTTTTGCGGTGCTGAGCAGGAGCGTTGCCATCTTGCCAAAAATGGGAGTCCCAAATTCGCATTATCGGCTGATACGGTTGTTTACTAGATGAGGAGACACTAGTTGTAGAATAATAATAATCACGGGAATCCTCGTCATCTTCATCTGAGTCCAACTCTTCTTCGTCGTCGTCATCTTCGTATCGATCAGAATTATAATGGGATGGATACAATGAATTTCTCTTTGTTTTGATGCCTGTCATGTTGGCGAATTGACTCGCAGTCAGGTCCTCTGAGTGGATCACAATTTCAGAGGGAGTATGTCGAATGAATTTCTCTGTCGCTGCAGCCAATGCAGTGGCTGATGTCGTCGGCATAGTAGTACTAGAATTCGCATTCCGGTGATGCTGGTGGTTATGATGCGAACGATGAAGTTTATGCGATAATTTAATTAATCTTTTTTTCCACTTTACAGAATCAAAATGTTGTATGGTTGAATAGCTTTTAATCATTGTGTTTTTGTGTATGTACGACTATATGTAAAAAAAATTAGAATAAAATAAAATACAAATAAAAAAAATAAATTGGATTGAAGGGGGAAAAGAGAGAGAGAGAGAAAAAAAAGTGAATTTTCGCAAAAATATTTTATAATATATATTGGCAAGATAGCATGCACATGAGTTGTTTCTGCCCCAAAGGCGAAATACCCTCAAGAGCCCATACTCCCTTAACTACTTAGTGCTCTTTGGATTTTGACCTCCCAATTTACATTATTATATTATTTTAAATACACTTCCGCCCGTAGATAAGTCGCACCACTCATTAATTAATGCTAGTAATTATCTCAGCTCCATATTTCAACTCGTCTCCTTTTTTTTTGGTTTTTTGAGTTGCGAGTGCGTACCTTCATTTCTCATGACCGATTCAAAATGTTACGTAATCGAATCATTGCATGATATCTATTATTATTTTATGCCCTCACTTTTTTAATATCGTTGTTGCAGCCGTATGTATTGCAATATGAAAAAATAAAGAGGGCATTCAGGTACATACATCTTCAATTGAAGTCGTGCCTTTACAGAGCGCGCAATTCGTGCCATATAAATTACAGTTAATTATCCAATATTACTCTAATTGCGCAAATCTACACATACACGTCGATCCATATTTATTTAAATTGTTTAAATTTTCCATTAGTGTTAGTAGGGATTGTGACCCAACCTAAAATATTATATGCTGATGTTGTGTAAATTTATACGTTGCGTGCTTATTCTCCCCTAGACATGGTCTCCTGCTTACATTTTATATCTCCAAAATACTTGAGAGCTTTTCATACTATTTGACAAAACTGTTGTTATTATGTTCAAGTGTTAGCTCATTATTGCCAATGAAATATAATTAATTACCTTATGCAGAACGCAGCAAATCACAACGTGGTACAAGAACAAGGTGATGATTGTACAAAGCACACAGGATGATAGAAGACGATGTCATAAACTAAAATGCCTATACATTGTAGCATGCGCACTCAGGAGTTCATGTAGTTGATAAAGTTTTGTGGCTGTATGTGCCATGTTTACATGACATAATCATGCTTGGTATAAAAAGAAAAGACAGGAACTCGACATATGTATCACTTTTTTCCCTGTATGTATGAATATTTTAGCTCGTTCCCGAATTGTCATCCGTTCCTCATGATATTTACATATGCTACATAGTTGGAAATGATTATTATTATACGCTAAGTTGGGAGGAGTTTTGGCACACTAATTTTTTTAGATGCTGAGAATTCTTCAAATTTTTATTAATGCGCTGTAGCCCAATTCCAAATTGTTAAATACACAATGTATCACCAATTTTTACTCGTGGCGAACTTGGCTTTTGTAATAGTGCATAGAGAGTTTTTGAGCAACATGCCATTTTTTGAGACGTAAAATACTAGAGGTATTGTAGTACATGAAAGCATGTGTATATACCCTTATGTACGTGTATCAAACAGGCAAAATTGAATCATTCTTCCTTTTACAGACTAATATTGTCGATTACTACTTGCGTAAAATTTGGCTCATATGTACTGCTATCTACATACTTTACGTATAATATACATAAGTTACAGGCTAACTCTGAATGATTCATACATTTCTCGACGCATTCGCCATAGATGATAGTCTTCATCAGTTGAAAATCGGTGCGTTTCTTGGTCATTTAAGCCTATACTTCCCACTCGCAATCATCCAGCTCATTCATACATATTTATAGTAAGTATCAAACCCCTGGATATTTTTTGCTACAGTCGAGTAGTAAAGTAGTAGCATTTGATTACAATTGTTATAATGAAGACAGATTATTTGCACAAGCTATGTACGCACTGCTACTCTCGATACAAACTGACATAGTCCACCAGGCTCACCACCTATGTCGTAAATATCCGTGGTCTTGATGATTGAAACCCTTCAAATATTCATTCATTGCTTTTCTTTGCTTCTTTTGCCTGTACCAACTGGCCATATCTGATTGCACATTCTAGTAATGCTTGCATGATTTTTTTCCTTTCTCCTTCTTGTGCAATTTCGTGAACATTTCGACCAATCAAATTTGATAAAATCTTTATCACGGCCACACTGCCTTCAAGTCCTTCGTAATCGTGGGCGGGTGGTATCACATCTTCCGTCTTCGTTTCGTCAACATTGGTCAGGGAAAAGAGCCGGTTCATTTCATCAGCCAACGCTATCTGAAGAGCGTTGTAACACGTACTCCTTTGATTTGTGGCATCTGCTCAATAAGTAACGTACTTTCCACTGCCATCTGTTTTATCTAGAAGCTCACCCAAATGCACTTATAGAGACACATATGAAGAAACATTTGTGAAATACTGATCTTTCATATCACCAAGAGACCAAACTTCTATCGCTTCATATTTGTACGGGTTTCAATTTTACCTATTTTGCTATACCCACTCCATTGCACACAATTCATCCTTTAAAATATGCATCACTACTTTTCTTTGAGCATTAACTGCTTTCCTAGCCCTAATTTTTTCTTGAATTTTCTCCGCCTGATACCTAAATTCATAGCAATAACACCAAAAGCTGATATACACGATTCGCTTATGATTTTAAGGACACCTATACTATTAGTACATATTAGGGACGATGGACGTTTATGATATATTGTAAAGTTGGGTAAGAATTACTAGAACTTCTTTCAATCAACAGTTAAATCCATGCCCATCAAGTGCTCTGATGGGACATAAATAACTTGGTCCACTATCCTGTGATTTTTATAATCAGGACCTATGATGATAGATAGTGTAACACGAGTTTGTCCTTTTATCGAATGAGAATGCTTACCGCTTCTTTTCGATATAAAAACTGCGTAGTCTTTTACATAGATTTAATGATCCATTCACCACAAATCATATTTCGTTCACGAGTGCTCATTTATGACGACATTCGTCTTCCCGAGAGTAAAATAGACAATACAAATACCACCACTTGCATATTCACTATATGATAAATTTTACTACAGGTGTGAAATTATCAAGATAGAATACTGTATGCTATATATATAAATATATACAATTAAAGTCGATAGAGACTGTTCTTTTTTTCTCATGAATTTAACAGATGTTTAAATAAGTATCGAGAAGAGGACTGATAAGATAATTATGATTTGCTGATTATGCATGTTACACTTGTCACGGTGTGTACATATTTGGTTGGGACTAACCAAGTCGCCTGCTTGTCAAATTATCAGAAATATGACTGTTGATATTATCTATCTATTAATATCACCATGGCTTGGATGGCCTATGTATGTATGTACGTCTATGATGGCAATCATTGGCATCCCGCGGAAACAACGTTGAAAGCTTCAATCCCCACCGAGCCATGGAAAGGGAAAATAAAAATACCAGTCAAGGGAGAAAATGCAACATATCAGGGCTACAACAGGATTGGCCAAATCAGACGAGATAAGAAAAGTGGGGAAGGTAAATGATAAGAAATATTTATCGATTCCAGTCATTTGCAGTATATGTAACATATTTTATATACACTCATTCTATTAAATCACCTATGTACGCATATGACCGGTGCAAGCAGTAATTAACTTTTTCGTATAAAAGGAGATGCATTTTTTGCAACACTAACCTTTTTTTCAACTAACAAATATACTTTTGCTTACAATGGCTATTATCTCTAAACCCAACCTTCTTCAAAAATATCTCTCTCTTGACCAACACAACAAGGTTCAAGTTGAATATGTGTGGATCGACGCCAATAATGGGTTGAGATCCAAAACACGTACGGTCGATTTTGTTCCCAAGTCATACACCGAGTTACCTGAATGGAACTACGACGGTTCTTCCACTGGTCAAGCAGAAGGTCATGATTCTGATGTGTTGATTCAACCTGTCGCTCTGTTCAATGATCCCTTCCGCGGTGGCAATAATAAAATCGTCCTCTGTGAGACCTACAATAATGATGGTACTCCTCACGCTACGAACTATCGACATGCTTGCGCAAAGACAATGGCAGTCCACGCTGATGCCAAGCCTTGGTTTGGTATTGAACAAGAATACATGCTGTTTGATCCCGAAACTGCAAAGCCTTACGGTTGGCCCATGCATGGTTTTCTCGAACCACAAGTAAGTACATGATTAAGCGAGGTTTTCGTAGTGTCGATGAAGACTTTATGAATTCTAATTTCAAATGGATTGCATAGGGTAAATATTATTGTGGTGTAGGTGCTGGTAAGATATTTGGTCGAGATATTGTTGAAGCACATTATCGCGCTTGTCTGTACGCTGGAGTCAACATTTCGGGTGTCAATGCAGAGGTAGCCCCTGCTCAATTCGAGGTAAGAAGGATTTATATGTACTTTTATGTGATTTGAGTCAAGATGTTGACCTCTCCTTTTTATAAAGTTCCAAGTGGGACCCTGCGTTGGTATTGATATGGGTGACCACCTGTGGATAGCTCGTTATATTCTCGAACGTGTTTCTGAAGACTTTGGTATCATTGTCTCTTTCCATCCTAAGCCCATTAAGGGTGATTGGAACGGGGCAGGTTGTCATACAAACTTTTCTACTGAAGAAATGCGTCAAGAAGGAGGCATGGCTGCTATTGAACGTTCTATCAAGAAATTAAGTCTTCGTCATGCTGAACATATTGCCGTATATGGTGAAGACAATGACCAACGTTTAACTGGAAGACACGAAACTGGTCATATCGACGACTTTAGCTACGGTGTCGCAAATCGTGGTGCCTCCATCCGTATCCCTCGCCAAGTCGGTATTGAAGGAAAAGGCTATTATGAAGATCGTCGCCCTGCTTCCAATATCGACCCTTACAGAGTCACAAATGTCATTGTTGAGTCAACTTTTATACCTGATATTTAATCTCTGGCTACTTTTGCTTACACAATGCGTATGAAATAACCCTTGATTAATCTTCATAAAGATATTCAAAATATAATCTTTTTTCCAATAAACATGTATACATTTAATTTAATAAAAACAGAGTACTCTTTGCATAATGTGATGGGTACTCATTTTGTATAAAGCCTCTAAGTTCGGAGTTGATATAAATTGTGCACAACATAATAATTTTGTTGATAGAACTTAACGAAGTTACGTTCAATCGCATTTAACCAACATGACAAAAAAGATAAAAAAAGGTTACGATTGGGTAGAGGAGCAACAAGACATTTGGGACACCATCGCAGCAGAGAAGTTAGAACAGTTGAATGTATTAAGTCAGTCGCATTTAGATTGGTTTAGTAAACATACTACAGTAGAGTAAGATCTACCATTTGGCCTCATAAGGGTGTCCATTTACTAATTCTAATTTTAGGGATATACTGTCTTGGAAAAGACCCTCAATTGACACCAAAAAGACCATTGAAACAAAAGAGCAAGCAACCTCAGATCGTCAAGTAACATTGTTTGATATATCATCTTCGAAAGAATCTGTAAGACAGATTGCCATCGATCACGACGTAAAAGATACTTCACTTGACGGCAAAGCGAAGCGCACTTCTCAACTATTGCATGAGACACCCAAGAAACATGAAGTTACAGAAAAATCGATAGCTGACTCTGAGAATTTACGGCAAGAAGCGATTGATGTCAATGACAGCGAGTTGCAGCAAAGTAAACGTAAGGATATTCTCAATTCACCTGCCCTAGAACCTCCTGAGCCTTTGCAAAATGTGAAAATCACAGAGGAGGCGCATGAGACTAATTCAAGCTTATTTACGCAAGTGGATGTGTCGAAAAATGCATCCATTCCTGATACAGTTGTTTCTCAAAGCAACGCACACAAAAGAGCCTCTTCTAGCTCTGTTTCGAGTGAAGGAAATCTCACAGCTGATACACCTGATTTAATTGTAGATGTGGATTCTCAAAAAACTCAAACTCAAAAAGCACCAAAGACTCCAGAATCCTACGCCCAAATGGAGGTCAAAGGAGTACATGATAATTTCAAGCTCGATACTAACTTTGAAAAACAGAATGACCACAATAATTTGGGTGATGTAAATCAGCACAATAATGAAATTTTTAATGAGGAAGAAGAGGAAGATGAAGAAGAGGAGGATGAAATACAACTCGTTGTGTCGAATAGAAATTCTCGTAAAGATGATATATCGCAAGATAGCTCTGACTTTAATCCAATTATGCCGCCGCCTCCCATATCCCCTCCACGAAATATAGCACCTAGCATTCTTTCATCACCGCTCCGGACTCAAAGCCCTTTTATGAGTCGTTTATTTCAAGTTGGATCCGGAAGGGAACGATCTTTAAAAGAAGACTCTCCATCTCCTATTGATTTTGTAACTACACGACCTAAATCCACCACATCAACCAGTACAATAGGTAGTGAAAGGGGCAGTAAATTCAGTACCACTTTGTCACAAAACCGAGTCGAGAAGCGGTCATCTGACCATGTGCCAGGGGATATTGTAGTGAGTGATGCTTTGCCATTCTCCCAATTTAAAAAGCCAAAGATTTCAACGGTAAACATAAATGCTTTAATCACTTATTGAAATTCACTTATTCAATTTATCTTTAGCAAAAAACCAACGCCAAAAATAATATACCACCATCTCAAACTGAAGATGATCATAAGAAGGAAGAAGCCGAGAAAACTACAGAAGAAGAAATACCATCTTGGGCGTTAAGTCCAGAGCTACACACTCATCTATTAAATCAAGCTGGGCTGGACCCTGATGCTATCTTTGGACGAATGACACCATTGTACTTAGAGGGTGAGTAACGTAAATCTTATTCGAGTAAAGTTTACTAATGCGCGTATATAGAAATTTTTCCAACGGAATTCACGACAAAGATACCAGAACAGGCACCACAATAAAGCCAATTCGCTTTTATTTCACTGTGCAAGACATATGTAAAAACTTGCATTCAGAGAAATTGTATATTTCATCCGTAAATTATTTAACGCAGTTCTCAATACTACCACCAAACTCATCCATAAACCTGCTGTGGAACCCTAGCACGCTATCTATCTCTCAATAACAATACTTAAACGAAAGACTTTTCTCATTTTGTACACACGCAAGACTTTGTTTAATATTATATATAATTAATTAATATAGTGAATCAATTTTTATTCAATAAATTTCAATTGCACATTCAAGTAATAAATGAAAATAGAGATACAAATTTAAAGAGAAAGAAAGCGACGTAAAGTGCGAATATTATTAAATTAAACGTTGCAAAGAAGGGAAAAAATAAGATTAGTTAATTATTAGGAAGGAATAAAGATTGATAAACATAGAAGAGTACATAAACGATAGCATTTTTTACTCGCAGTTCAAACAGCATTGATCCATGTATCTGGCATCATCACGGTTACCCCACCAGTTAGGGAAGTTGTAGGAGATACCGTTGGCACCACCATATAAAGCCATGGAAACAAAGAAGACCATAAGAGAGGTACCGGAATCAAGAGCAGCAGAAATCAAATAGTTATGTCTACGTACACACTCACTGTGACGACGCTTGACGTAACCTTGAGAGATAAAGACGATGATGAAAGAGAAGGTAATCCAAGAAGTATTGGTACCAGGCATGACACAAAGACCAATCAAGATCATAGGAATATTGATATAGTTGAAACCAACATTAGGGAACTTCTTGTGAAGCAAGTATCCAGGAATAGGGAGGAAGAATCCAATGATGAAAGCCCACAAGAAAATGTAGTATTGGGTATGAGGACCAAACATGACGAGAGGACCAATAGCACCCCATGTGATACCAGCAGAGTTGATAGTTTGAGGAGTGGCACCGTTCCAAAATTGGTTACCAACAGGATCCAAAAGAATTTCACGCTTAGATTTGGTGATGCTATCGTTAACAATATAGTTGAAGATACAGCCGACTATGGTACCAAAAATTTGGTGCAAGAAAGTCATCTTGGGAGGAACCTTAATGTAGTGACCAATCTTAAGATCTCTGGCCATGACACCGGCTTGAGACATAGTGTTGTAACCAAGAGTCTTGAAGTACATGTTGGCAATGGGGTAGCCGGGTAAGACGAAACCACAGATCATTTCGGCCAAAACGTTCAGACCAAAACCTTGACCAGTGATGGCGGTAATCATGTTGAGAGGTAAGGAAAGGATACTAGAAAGGACAATAGCGAAAATGACACCCCACCAAGGAAGTTGACTCTTGTTTGCGTAAGCAATACCAATATTAAGAGCAATACCAACGACGTAGACAATGTAGTACCACCAGCTAGGAACTTCTTTGTAATTACTCATGAGCTTCATATGAATATCTTCTTCATGAGTATTGAGCTTGGCTCTAAGGGCACGGAAATTACCAGCGATTTGTTTACCGTAGAAGAGGGCAATGTGAGTAATAGTGGCAGTAACACCAAAGTTGATGAAAATGTAACTGACAGCAAAAGTTGTAGCGAAGTAAGGGCTACCAACTTCAGCCAAGGCGGTTTGGTTAAGAGAGTTATCAGGGTTCAATACGTCACTTTGAGGATAAATTTCAGATGTACCATCTGCATTGAGCTTCCAAAGAGAGTTGGACAAGTAAGGGAAACTTTGAGCGTTCCAGACGTCGTAATAATACAAGAGAGGGGCAAGGATCCAAAGTAAGAAGACGCCACCGAAAATATTCATTTGCACCCAGAAAGGATATACAAGAGGGGAGAAGTAGGATAAAAGATTCCAATCGAGACAAATTTGGAACATACCCATGCCTTCATTAGCACCCAAACCACCAAAGAGACGTTGGACCCAGCGACTGTCGTTTTTGGCAAGACAGATGATAGAGATACCACCAATCATAGGGAACATATATTGAGGAATAAATTCATAAATGAAAATACCACCGAAAACCATAAAGAAGAACTTGGTACGCCACTTGGCCTCGGCTTTGTCGGTGTTGAAAGTTTTCAAGATAGAAACAATAGGAAGAGAAGTGGGCCAGATCATGTTTGAGGGATACACAAGATAGGGTCTAAGTTGACCAGCAATACCGTAACCAACTAATTGTGTAGCAAGCAAAAGGAAGATAGAACCAGCAGCTCCGGGTGAATCCTTATAGAAAAGTTCTTGAGCAGATAAAATCCAGGTACCGTAGGCACTGGTGTTGGCAGAAGAAACCATGATATAGATACAAGTGTGTTCTTTGATGTTGAATGGCCCAGGGTTCAACCATCCGCCTTTAGGAAGCACCTTGGCCCAAACTGTACAAACAAGGTAGGCAACGATTAACATGAAAGTATCAGTCAAAGCAATACCAACGGGCTTGAAGGTCATCAATTGAGCAACGGAGGAACTGAGAGCAGCGAGAATCTGTAAATCAATTTATGTGAATGAGACATAGTTCGCGTTTTGCGGCCTACTAAAAGCAATTGCACTTACAAAACCTGTGAGAAGGGATCTGAAAGTGAGTGACTTGAGTGTGGTATCGTCTTCCGTAACGGCGATATCATTGATAATAGCAATGTCCAACTCGTCTTCGTTAGCAAAATAGTCTAATTCCTGATTTTCACTATCTTGCTTGACATCCTTAGAGTCTTTCAACCAGAAGTCGTCTTGATGTTCTTCACCATCAGCGGTATGCTTTTCATCATGATCATAAGTCTCTGTCTTTTCAGTATGATCAGTGACAATCTTTTCAGAGTAGACAACGTCCTCTCTGTTATTGAGATCTTCTCCTGCTGCCATGTTTTTCACAAAAAAAAATAGTGTAAGTTAATGTAACGGTTTTTTTATAGTGAAAAGATGAGTATTAAGTTATAGAATAATAAAAGAGGATTTTTTGAATGAAAAGAAAAAAAAATGAGCAAGATCAATTCGCGTCCTTTTATATATGCAATTTGGTAATCAAGATGAAACTTGTATTAAGCATTGCAGCGTTGACGAAATTTTATCATTTATTTGTATCATCTTGAGAAAACACGTATACATAATATTTTATACAACGCTATCTTCGGATTCGTCCACACGGTACAACTGTAACCAAATCGCGAAGATTATACTTTTTAGATCCAAGAAGTTTGTTTTTCTTCTCGATTTGTGCCTGTTCCTGCTTTTTTTCTTATAATAGATAATAAAACAAAATTCTCACCTCTACAATTAAGGTACGATTTAGGAATATTGGACGCAAAAGGATATTTAATCTTAAATATAGTACAATATTTTATTGGAAGAGCATATGCGAGATAAAGAAATGGGATTCAATCATGGATGATTAGTGTGTACTCATGTTACACAGCTTAACATATTTTCCACAAACAAAATGGCCTGAAAAACAGAAGAACTCCTATAATAGGAGATATGCACTCAGTTTGGAAATTGTCACTTAATAACTAGCACATGTTCATTTGTCCATGGCTGAATAAGTATATCTCGTCTCATTATAGTACATGCACCAAATTGTACAGAATAATTTAATCAGGAATTTCAGAATTCGTGCTTTATTGTAATCTGGTTTGTTTATTCTCAAATCCTACAGGTTCTCCTTTTGTTTTGGCATTTTTAGAGAAGGCCAACACCTTGTAGATTCTACCCATCGCTTCTGGATCCATTAATCTTTCAGCACCGTCTAATAAAGTTTTTCTAGCTTCGGAGGTCTTTGCACTCTTGAATAATTGCTCAACTCTTGCTTGAATCCCTAAAGATTGTAAGAAATCTTTCTGCGTGATAGGTCCATAAACCGATATATCTTGGAGTAAAAATAATCGGAACATGTGTTAATTACTTTTATCAGAACTTTTTTCCATCTTCTTCCAAAGATAAACGGAATACATACCTGATCCTTTGAGAATTGCTTGTTTTAAGAATGAAAAGTCTACGTCGGCACTCAAATCTGCACTTCCAGGATCACACATAGGATGAATGATTTTATGATCCTTGATAGCCTAAAGTATCACGAAGAATCATTTTAATCCGTGAGATCTGTAATTAGAATAAAATGCTATCTTACTCTTAACGTATCACCTTGGATGTAGTCTTGGCCATAATCAATTGCTAACCCAGTTCCGCCATTTCTGTCTAGATACTTTGCAATTTTTTCCATCACACCCCAACTATCTGGTGAAACTTCTATACGATCCCCCTCTTTAAAAGACTGTGTTAGATTCATATCACTCAAAAAGGTTTCCGTCATGGCTGAAGGTTTTGGCGATTTGACAATGCGAAAATTGTGTTCACTGATTTATTGCACAAATATAGGCAAATATCAAAATTAGGAAAGAAAATCCATTTTAAGAATTTTGATTTATCGTAAACGTACCTTTCATCCGAGTCGTCCATATCAATCATCATTTCACGCCATTCCGTATCAGTTCTCTATAGTTTCAAGTTAGACTCTTTGAAGTGGAGAAAGATAAAGACAATAGTGATTATAAATTCGTAAGCTATTTTTACCTCAAAACTATGAATTGGAAGTGCATCAAAAAATTCATGCGCCATTACAAATGACCATTGCTCTAATTGTGATCCACATATTCGGTTACGCTATTATCCTTCTATAAGATTTTAATTTGTGCAACACAATACCTGGAATTACTTCTAAACCGTCATGCCAAGACACCTTCACACCGTCAGGTCTAGTGATAGTCTCTATAGGTGACTCAAGCTGAGTACCTTCTACTCTAATCACATCCTTATCTTCAGACCCTTTCACAAGGGCAGCTCTTTGCATTCTGCGAAGTCCAGGGCTAGCCTCGACTAAATGAACATCCGAGAGAGTTTTATAGAAATTGGGGAATTGTGCCAATGTCTAATAGTTGAAAATTATTATGCAATAATAAAAGAAGTGAATCAGCTGTGTTTCCTCTTTGTGTTACAAAATTAATGTCTTGCATGTTAACCCTTACCCTTAACATGTCACTCATCAACGTTCCTCTACCAGGTCCAAATTCTATAATTTGAGTCTTTTCGGGTTTGCCTAGTCGCATCCATTCCGTCAAATAATAAATACCACAAAGCTACATAGAATAGAGGCTCATGTTGACATAAATTTTAGGTTTAAAGTTAAATAAAAAAGATGTACCTCACCAAATACTTGACTGACCTCGGGTGAGGTTACGAAATCGCCTTGTTTCCCAAAGACATCACCCGCCATGTAGTACCCACTTAAAGGGTTGACTAACACTTGTCTCATGAAGTGTGAAATTGTTAATGGGCCTCTCAACTAAATTATAAAATGTCAAAAGCGATTCAGAATGTGTTGACATGTATATACCTTGATCGAGTCATATAAATGCTTTCCTAATGGTGACAGGGGCTCTTTAATAACTTTCGGTGTAACATCGCTGATATTTCCACTGCTGTAAAATCGAACAAATCGAACAGAAGTTCTTGTTGCTGCAGGTCTCAATACACGAAGCATGGGTTCTCAGGAAGCAGTGTGGGGGCACAGGCTATAGCTTTTTTGTCAAATATTTTTCTTCGGTGATTTAATTAAACTTTGTAACCAATCCAATTTTTGTAAGAGACCACTACCTCTTCAAACTAGAATTGCCAAATGGGTGTATTTGCAAAACGTAAGCAAATACAGTATTTGAACGATACGGTATTATAATCATCTAAAACATAACTTGCAGATTTTACAGAGTAAAGATACAATGTGTAGCAATGTTTTCCTTTTATTTTACTCTTTTTCTTCGAGAAGTATCTTTATCCTCATCTTTAATATCTCGATTTCTTGTAAAGAGAGGAGTCCCACACCACTTGATATATTGAATAGTAATACAATTAATTATAAATTTATTAAACAATTTACAGCACTCTTTGTATACAATTTTAGTGGCTGCAACAAGCATCGTATGCTTCTACAACCTTTGGAAATATACCCGTAAAGATATTCCAAAAAACTTCTTTTCTGGCTACTTCCAAGACCTCTAATGTTATCCTAGCGTTATCAGAAACTACAATATTATCATTAGCCCGATAGAGTTGGTTTGTGCAAGCATTTATCTGCGACGACAATGGGTTGATTTCACAAGTCTTGTCTAAACTTCCAACATCTATAAAAGTGGAAGCATTTTCTACAACTCCCGCTGAGGGTTGTAAAAAATATGGTATACCTAACTGAGATGCTTGAGTTTGTGCTCTTGCTCGTTTGCCAGAATTTTCCACTAAAGATTCTAGAGCAGAATCGATTTCGCTTCTTGCCTTATACGATATATTCACTTGTAAAGGAGAGTGATCCATAATAAAAGTTTCGTAAAAATCTAATAGATCGGGTATCTGATGTTGGCTGAGTGGTATATGAATTACATCTTCAAATATCGACGATGTAATTGACGATGAAGAATCGTAACTTTTCAGGTCGCTTTCTTTTTTATCCAGTGGATGAGTTACGTCTTTTGCAACACTTTGATAAAGCGTACAATTCTTTACAAGTTGTGAGTATCGCTCGTAAAAAAGAATGTTCTCTACGCTAAAATCCTTGACTGCCCAATGCTTTAGTACCTTGAGTGCCGCAGGGTCACTTAAAGCAGCTTTGAGAGATTCTGTGTTTAATTCCCAATGGTGAGTGCCGTTGGAAATATGATTTTGAAGGGAGGCAGAAGAGTCGTTCCTGTGGTTTCTATGAAGTATTTTAGCAACCGCGTGGCTACTAACTACAGAAGATTTACGATGGCAACAGGTTTTCTCGCAATTTCCAGTCGGGTTTTTCCTCTTGTTAGTTTTGATGGAAAGTGTCTTGAATACCGGTAAGATCACCGTCAAGATATGATATGTAGTGGTGACGATAACCACCCAGTTTGAAGGACCAAATACGCCTCGCAAGCCTGCTGGTTTAGAGTCGGATGGATATTCGAATACAGACTGCCAAATAATGCACATAGTAAAGCATGGCACAGCGACAGCGATGGCTATCCAAATTTCTCTTCTAATCCCGTGTGCATCGCCATCATTTCGTAAATACCAAAATATAAACGGTACAGCAATTGCAAAAAAGGAAATAGCAATGGCGAAAATTAAGTAGCTGCCCATGTAGAAATCGCAGTGAGAGGTATTGTTCACCCAAATACCAAGCGTCTCCACTAAAGCAACTATGATCAAAAAAATAGTTACAGAGGCGCACACATAAAATATTTGACGAGAGATATCTATTTTGACATCGTCTTTGTGTTTCATAAACCATTTGTAGTCTTTATCGTCCTTGTTGATTAACTTTTCTTGCAAATGAGGGTTGTTATCATCTTCAGTTCTACTGTTGAACTTCATTGAAGATTTTCTTAAAAATTTCTGCCCCAGAGTGTTTAGACGAATTAAAAAGTGGAGGCGATATGTGCGGTAGATGATGGCATATGTCCACAAGTATAGGCCGAGGGCCGGACCCCATAAATAGATATCGCAAGTGTATGTAGTGACTACAATTTGGTACATAAGCACGGTTGTAGAAAAGATAAGATGACCCGTGGCTCCAAGGACCGTGCCGAACATGCCTCTCTTTTTCAAAGAATAAAATTGCCACTGTCTTGATATGTCGCGATTCGTTGCAGATAGTTCATTAAAAATTGTATTCGACCAAGACGCCAAGAAATGGCGATAAATAAAGTAAGCCGTCGTTAATGTGATGAATAAAAAGTTGAGTATTGCTAAAGCCAAGTAAATTCTAAGGGAGATAATTTTTCTGCGATAATCATAACATTGTATGTTGCCATGTTGGGCTATGTTGTAATTCTCATCGCAATCGGGTAGTTGCAAAAAGGGATTCAGTCCATATAATCCTCGCATAGCATGTCAAAATCAATAGTCTAAAAAAATAAGAGAGAGAGGAAGATTAAGGTGAATACCATTCTTCTCATTGTATGCACAAATATCTACAGACGGTTTCAAATATGAAACCTGATCTATCATTATGTTTATGCACCTAGTATTCTAAAACCTTCTACTGCCACTTTATCTTGGATCACAAAATATTTAGAATAGTTCATACATAGCAACATACGCCAAAAATGGACTCATCTTATATCATAATAGTGTATGCATAATATCCAAAGTTTCATGAAAATGACGTTAAGGCTATTGCCGATCTTATGAACACCAAAGTTTCTTTTTTTTTAAATCCAACGGGGATTTGTTATCAATTGCGGCCAACAAATTTTGTTACTGCTAGAGCAAGTATTATTTCATTGGTGCAAGTTTCACAAATGAAGGATCAATGTTGGCGAGCATCAAACCATTTTGGATAGTAAGTAAATAAAAGGGCAATTTTATTTTTTAAAGTCATGGCACTATTCCTCGGTATTTCGATCTGTGAGGCGATCTTCGATTATGCGGATTGACTGTGCTATTTCTGTTGTAGTGATAGGAACTTCTATATCCAGGAGCCAGAAATATTCAAGCCATTCAACAGGTAGGGTGACAACTTGTGTATCTGGTGGTGCAACATCGCCACCATCCTCCTTCGTATTGTTAAAACTTTTGAGCTTACTTAGTAGCTCGTTGTAGGTTACCGTTTTTTGCCCTTCCTCGTGCTCTATTTTCCATTTCTTTCTTCTTTCGGTATCCAATGATTGGAGCTCTTTATCAAAAGTGTGTACGTTTGGTGCAAGTTTCACAAATGAAGGATCAATGTTGGCGAGCATCAAACCATTTTGGATAGTAAACGTACACACTGGCAATTTTATTTTTTAAAGTCATGGCACTATTCCTCGGTATTTCGATCTGTGAGGCGATCTTCGATTATGCGGATTGACTGTGCTATTTCTGTTGTAGTGATAGGAACTTCTATATCCAGGAGCCAGAAATATTCAAGCCATTCAACAGGTAGGGTGACAACTTGTGTATCTGGTGGTGCAACATCGCCACCATCCTCCTTCGTATTGTTAAAACTTTTGAGCTTACTTAGTAGCTCGTTGTAGGTTACCGTTTTTTGCCCTTCCTCGTGCTCTATTTTCCATTTCTTTCTTCTTTCGGTATCCAATGATTGGAGCTCTTTATCAAAGTCTATTTGCCTCTTGTCTATATCTTTTTGCCTATGTTGTTTCTGATCGTTTTGATATCTTTCCCACTGGGTTCTAAGTGAATTGCACTGATCCAAACGGAGCTGATAATACTCAGTGTATAAGGCCGCGGATCTTCCACATTGTATAAGGTTAATTCAGGTTTGTTCAATGGTTTGGAGTATCTACTAGACTATACCTATCACTCTGAAACGTACTCAATTGCTCTGTCAAAAAAATGAAATCTAAAGCTGCTTTACCTTTTTCAATTCGCTCTTGTCCTCAGTGACCTATCGAGACGAGTATATAGAATAGTTAATAAACATATGCTATTTGAGAGAAGAGACAATCCTTACAGTCCTCGAAAGCCTAATCTTGTCCTGGATTTTGGCGATTTCAACATCGTACTCATTAACAACTGGAAATGATTGCATTATAGTTTTTCTTAAAGATGAAGAAGTCTTTTTGAAAAATTAAGAAAGTTGAAAATGTAAACATACATTTTCCTCAAATTATATATAGGAGTTCCCCGAGTGTGAATTATGCTTTTCTCCTACACTATATCCCATGCTTGTTCTCCTGTAAATTAATCTCAAAAATAACCGAGGGGATTGTCTCAGAGCAACTTGACACCTCTGTTCCTGTGAACGTCTCATCTTTGTTCCTGAAATGTTTTTCTATTCACCGTGTACAACGGTATAGCAACAAATTCGTTATATGAAAACTTTTAAATTGAGACCCAACAATCTTAAAGTGCTACAGCTCATCTTGTACAAACAAAATCAACATCATATAGAAAGAAATTTTAGATACCACTTCGTTGCTCTGTTTAAAGACACCTCTCGCATATATAACTTTCTGTCTGTTGAGAGAAGTGGATGGAGCTTCGAATTATAAATTTTTAATAAGAAATTGTGATTATATATCAACGTTTGCATGATATTTTGGAACATGACTCCAAAATCTCAGGTACGTACTATCATCGTCAATCTTTTACATCCAAAGTTAGTCCTGATTCAATTTATAAAATTAAAGGTTGTAATTTTTTGTTCAAGGTTGCGAGGTAATCAAGGTAGCCTAAGATTCCCCAAGTATGGATTATTATAAGGATCAAATTGACGACTTTGACTGGTGGAAATCCACAAAAGCTGGTCAGTAGCGGAGTTGACCGGTTTTCATGGCGAAGTAGGCCTGCCCGTGGTAGGTAAATTATACTTGAAGTACAAGTGCCTACTGGCATCATAGAAGCATCCACATGTATGTATTAGCAGGCATGAATAACTCACCCAATTTGTGCTTAATTGTAGATGCTATGCAGCATAGATAGCTGGTCACTCTCTATCAAACTTTCCCCCTCACGTAAATGATCCTGGCCAAAAGATGCTGAAGTGGACACTACAGCGGGAATGTGAGACTTCCTGTTATTAAGGCCTAGTTTTTCTCTTTTTTCCTTCTTGTCCCTTGCGAAGACTTTTACTTTTATAACTGGCTCATGCAAAATTGCACAACAACTCAGTGCTGCGTGCTCACTTGCCACAAAATTTTAGAAAAAAAAAGTCATGAAATTCATCGTCAGACAGACAGACAGATTGTAATCATCTTCTTTCTCTTTCCCTCTTTTTTTTTCTTTATTTTCTATATTTTGTACTATATTTTTTATACATAATATCTTTCCATCTTTCTTTATCTAATCTTATTTCTTGTATATTAAATTTTGAATGGATGTTTATTCCTTGACTCGTAAAAAAAGACCTTCCCACCTTACTCTTGCACAACCCTCTCGTACGCAATCCGATAATGACTCAGCTCTAGACGTTTCATTATCCAAAAACATATCAACCTCTCGATCACCCTCTAGTTATATTTTTGATGAAGTAACAGGCTCACCCACAAGGAAACACTGGAAGGTTAGTATAGTTGTTAAATAGGGACACAACGGGGTTAGGTTGAACACAAAACTAATCTCGAGGTCTTCATTGTAGAAAGATGCAGATTCCAGTAACTGTGGATATTTGGGTTGTTCAACTAGTTTTGGACTGTTTGATAGAAGACACCATTGTCGTAAATGTGGAGATATATTTTGTTCACACCACTGTTCAAATTATTTTAGACTCGATCAGTTTGCACAATTTCACCCTCGAGGTGTGTTGTCTAGGGGATGCGATAACTGCGCTTCCGATTATATACAGTGGCAAGAGGAACTGCGGCAAATGAGTAAAGGAACCCCACCACCAAGGAGAAGAAGTAGCGTTGTGGATAATACAAAATCAGCAGCATTAAAGAAAAGACATGCTGGTATCATGACCCAACAACCACAGGCCATGGAAGGAGTAACTGAGCTTGGTAGAGATGGTAAATATTTATTCATGCTGTATTATTTATCGTCGTATTTATACCATTACAAATAGATATTGTTGCACCATCTCCTTCCAAATTAGCCCCCTCAAAAGGTGTTACAATCAATAGCAAAGCAAACAAACAAGATCAAAGTATGTATATACATATACTCCTGTTGAAAGCATATGTTGTTCTAACTTGATAATTAATGGCTTGGTTTCTTATAGCTTTCAATCCCATCCCGTCTGTCCCAGCTGATTGGCAATGGTCCACTTTTTAAAGCGGGCTAATTATACTACTTTCTTCTCATCCATCTTTTTTTGTAAATCACTCACTCACTCACTCTCACTCTATCTTTATAATAAACAATATTCATACACGGCTTAATAACTTACGAAAAAAGAAAAAAGAGCTTATGCCATTTATCTGTCGTTTCAAAGTGGCAAACACGTTTTTAATTCATGTGATGAGTGAGAACCTTTCTTTTTTTCTCAAAAATCACGGAGCATCGGTTAACTCTTCCATGCTTAATCACTTGATTTCCTACATAAGCTGTCATAAGAAGTGAAAGGTTAATCAGTATCAATTTCTCGCCTATTTAACTCTTCCCCTCTCTCTCTCTCTCTTTCTTTCCCAATACAAAAAGTTCATCTCCTGTCTATTCACATATGAGAATATTAATTTATTGTTTATCTGCAATTGGATTTGCGTGGATTGTGATTGATTTAATACGAATTTCTTGAAGTGGTCTACTCTTTTCATCTACTGGAAGCTTCTCTAATGCGTCCAATGTTGAGTCGGCTCCGTCAATCACTCTAAATAGCATTACTTTAGCAAATGTGTGCGAATATGAGAGTGAAACCCGTAAACTTACTTTCCAAACACTGTATATTTTGTATCCAAGTGAGGATGCTTTGCATATGTGATGAAGAATTGTGAGCCGTTTGTATTAGGGCCTGAATTTGCCATAGAAACAATGCCTCGAGCATTATGCTATTCATATCAGTTGAAAAAAAAATTCCTTTCAGATTCCTTCCACCTGCATACCTTTAGCGTTGATCTGATTTCGTCATTAAACTTTCTACCCCAAATGGAGTTTCCGCCTTTGCCTGTTCCAGTAGGATCGCCTGTCTATTGAATTTCATGACAAAGAAGTAGTCAGTTGAAGAAGGTGGTGCATAATTATAAATAAACAATTTACCTGAACCATGAAACCTGGAATGTTTCTGTGAAATACGCAGTTATCATAGTATCCACTTGCGCATAATGCAAGAAAGTTCTACAAAGTCAACATTAGAGATGCGTTTGTGTTATATAAACGTTAGACTGAATAAATACCTCTGCCGTTTTGGGAACTGATTCGCAAAAGACTTCAATCTTGAGATCTCCCAGTTCAGTGTGAATAGTAACAGACTTAATTTACACAGAAACGTACGTTAGTGAGTGGGCTGACTGCAATTTAAACGAGATTTCCATATGTTACCATATTGTTCTAGGTTTCTTTTTTGGCGGGAAAGACGTGTATGTGTGCTCTACAAGACTGCATTGAAAACTCAATTCTTTAAAATCGACTACAAGTCACGATGCTCATTTTTTCAAAAATATCTGACAACATTATATGTCGGGGCTGTTTGCTTGCTTGAACACACACAGCTAAATATGAATGTCATTTCACCTCCTCTTCACAGAGGCATGAAGGAACTTGAGCGTTCCGCTTTCAAGAAAGTAGTCAGCACCTTGGTTATCAAAGTTCCTTCCAAAACTGTGGGTCAATTCATGAAAGCTTTTGCAGCGTAGGTGTTTTCTGATTCACGTATTATTTATTTTTGCACTCATGTTGACATTTACATACAGTGACTTGTTCAATCAGCCAAGATCTAGAAATGTCATTCCCGATCCTGAGTCTAAAGAAGCAAAGCTAGTCATTTTACGAAGCGATTTGGAAAAGATCGGTAGGTTGGATCCCTAGGTGACAGTGTATTATGGTGCTAACTCTGTTGTACAGAGGACCTACCTAAGGAAAAAGTAGATATGATAAAGGAGCAAGCATTGGGATCATTCAAGCACGATATTGAGTTTGATTATGATTATTGGACAACAGGTAGAGTTTTGATTTGGGGCACGAGAGGAAAGGGTACTTACTAATATGCCCTCTACATTAGAGCAAATTCTACACGCCGTGATGCCTGAAGATGCTACAGATATACCCTCTTCTTTCACTCAAATTGGTCATATTGCTCATATGAATTTGAAAGAGCATTACTACCCTTGGAAGAATTTAATTGGACAAGTCATCTTAGATGTAAGTATAGGCCATCGGGAGTAGATTGGAATGATTCTTATATATACGGATCATGATAGAAAAACAAGAATATAACAACGGTCGTGAACAAGTTGGATAGTATCGACACAACCTTTCGATTTTTTAAAATGGAAATTCTTGCTGGTGAGGATAACATGATTGCTGAAGTGGTAGGTGCCTCACAATGAGATGGTGCAGGACCCCTTTTTTTCTAACTTTAATTTTTTTTGCTGCGATAAATGCTACTATAGAAAGAAAGTGGATGCAAATTTAAGTTTGATTTTTCCAAAGTGTATTGGAACTCAAGGTTACACACTGAGCATGATAGACTAGTTCAATTATTCAAGAAGAATGAGTATGTTTGCGATGTTTTTGCTGGTGTAGGTCCGTTTGCACTTCCTGCAGCCAAGAAGGGCGCTATCGTCTATGCCAATGATCTCAACCCATCGTCATTTGAGTGGATGAAAAAGAATATTACTGCCAATAAGGTATGAAGGAGTTTTGCATGATGACTAAAAAAGATGTTATGGCTGATAACTATTGCATTATCAGATTACCAGCGGAATTTATCCCTACAATTTGGATGGTCGTGCATTCATTAAACAAGCAGTAAAAGATTTACAGGAAACTTCAAAAGAAGAATGGAAAACATTTGATCATTTTGTGATGAATTTGCCTGCTACTGCATTAGAGTTTTTAGGTAAAAAAAGAAGCACCATAAAATTTCATAATTGTAAATGAGTCATTACTAACTTTTTTTTATATGTACATCAAGACACTTTCCGTGGATTGTATCATGATCAGAAGCATCTTTATGATACTCGTGCAAAGTTACCCATGATACACTGCCACTGTTTCACAAAGAGTACAGATGCTATGCAGGATATCACTGAAGTAAGAATATTATTGTGGTCACAAATGATTGAAATTCTTAATGATTTTATTTCTAATTAGCGTATTGGCACTATTATGGGAAGTAAGCCGGATCCTTTAAAGACAACGTTACATTGGGTCCGTAACGTAGCACCTAAAAAAGATATGTATTGCGTTTCATTTCCTTTAAGTTCCGATTTGGCTTTTGCAGCACCAAAGTAAGTTGTCACTGATAACAGATTACAATAGATCTTAAATGCTTATTTTTCTTTACAAAGTAGTAACAACGATAAACGAAAAATTGACCAGGTTACACCCACATTAGAACAACAACAACAACAAAATAAAAATGCACGTACAGAGTAGACAAAAATAAAAGGTTTTATTATTTTCTCTTCCAAATAGCAATCTTTTCTCTTCCAATTCTTGACTGATGACCTTCCGCATCCTTAATATAAAGGAGATCAAATTTATCAGCCAATAAATCCTTGTAACTAAGGTAAATAGACTATCAGTAATTTTTCCCATGGCAAAGGTTATTCCGCTTCCGTTCACGCTTTAAGTCCTTGTTACACTTACATTTGTTCATCAAGAGCATAGGGTGGTCCGCCCTCGTGGCCATCAATTGGGTACATGAGAGTGATCAAGACACCTTCTTTCTTGATGATCTCCTTGTATCTAGCAGCCCATTTAGGGCGAAGGGTAGGAGGCAAAGCACATAAGAATCTAAAAAAGAAGAAAAGTGTGAAAAGTAAGAAGACGGTGAGATTATCACGCAGTTAACAAAAGCTCTATTTTTACATACGTATAATCGTAAGCGAGATCATATCCCTCATTGGGAGCATCGAATTCAAAAAAGTCGGCACACATAAAATCGTAGTTATCAGCCGATGCATTTGGATGATTCTAAATTAGCATGAAAAAACGCTCCTTCCTTTTAATATAACAATGTCGTATGATGGACTGCTCTATTGTTACGTTACTTTGATCAATAAATCAACACAAGTTTTACTTAAATCCATTCCAGTTGCGTGTCTGTCTTTATTAGCTAAAAATACAACATCATAGCCTTATGATGAATTTATACAATTTAGTGTCAATACCTCGTGTTTTTTCATATTTCATCTTTTCTACAATAGGGTACCTGATCCGCATCCCGGAACTAAAGCTTGTCCGTGCTCAGGAATGAGGGACCTAGTTTCTTCATTTTTAAATAAAGATACTAAAGCTGGACTAGGTTCTCCGGCGTCCCACATTGTATATTTGTCTTTCCACATACTATCCCAATCTACCATATATGTTTAATTATGTTCTATTTTGTTGCTCGGCAAAAAAAAAGAACAGCTTATTTACCAATGTCATTATCTGGTTTTCTATAATGGTCCATTTCTCGCGTAATTTTCGATTTTTAGTTTTTTTTTCACGTTAGAGAGAAAGAAAGAAAGAAGAAGTGTATATAAAATCACCTTTTATAAAAAGTTGGATTAATAATGCTTACGGCGGCTTACGACGCCTATATTTTTTTTTCAACTCTGCAACGGAAATCCCGGGAGAGTCACGAACCCATGCTGTGTTGAAAAATGAACTATATTCCATCGGTGTTGAGAAAGAAAAAAAAAGAATAAAATAACATTACTGAAGCGGCGATCCTATCAAAGATATGAAGAAGTGCATTTTTTACATCAACACAATGAGGCACTTTTTTTTTAACTTTTTGTTATTAAAAAAGACACATGATTATGGTGGAACTATAAGATAAATGATACGTTAGTTCATCGCTCGGTAAAGAAGTTGGTATAAAACAAACGTTTCCGTTATCCTCGTTTGGCTTTTTTGTATTCCCTTATCCCACGTTCCTCCCTTAAAAAAAAAAAAAATTGCAATATAAACCTTTTTTTCTTTGCCTTGTTCCTATCTCTTTCCTCTATTCCTCACTTTTTTTTTGACAAAAAAAACCCTTCCCCCCTCCCCTCTATACTTTCCTTTTCATAAAAATACTTATTCATTCCTTAAATATGTTATTCAATAATAATACTGTAGATACAACCACCGTAGCAGCAACAGTGCAAGTACCAACTGATAAAACCAGAAGAAAGAGACTCAAGGTAGTAAGTGCTTGCAGCGAATGCCGTCGGAAGAAAACCAAATGTAATGGTGAGAAACCTTGTACTGGCTGTATTAAAACCAACATGGATTGCAAATATTCCAACTCTCCAAAGTCAAAATCAAATTCAAACAACACAAACAACAACAATCGCCCAATTGCTACTATTTCTTCCTCAAATACTATCGCTTCAAATACAACCACTACTTCTGCACCTTCAACCATAGTAAATAATTCTAATATTCAAAGAACTGCAGAAGAAAATAACACTTCTAACACCATTCAAGCCATCGAGAGTCGTCTAAGTGTCATTGAAGATATTTTAAAGATTTTACTTTTATCGTCAAATAATAAGAACAATGTGGTAACATCCACGGAGACGGCAAGAAACTCCGCTTTTCAGCAACACCAACACCAACAACGGAATATGCACGCCCATTCCGGTCCGTACTACGGCGAAATCTACAATAATTCCTCATCATCCCCACACGACGGCTATTATCGGTCAATAAAGAAAAGAAGATATAGCGATGATAACGAAGATGAAGATAGTTACCACAGCACTTCACCCTCCCAACAAACATCCGATCTATTGGTCCGAGGACCCGTTGCTACATATAACCCTAGTGTACGACTTCCCCCACCATTAAACTATCAACCCACGCTGTCAGAATCTTCCTCTACTTCAACTACTTCATCCGTCAGCTCATCGACTTCTTCTCCCAAGATAAACACCATTCACACATTATTGAATAATGATAAAGATGAATACAATAATAACAACAAATATTATCACAGTAGACCTTCAGCTTTCTTCAGACCAGCTGCCACCACAACTACTACTACTGTTCGACCTTATTAGTTTACTTATACCCTGTTTATCTCTTTTTTTATTAATTTTTCTTTTTTGCTCCCTCTTCCTTCTTCTCTCTTATATACATATATATATATATTTATAAATATCTCGCTTATTTCAAATAAAAACTACATACTTCTTTGAAAAAAAAAATTATCAGAAAGAAAAAACTTTGTGTAATGTGTCGCAGTGGAAATTCGGGTCAGCAGCCCTTCTATTTTTTTCTCTTCAAAGTTTTTGTTTTTCGACGCCCTTCTTGTTTACACAAACTCCTGTCTCATCCGCTTCCATGTCTGAAAAATACAAAAATCTTAAAGTAAAAGAACTGCAAGGTACTTTATAAAACTCACGTCTTTGTTGAGCTCGCCTTCTGACTTTTCTTCTGTAGAGTTACTTCAAAAGAACGGTATTCCCCACTCTGGTAAAAAAGAAGATCTGATTGAGCGATTAGTTAGAAACGATGAAAGAAAAGCTTTGGAGAAACTCGAGAAAGAATTCGAATTGGATGATGACTTTGATGATTCAAAATTAAGCTTGTAAGTATTGACGTGTTTGTCGAGCAGAGAAAGATATGGGGAAACTAATACCACTTTGTGTTTCTACAGAGATCTGACGCCCATTGCTCTTGACAAACCAATTGAGAAGGAGAGTGTATTATCGGACGATGATGACGACGATTTTTTGGCAATCACTGCTCCCATCACAATACCCGAAATTGTCAAAAAGGACGTTGTGGTAGAGGAAAAGGTAGAAGAAAAGAAGGTGACGACAACTCCCTCTGCTCCTCCAGCCTCTTCTACCTCTTCTTTCAAGTTCACGCCCATTACATTCGATTCAAAGAAACCCGCAGCTCCCGCAGCAACAAAGGAAACAACAGCAAAGAAAGTATCCACCACCACCACCACCACAAAGACTACTGTTAAAGCAACCACTTCCACTACCACTGCAACTACTGCTGCCGCCACAACTGTTGCAACGAAGAAAGCTGATCCCAAGGATAAAACCAAGGCTGCTCAGGATTTAGCTGAAAGAATTAGATTGGAGGCCGAGCGTAAGTTAGAAAGATCAAAACGATTTGGTATCAAGTTGGATGAGAAGGAGATGAAGGAAATTCGCGCTGCTAGATTTGGAATTGTGAGCAAACCAGCCGAGGAAACACCAGCAGCAAAAAAGGAAAGCAAAAAGGTGAATGAGAACAAAAAAGAATCAGCTCAGACTATTTTGAAGAAACGCGCTGAGCGTTTCGGTATCCCCGAGAAGAAAGTCGTACCAGCCAAGGAAAAGAAAAAGGCGGCAAAGGCAACACCAGTCCAGCAAACTCCCGGGAAAGGAAAGACACTAGCCACCACCACCAAAAAAGCGAATCAAAATAATATCACCAAAGTGAAGGGAGGAAGAGTACAAAAGCCTGTGCCAGCAAGTACAGTCAAGGAGGTCAACTTGAATAATGTGACAAAAAATAATGTATTGAATAAGAAGCAAAACAATGTCAACAAAAAATTAACTGAGGCAGCCATTGCGCAAAAGAAGAAAAATATTGTTAATCACCGTAAAGAAAATATCAAGAATAATAACATGCAGCAAAGACGTATGAAAGGATTCGATCCAACTCCAATTATCAAGCAATTACAGCTGCAGCCCGCCAAACGTCAATCTCCCACTGCTCCTATGAGAAACAATGCTAACCAAAACCAACCAAATGCTGATATTATTGGAAACGGACGCACTATATTTATTGCTAATGGAAACCAATCTACGCCTACCCCCACTGCAAATAAACCTAAACATAGAAAAAGAGGACGTGGCCCTGAGTCAAACCATTACATCAAAGTAAGTACTATTGCATTATCATCCTCGTTTATCATGCTAACGTACATTTTATGATAAGAAAAGACGAAACTAATTGCATAAAACGAAATACCCAAAAACTTAACACAAAAACAATTTATCTTTATTGAACATTTTAAATAAATCAAATTTGTTTTTAAATCTCTTTTTTTTTAAGCAGTTTTTCATTTTAAAGGGAGAGAATTAGGATAGTAGTAGTAGTAATAATTATGGAATTTTTGTAAACAAAATGAAAAAGGGAAAAAGGATGAATGGATAAGTTAGTATACAAGATAGTAAGAGTCATTATAAATAAGTAGTGGGTAATTAGATAATTTGTTAAGAGATAATGCAGTCTTCTGATTGCCTTCTTCCATTGAGGGTACGTTTCTTTTTATCTTCCTTGCTGAAGGTTTTTGAATACAAAACTTTGTGTCTTAGAGTACCAGGATCAATTTTATGTTGTTGTTGTAACGATAGTGTATGGGATAATAAAGCTTGATTGCCATTCAAGGCCTGTTCCTCTTGTGGAGTCAGTCCTAATGCTAACGCGTATTTGCGAATACTTTCGGCATCTTCTGGTTTCAATTGAACTATGGGCGCAGATATGCTATTTTTACGACTGCTGATGATGCTATTTTTTGTCTCATTTGACTTACGACCACGGTTGTAAATCTTGGCGGAAAACACCCACTATTTCAAAAAAAAAGTGAGCTGCGAGTTTGAGAATTAAAGTTGTTAAAATGACTTACATCATATGATGGTTGCTGATCATTGACTTTGGGTGGGCATGAAAACGCAGACTTTTTACACTCTTCATGACAAATAAGAGCGCATACTTCACAAAATATGGACTGTGTAGTCATAAGATCACCGCATACTTTGCATTCAACTACTGCTGTGTAAATTCAAGAGTAAGAAATAGAACTCATTTTTATTGTAAATAGAATACTTTACCTTTTCCAAATGATGTGTGAATAAACCGGTGAGTGATATAGTCTTCTTCATCTCTTAATCCTAGAGGCACTTTAGTATGACCTTCGGATTCCTCTTCTGTATCTTCTTCTTTATCATTTTCTTCGTCAAAGAGGGTCATTTGACTTTCATTGGGGTGTTTACAAAGCGATATTTCTGTTGCTGCTGTCATACCACTACTGTTGTTAAGTGAGGAACTGCTTTGGTTTGCGTCCTTGTCTTCTTCACTCTCCTCGACGCCATGACTTTTCAAATAGCTCGATAAATCATGTGAACAAGTCTCTGTTTTGCGGATTCTTTGTTGGTTTTGTAAAATCCATGCATGCTGTTTAAGTTCAGCAGCTGAGGGCCGCAATTCAGGATCTTTTTGGAAGCATGCAGTCAAGAAGCTTTTCATATCGTCAGAAACCGTTTCGGGTAAAGGTGGAAGTGGATCCTCTACAATACGAAACATGGCAGACATGGCAATCAAATCAGCATAGGGCGGTTTACCCGTGACTAGCTCGATTAGAGTACAACCTAGTGACCAAATATCTGATTTTGTGGAAGCCCCCTTCAACTCAATCACTTCGGGTGCCACTAAAATACACAAAAAAATTGTTACTATTTTTTGTACTTATCATATACTAAAAAGAAAAAAAAAGGACACTTACTCCAATTAGGAGTACCTGATACGGATCCTGCATCAGCTCCTTTAATCTTCAAATTAAGCGATACACCAAAATCAGTCAGTTTCACATCACCTGTCTTTGTAGTTAGTATATTTGCAGCTTTCAAGTCACAATGGACCACTTGATTTGAGTGAAGGTAATCAAGACCATTTAAAATTTTTATACAGAAGGAGGCAACGAGTTTTTCGGGAAAGGCACCAAAAGCTTTCAATGTTGACATAAGGGATCCATTCTCTGCGAATTCCAAGATAATATTGATACTATGTTTGCTTTGAATAAAGCCAAGATATCGCACAACGTTTGAGTGTGATAGAGTTTTAAGTAAGGCTACTTCTTTCTATACCATAATTATTAGTCGTAATAAAAATAGGGGAGAAGAGGGATCTTACCATGATTTCATGATCTAATTCATCACCGTCTTCCACGAATAACTTCTTTACTGCAACGATTTCACCTGTAGCTAAATCTAGTGCACGGTAAACAGAGCCGAATTGACCTTTACCAATACAGTTTCCCAATTGCTATATAAGTTTTTTTTATAAAAAAAAACGCATTCTTCTTATGCATAAAGTTTAAACTTACATAGTGGGTAGTAAATCCATCTGGACTTGTATACGTAAGAAGTTTTTCTTCTTTGTCTTCTTCGGGTATTGCAGCTGCTAATTCAGATGGTTTTTTTGACAATATTTCATTTGCAGTCTCACGATATTGACGATCTAATTTATGACCTAAACTACCACCTGCCTCCTTTCCTGATGAATTCGCGATGGTGACTATATCGCTTTGTCTTTTTTTGGGGGAATTGGTGTTATTTCTGTTTGGAAATGTGTGGCTGTGTCTGTTATTTGATCTTTCTGCCGGAGAAGATAAACGACGATGATTCTGTTGCTGCCTTTTGTATTGCTTAACGATACTATCTTGGTCTTCCGCATCGTCCACTTTTGATTGTCTTCGAGACTTGTTGGGCGTTTTGACAAGTGATTTTGTTGTATCAAAAGGAGGACATTCCTCTTCGTCATAGCGAGGAGGTAGACGTAAAGGGGATTTAGGTGGTCTTGAGAAACTGTTGGATGTGGGTGAGGAAGGCGTTGTGCGACATCTGCTCTTTGTGTGATCGTCCTCTTCGAGATACTTGTTTCGGTTTCCTGACATCGTTGTTGCCCCCGTAAATGTAGATCTTAGATTCCGTGAAGCTTGAAGCGAATCTCTGTTTAAGCGTAATCTGGAGGAAGCGTTTTTATTATGGGTATTATTGTCATTACCAGCGACTCCAAAAATGTCTCGGACATCTCTGTACTTTGTTGTCGATTTTTCTTCTTCATCTTCGTCCTCATTTTCATCCACTCTTCTTTTTTCATTACTAATCAATTCATTGCTCTGGACATTCCTCTTCGTCATAGCGAGGAGGTAGACGTAAAGGGGATTTAGGTGGTCTTGAGAAACTGTTGGATGTGGGTGAGGAAGGCGTTGTGCGACATCTGCTCTTTGTGTGATCGTCCTCTTCGAGATACTTGTTTCGGTTTCCTGACATCGTTGTTGCCCCCGTAAATGTAGATCTTAGATTCCGTGAAGCTTGAAGCGAATCTCTGTTTAAGCGTAATCTGGAGGAAGCGTTTTTATTATGGGTATTATTGTCATTACCAGCGACTCCAAAAATGTCTCGGACATCTCTGTACTTTGTTGTCGATTTTTCTTCTTCATCTTCGTCCTCATTTTCATCCACTCTTCTTTTTTCATTACTAATCAATTCATTGCTCTGTGTTTGCTTTTCCGTTGTCTCTTCATTATCTGCTGTAACTGCTGATGTTGTAGCCGCGAATATTTGCTTTTCTGTGAGGCGTGAAATTGCTAGGATAGTATGAATGACCTATAATGAAGTGTTATTAATGATCCCTCAATAATAATAAAGGAGGCTAATACTTGCGGCTGTCATATCTTTGGCTTCGAACAAATCAATGGTTTCAAATAGTTGTGCGCTATTCAATCCAAGCTATGTATAAAAATATAATTAGTCTTCGTATACATGGTACCCATACACTCCTGTTAATTATGAATGACAACATTGATAGTTGATGAAAAACACACTCTCTTCTCTATCTTGCACTCTCTTATTTAATCCATCTCCTAAATATAAACACTCCTAATGAGTGTATAAAAAAAGTTGAATTTACCTGTCTTGCTCCTTGCAAAAATCGAGTAATGTTATCCATCTAAGTAAAAAAGACATAATTTTTTATGCTTAGTAGGATTGCATAAAGTCGGCTTTAAATGTACGTTACCTTGATGAACGAAAGGTCTTTTTGACCCACTTGTTTGATTGTGCCAGGCTTAATTTTATTTACAAGACTAAGCGGATGATGGTTAAACCTTTGTTTTATTTCCAGGAACATTATATATCTTACTTGCAGAGTAGTACACCATCTTTCAATTCATGATGAAGGTGTTGATCGAGTGATAAAGATATATTTAATGTACTGTTTAAGTACTCAATAGCTGCTTTTTCATCATGACGATATTGTTCCTGTTTCATTCGATCGTATAATAAATCTGCTCCACTCTTAGATCGAGCTATTCGTGGAGTTACTGCATATGTGGTAGCCATAACTGCTGCTGCTACTTTTGCTACTATTTGTGTGATAAGTAATTAAAAGAAAAGAAAGAAAAATAAAAATAAAAAAAGAGTGAGTGAGTGAGAGAAGGGAAGAAAAGGGGATAATACAATAAAAAACTAGCTAGTTTCTTTATAATGTGCATCATTGCCTTAAAAATTTGTGATTATTACTGCCATTACAAAAATAGGGCCTCTGAATTATTTATTCATATACGATATATAATAGGAGTGTAATGAAAATAAAAAGTGAAAATAATGAAAGGAAAAGTAGTGAGAAAAGAAGTCAACATTAAAGTATGAAGAGCGTTAACTGATATACTTTTGCAGATACTTCACTTGAAAGTCAGACAATATTGGTTTTTTTCAACGAATCAAATCCGTTCCCTATTTGATATCGAAGTGAGATTACTTCAGACTTCTCTGCAGAGACTCTAAGCCAATATCGCTAGCTTCTTTGTGGCGGTAGACCATTCAGAGAGTGTGGGGCAACCGTCGTTGCTCCATACTAACTGGGCAATCATGAACATATTTTTGGCGGCCAGGACATCCCCATTCCAAAAAAATTCGACACCTCTCATAGTGCAATACTTGGTGGATCTCGATAGGTTCTTCCAACTTTTCTTCAATGCACAAAATTGCACGTCTTTAGGAAAGCGCTCTAGAATTTATAAAGCGAGGAAAGACCTTACGTATCATGGTTTATCTTAGATTTTAAGTATAATATCGTGAAGAAAAAGAGCTTTTCAAAGAATTGCCCTCCGTCAGACGGTGGTTATATAAAAACACCATATTTGCAATCTTCGAATTTGACATGGTTTGTATCATGCAAACTGTCTCAAAAAAAAACCAGGGGCGTCTTTGCACGTTCTTCTTTGGTCAAACGAATCTTTCTTTGTTTCCTTGAAGCAGCAGGTAGTGTCTAGTTGGTGTTTTCGCGAAAGCTTCCCGGGTAGAGTTTATATTATTTAAACCATATACTAAAGAAGTTAATAAGCCAATTTCAGTTCCGAAATAGCATATACTCACTTTTCAGTTCTGAAAGCACAGAATTTGACGCATTAACATATTGAAACAACTCATATTGTTGTCGTGAGCCGATTCAACTTTCTCTTGCTGTACATTCGCGGCAGGAAAAATAATTCATAAATTTTTACTGTTGACTTCTTCGATGAAGCGAGCCCATTCCAGGTAAATATAATATAACAAACAATCCAAGTGCTGCATACCTCTTCTTTTTGTGCTTCCTTTCATTAGCTTTCACTTGTTGTCAGATTTATGTAAGGGTTCTTTGTTCACCTGGGGATTTGTACTATTTGCAAAGAGCGTTTTATTCGTACTGTAAAAGTATATGTATGCATTAAAGCTGACACTAAGTCAATCGGTGCAATGTTTCGTTACATATACATCACTCAATGCAATACCCGATAGCCACACTCAACCCTTAAAAAAAAGCGGATTTTTCGTGACAGATGTAAGAATAGCGAGCAGTTCTGCACGTTTTCTAGAATTGAGTCGACAAAAGTACTGAACAGCATATATTTATAAATGTACAAGGAAAAAGATACATCAGCAACTGCACGGAGTACTACACTCATTTCTGAAAGCTCAGAATAAAGGGTAGTTATTTTAATCAGTAATATTTATTGAGAATACCTATTCCAAAGAGTGGTGATTTATTGTCAGCTTATTTATTATTGGCTTTTTGTGTTTTATTCATGTAGATAGGATGATAGGATTTATTTGGGGAAGAAGGGTTTTCACTCAAGAAATCTGAAAACATGATATAATAAAAATGTGTCACATTTAGATGTAAATAGATATACATACACTTGACATGTAAGATAGATGTGTGCATATTAATAAGTTGTTATAATTAGCCTTTATTGGTGAGAATTTCAATCGAAGTCATGTACGTACATATATGTTCGAATCGTGATAAATGTCAGATTTACCGTCATCTTCTTTCGATGTGATACGTGATCTGTCGTCTATTTTTATACTTCACTTAGCTAGGGTGATATACTCTATTTATACAATTGACATGAGTGTAGAACACCTCTTCCTATTTTACCAAGAAAATAGGAGAGATGTATGCGTGCATGTACACTGTACATAACAAGGAGCGCGGAGAAAACTTCGCTTTTTAGACAGGCGTGAAGAAAAAAAAAAATGATTGTGCGCAAGGACTCATCCAACAAGGAGAAATCGTTTACAATAGCAACGTCGCTACAAATCGAGTTGCGTTTAGGTTTATATATTACTGATATACACATATAAATTACGGATCGCGATTATCCTTATATACAACCTTTTTTTTAGATATGTAAACAGGCTCACTTCTTGTCTCCTTCTGTCTCATTTGCACTTTCTTACAAACGTCATCTTCTTTCGATGTGATACGTGATCTGTCGTCTATTTTTATACTTCACTTAGCTAGGGTGATATACTCTATTTATACAATTGACATGAGTGTAGAACACCTCTTCCTATTTTACCAAGAAAATAGGAGAGATGTATGCGTGCATGTACACTGTACATAACAAGGAGCGCGGAGAAAACTTCGCTTTTTAGACAGGCGTGAAGAAAAAAAAAAACTGATTGTGCGCAAGGACTCATCCAACAAGGAGAAATCGTTTACAATAGCAACGTCGCTACAAATCGAGTTGCGTTTAGGTTTATATATTACTGATATACACATATAAATTACGGATCGCGATTATCCTTATATACAACCTTTTTTTTTAGATATGTAAACAGGCTCACTTCTTGTCTCCTTCTGTCTCATTTGCACTTTCTTACAAAAATGTAAAAGAAGAAAACGTGTTCGTGCTAAGATGAATGTGTTATCGCAAGTACATGAGAAGCAAGCAGGAGAATACATAGACTTGAACAAACTAAGTTTATGATACATATACGTGCTTACCTCACTTACATATAAAAAAGTAAAAATGGAGAAAGTTGCAATAGTAAAATTTTTAATTAACGCAGCAAATGCAAAATATTAATAAATGCATGAATATGCATTTGCATTGAAACGTCATCTCTCTCTTTCTCTCTGCTCACATATGTATTGAGAGTAAAAAAAGACAAACACCTCCTCTTCTTCTCTCTTTTCCACACTCTGCTTGAAAGGATAGTTTTTTTCCCTTCCTCCTTGCATCAGTATTTACTTTTCCTCGATCTAAGTGAGAAGTATGTAAATAAGGTACATGGCCTTCACCCATGTGTAATATTTAAAAACAAGTGAGTGACACAAGATAGGACATGGACCACGTAAAAAAAAGTTAAAAATATAGAGAGAGAATTAAAAATAAAAAAAGTGATCGAAAAATTAGCTTGTAACGAATCGGGTTGATCTACAAACATATAATACCACTTACTTTATTAGTCTCGCAAAACCGATATTTCTTCTTTATCGTGAATTATGTAGTGATCGTAAAGTAATCACATATAAAGTTTAAACAAAGTTTATTAAAGCCTACACGCACACACACACACACACCTCCTTTTTTTATTCTCATACGCTAAATCTCCTTTCCTATGTTACATCGGATCGGATCTTTCCAATAGGTGCTTGAAATATCCCCCTAAATGGTGCTTATATATTTTCCCTCTATTTTTTTTTTCAGCTGCATTAGAACTACGTAGAATATTAAAATTCAAAATGAAATGCACTCCTTTCCGTACCACTACTAACAGAAGTGAAAAGAAAAGCTAAGAGTGTAGAACTCCACCTTCTTATTTGACTGAACTAATCTTACATTTTCGTTAGTAAAGTAACAATTTGATCTGTATTTTAAAGTGACAATTGTCTCAGAGAAAACGAGGGAAATAATGTTCCAGTGCGTATAACAAGTTCAGTGTCATCGGCAAGCAACTGATATTTATGTCGATCAATCAAATATTATGTTTGTTCCCCTCTATACTTTCCTAGTCATAATTCATGTTTCTCGACTCCCTCGAACTCCTTTTTTCGTCACGATCTGAAGAGATTTTTCTCTCATCTTTGTAAAATTTGATTTCGCTCAATATTCATATCCTACTAACCGAGAGTTGGGGAGATAGCTTTTCTTTTTTTTTCAGTAACCGGATGACTCACACAAAGTGATCTGACACTGAGGTGCGAATGTTTGGTCGAATTTACAATGTGTGACATCGATCCATTTTAGTTCACATGTATCATATAATATGGTACAAAATAACATCATTTCACGGATGAACCGACTAAACAGGGATATTTTCAAATAAAGAAAGGAGCAAAATTACACTGTAGACACACACACACACACACACACATACGCACACGGTGGGCATACTTCCTTTGTATCACAGTACACTACCTCGATCGGCAGCATTAGCAATAGCAGAGAGTGTCAGATTAGAATTTGTATGCAGAATTCATATTCCTCTCCCCTTTCACACCAATTATTTTTGCAGACCTCGCCGAAATGTCATTCTCACTTATTAAAGTTGCATTTCTATTTCCAATAATTACCAATTCACGAGTTAGTAATAATATTATTAATTGTCGATCTGTGTGTGTAAGCCTAGTGCAATAATTATTGATGATAATTGTTATTTTTAAAAAAAAAAGAAATGTATATTAATATGTTCCGCTGAACCTTGTGTTGCATCAGCTTTGTGTTGTAAAAAAAAAAAAAGACGGGTGTAACATCAAGGTAAATACACTTCTTTAAACACTCTTTGTAAAAGAAAAGTGAAAGGGTGCTAAAGAGTGTGGGTAGCGTACAGCGACTAATAACAACGTGTATCCAATAATATTCAGTGTGTGTATATGTGCGTATATGTATGTACAATTGTTTGTTCCTCGGAGATGATTGTTGCAACCTCCTCTCTCCTAAACTCAAAAAAAAAAAACTTTTTTTTCCAAGGGGAGAAACAAAACAACCCCTTTTTCTCCCTCTGTAGCTTCTATGTTGGGTTTACGTACTCCTTATTTACAAACTAACTTTAACTGACTAACTAATAATGATACATTCCAACTTTAACACATAAAAACCTATCAAAACATATAAAAAGACTCTAAATCTAGTTGTTGTAATTTCCTTTTCCAACTCTCTTGTTCTTTACATCTTTTTGTCCATATCTTTTACTTTTTTTTAATTTTTTATTTATATATATTTATATTTATAGTCTGTTGTTATATATAACGATACACTAAAACGCAAACGATCTCACAACACTTTCAACCTTATAAAAAAACTTTTATTTCTCTTTCTCCACACTTTATGTTATAAACCAAAAAAAAAAGAACAATGATGAATAACAATAATATTGAATTTGCTTCCGCCAACACCTCACCTTTCAATGAAGGCATGCCTTTCTTGCAAGATGAATTTTATCAACAACAACAACAACAAGGTGACAATGAAGAACCCCAATCGATCAAGCCATTTGGACAGGCCGATGATTTCAGACCCACTTTCTATAATCCTTTTGAAATCAAACACCGTAGAAGAACTTCTCGTGCTCAATTCAAGGTACTGGAAAAGACGTTTCTTGAAAACCCTAAGCCCAATGCTGCCATTCGTCGATGGTTAGCTCAAAAGTTAGTTATGACACCTCGTGGAGTACAAGTTTGGTTCCAGAACCGCAGAGCTAAAGAAAAGACAGTGAACTCAAAGAAGACCACTTCTTCCAACACTAGTCAAGTCAACAAGGAAGATATTATTGCCATCTCTTCCTCCTCGGAATCCACTCTCTCTCTTTCACCCGCTAATAACGATATGTTGGTATTGAATTCCGAACCATTGGTTAAGCAAGCAAGTAATGTTAGCTACGATGAAATGTTTATTAAACAATCACCCATGAGCATGATTTCATCCTTATCCTCTCCATCAATCTGTGCTTGCAACGATTGCCATTCCTCTCCCACTTCATTCATTCATTCTACACCCATGTCTCGCACTTTGTCCTACCCACCTTTCTATCATAGCAGCGATGGATCTAATGCAGACGAAGAAGAATTACTCATGACACCTGTTACACCATTTGTTGATACACAATTACAGCAACAACAACAACAACAACAACAACAACAACAACAACAATGTTTGTATGATTATCCCATCTTTATGAACAATAACAACAAGCATAATCAATACCGTCCACAACAACAACAATATCAACCATCACAGGACTGGATGAATCAATGGCCTGCTACAAATGAAAACCCATCTTACTTCAATCATCAACAACAACAACACACTTCTATGAGACGTATGTACAGTGATAGTGGTAATAACAATACCGACAACAATATCATGTTTGATGATCATCGTCGATTCTCTCATCCTATTATCAACGCCAACAGTGCTGCTATTGCTGCCGCTGCCGCTGCCGTTGCCTTAGAAGAGGACAAATTCTTTCAATCCAATGAGGTAATTATTATTTTTCTGCTTATTTACTTTTTTAAAATTTCGACACTAACCATTTATATTCTTTTGACAGGTCTTCCGTCGTCTTTCCGAACCCATTTTCGATCATTCCCAAGAATTGAATAACAGTTTCAGTTACAATAACGTCTTTTGTAATAATCAATTTGATTTATTGCCAAGATCTACTACTCGTTACTCCATGTAAATTCTGAACTCTTGCTCTCTCTCGTTTTTTTTTCCTCTCTCTCTTTCTCGCTCGCTCTGTCTCTCTTTCTTACTTATGCTAGTATGTGTATATACGTTTTTATTCCCCTATGATTATCCTTTTTACTCTGCGTGGTTGTATGCTCTTTTTATATGCTCTTTATCTCTTTTATCTCTTAATTTATTTATGTACACTTTATGCTGATCGGCCGGTTCTGTTTCTTTTTTTTATATATATTTAATATAGCAGCTTTCTCTTTTTCTTTTTTATACATACACATAAACACTTGAAAAACCTCACTACACCACAAAAAAAACTCCACTTATTCTCTCTCCCTCCCCCAAAAATTTCTTTTACTCTATTCATCATTCATCATCATTTCTTCTCATTTTATTATTCCCCCCATCTTTCAAATAAACAAAACAATTTATTATTCTAAATCCATTCTTTCCCGCTCTTTTTTCTTTGTTATTACGTAGATGGACCCTTAAAAATATAGATCAGGGGGTATAAAAAGATGATTATTCTGGGCAGAAGGTACTACTGTCGGCGATGGTGGTGGTGGTTTGTGCTGTTGTCGAGGCATGGACGGTGCGGGTGTAACATGCCGCTGCTGCTGCTGTTGTTTGGATCTTTTCTTTTTAGGCTCCACAGGACAGCGACGTTCTTGACTCAGCAGAATAGGCTTAGACTATGTTTGGCATAAGAAAATATCAATCATTACACAATTTCCCAAATGTAAAAAAAAGAATACTTCCTTACTTGGATTGCCTGTAATTGGTGCTTTCCAAACGCGCCCTTGTCCTCCTCAGATAATTCTTTCAGGTACTCGTTATGAGATACTTTGTCTATACAAGAGAAAGAGTCGTATATCTTAAAAGTGTGTACATAAAGATCGTATACTACAACGTACCTGGAAGTGGCTTGACTTCGATGCCTTCGTTCAGTAGTGAGTCTAAAAAGGATTGATCATCTGGTCCAATCAAATTGATAGCGATGCCCGACGTACCTATTTGTTTTCAGTTTAGTACAATGCTCTCCCCTGTTGTTTATTAAGCTCATACCGTATCTACCAGTCCGTCCTACCCGGTGTAAATAAGTCTCAATTTCCCAAGGGAAATCTAGATTGATGACCAAGTTCACCCGATCAATGTCAATACCACGTGCAATCTATGGTGGGGGTGAGTGATTAGGTGTCCGTTACGGGTAAAAGTGCTTCATTACTTACCAAATCGCTACAGACAAGGACGCGTGTTTTAAAGTCTCGCATTTGTTCCATGACGATTAATCTTTTTTCTTGAGACAAGTTTGAATTAATATGACCTGATTTCCAGCCCATTTCATTCAACCAACTGGAAAGCTCCATGGAACGATGTAAACTGTTTACAAATATCATGCATTGATAAAACGGCACCTTGCCTAATAATTGCTCCACCATTTCAAATTTGGCTTTATACATGCTTAGTTTGGATGTTGGTGCTTCTCCCTCTTTCATTTGTACATAATATTGCTGCACCTCTATTAGAATAAATACTCTTTTTTTATTAGTACTCACGATTCCGTTTATCATTGTCACCTCTTACCGTTTAACACAGGTACACCTTCCGTAAGACGTATTGTTTGTGGTGATTTTAAGAACTTTGATAAAGAGCCTAACAAACTATCCGTAAACGTCGCGGAGAAAGTCACAGTCTGATGATGTGGACTTGATTTTTTCAACTTTTTAAAGATGAATTCGATTTGAGGTAGGAAAGTATCTGACATGAGTTTATCTGCTTCATCGAGTACCACGAGTTTCATGTACGTGGTTGTGATTTTGTTTTCATCCAACAATGCAATCAAACGTCCCGGTGTGCCTACAATCACTTGACAACCGATCAAATTTTGACAATCCGCTTCCATAGAGAGTCCACCAATGAATGCCTCGCACTTGACTTGCATGCTTTGTCCCAAATTACGTACTACATCTCGTATTTGAACTGCTATTTCGCGAGTAGGAGCAACAATCATGGCCTGCGGTTGTTTTACGCTTGTATTGATTGCCTCTAGTGTAATAACACCGAATACAACTGTCTTTCCTGTGCCTGATTTCGCCTGTGCAATCAAGTCCATACCCAAACGACCTAAAGGGATCGCTTTCAGTTGGATCGGTGAAGGCCTTTCGTAACCTGATAGCTTCAGTCCATTTAAAAGTTGCTTGTTTTGTATTAAACTATCGAATTCCACTTTCTCTTCAATTTCTACATCATGCGATCGCTTCATTATGCTTTAATAATAAGGGGGAACACAAGTGAGACTCAGCCACAGCTTCCGTCTTGCATTTCTTGTGACTTGGTTTCTATCTTTTTGAATTTCACCTTAACTCTTCACTTTTTTTTTTCTCGATATCACCCTCTCCCTACTACAACTAAATATATCACTATGGGAAGGTAAACGAGGTTCAAAAGAGGGACTCAAAAAAGCATACTAAAACCATAGTCAATAGACTTCGCCGTAAGAGAACTCACCACGGTATTCGTGACAACTACCGTAAGCAACGTACAAGAGCTTATACTCGAGATCTCGATCAGATCCACGATGATTTGAAGCCAGAGAACATTGATAAAAAGAAGCACCAGGAAATTGATACTGATTTGCCTGGTCTTGGTCAACACTACTGTGTTGAGTGTGCGTAAGTGTGGGCTTTCTTGTACTATTGAAGACTTGTATCTGATAAACTACTTCAATATATACAGTCGTCACTTCATTTCCGAGAATCACTTGACTGAACATTTAAAGAGTAAATTACACAAGAGAAGACTCAAGAAGTTAGAAGACGAGCCTTATACACAAGAAGAGGTATGTTGTTGGAATAAGCGTGACTGGTGGAATTAACTAATCATTCCTTTTTATTTAGGCTGACCGTGCAGCAGGTATTGGTAAGCCAGATAACGGTAAAAAGGGTGGAAGAACCTTAACTACTGGAGGAGACGTCGTTATGGAAGAGTAAACTTTCCTTTCTTTTTTTGTATTCATTCACACACACACACACACACCATCACTTTGTAATATTTTAAAATGGTTATTTTTTTTGGGCTGGGACAAATTATATTTTCTTTTTTTTTTTCATGCATTTTATAAACACACGCGCACACGCAAACCTCTCTTTTCTCCTTTTATAATAAAAATTAATAGAAAAAAAAAACCTCACTCTTTTCTTTTTCCCCTTTACTTCCCTTCTTTTTCTCTTTTTAAGGTACCTTGTTTTATATTAATTAATTATTATCATGTCAGATACCAAGTCGTTACATCAACGCATAAAAAAGTTTTCAAAGTTATTTACAAAAGTAAAAGAAAAGGCACAGAATGTGTTTCATGAAGAAGAAGGAGAAGAAGAAAATAAAGGGGCAACAGCAACCACCATGGCTAGAAGACATAGTAGTTACACTCGACAGCCAATAAACATAGAAGAAAGTAATGTTGTGAATTTCTTTGATAGAAATAATACTAGGCTGAAACAAGAGGGCAAGTATTATTACAATACAAGTAATTCCAGCTTGATTCTAAGTGTATAATATAGATTATTATCATACTATTCCACCACATCATCATCATACCACGAATAATGACAACATCACCAACAATTTAGATACAAGCTGTGCTTTATCACCTCCACCACGCCATATAAAAAAGGATAGACAAAAGAGCTTGAATAGCATCAATTACCAGAATAGGTATAGCTCTCCTCAAATAGCAGCAAAACCTTGTCTTAGTAGAAGCAATACGCTAGGTCATCACCCTACTACAACAACAACAACAACCCAGTTTCACACCACGCTTACTCCCCCTGATCTTTCGTCCATCATAGCAGCCCGTACTCATCACACTTCATTCTCTTCTTCCAATTCCTCTACTTCATTGTCTTCATTATCTGGACGTTGTGATAATCTCATCACTGCTACTACTGCTACTATTACTACGGCCCCCACGAATACATCTACTACGCTTCTCTCTAAATAGACTTTTTTTTTTTATTTCTTTTCTTTATAGTTTTTCAATTTTCCACCATCTTGAAGATAATCCTGCATGTAATTTTTAAAACTAGCCAAGACTTCCTCTGCAGTTGTATCTCTTGCATAACAATCAACAAAATTGCCTTCAGGATCCATTAAATAGAAGAAGATGGAATGATCTACCAAATAATCATCGTCTACCGAGACATCAGGCGGTGTGTAAGTATACACTCTGTATGATCGAGCCACTCGTTTTAATTCTTCAGGTGATCCTGTAAATCCAATCAAATCAGGGTGGAAATCCTTGACATAGTCTTTGACAACTTGTTTTGTATCACGTAATGGATCACACGTAATAAAGACAGGTGTTAAAATACCTGACCCGAATTCTTCTTTAACTGCATCCACAACTTCTGCCATTTTATCCAATTCTTCGGGACAAATATCGGGACAATGAGTAAACCCGAAATAAATCAGTGTGAACTGTCCTTCCATCAACTCCTTGGAGGTGGTCATCTTGTCTTGATTGACGTTGTATAACTCGAACGGAGAACCGATATTCGGTTTGCCGAGACGTCTAATCTTGTCTCTTTCTCTCTTTTCTCGTTGTAATATAAGCTTTTCTTTTTCGTTCTTAAAGTACACCACAAGTCCAACTGCGGTCAAACCCAACACGACTGCTGACTTCCACGTAAAAGCCTAAAGTGAAATAGAAAAGTCAGGTAGGTTAAATAGACCGACAAATATCCATTCAACTTACATTGGCAGAAGGGTGAATAAGAGGTTTCTTGGGTTCAGTTGAAGAGTAGAATCGATGTTGATTTGAGAGCGACTCTTTGTATAATCTACTAGGTGATGCTGTCAAACAACGCTTAGTAGCTAAAGGCTAAAATGAGAGGTTAATTAAAAGATATTCATAGAAATGTACTTTCAGTATAAAAACCTACTCTTTGCAAGGCCAGTCGTGTTGTTGTTGATTGTCTGGCTAATTTGGCAAGAATGGACATTTGTTAACTGTAAAGATTTACCACCTGTTGCGTTGGCAGGGCTTTTCCGATTTTTTCTTACGTTTTTCAAAGTCCCCCTCCAGCAAAAAAACCATTGTGCGCGGCAAATGAATTGTGGTAACCATGGCATTCAACATAATAGCGACACATACCTAGGGAAGTGTGACTACAACTTTTGTTGCCATAGTTTCATTACGTATCGTAGGAACGAGTATTACCTAATCAATGTGCTCTGTGTTCAACTTGTACACAAGAAGAATTAGGGTTTTAAATGATTTGCCTTAGCGCGTGTCGTCCCTCATCAGGTCCGATCTTCCTTCCGAGTAGTTGTTCTTAAATCACTCGTATTTTTAAGACTCGGCATTAAAAGATTTAATTATTTCAAGTAAAGTGTTTGAATATAATTGCGTATTTTGACATATATCTTGTATGTTTTATTTGCTGAGTAGTTGATAAACAATTAAAGCAGTAATCTTTTATTCGTGTTCCCGGAACCAACCAAAAGAAAATAAGCTTATCGGGGCGCAAATATCGGTGCACCACACACAATTATAACAAACAACAACTTTTTCGGCAAGTAACTTATACTCCCCTTTTTATTTACAACCTTAAAAAAATTAACCACAAAAAGGGCTCCCTTTCAATCACACTCTTAAATACTTGTATACAATCAAATATTACCAAAAACAACAGTAACAGTAACCCTACCTAAGTCGAGATTTGCTTATTGTCTTTTCTTCACCACTATTCCTTCCCCTTAAACTGTATTAATGGCAGATCTTGACTCTATCAACTCAACTCCAGTAATAGATCAGAAAAAAGAAGAAGAGAACAACGCGTCGTCTTTGAGTGACCCAACAGAGTCCTCTTCGGCTGCACCCAAAAGACCTCGTCTTAACTACCTTCGCTCTGCTTGGACAACCACTGATTTATACTATCACACCTCTACATTCAGTCAATCCAGTTTAAAGTCATTTCAATCATCATCATCAGCTGAGGACGATGATGCTGAGCCAGTTGAAAATGTATATCAAATCAAGTTACCCCCACTTCAATTACAAGACTATGATGACGAAGAGGAAGAATTAGACGAAGTATTGACAGAGATATTTCGTATGATTACCATTGCCAATATAATCTGTGTATTGAGTTCCATCGTGAATACAACATTGGTATTATACTCGGTACCTTCCTGGCATTTGTTTCTCGAACATCACGACTGGATGCCCCATGTGATCTTGCCTTGCTATACAATATGGTGGTTATTCATGATGCGCGTATTAAGAAACCGTACAACAGAACACCTAAGACAATATTTAAACTGGACACAACTCGGTGCTGCGCTCATGACTATCACCAACTTCTTTATACCCATTAGACACCCTATCTTTCAACGCTATCATTATTTATTTGTTTCTTCTTCTCTGTTATGTTGTTTCATTTATGCTTTTGCCAAGCGCTTGTTTATCGCAAACGATCTTAAGCACGATCGACTTCGAAAGAGAATCGCAGAACAACATGCTAAATTACAACAAGTCATTGACGGACACACCATTGAATTCAGTAACCATCGTTTGGCCTTCTTGACAACTGTATCTCAAGAGATTCAAGACGTCGCTTTGATGGTCATTACAACCTTGGAACAGTTCTCGCCCGCTTCGATTCTATCCAACGCACACGAACTACTGAGTGCTTGTTCCACTGCAGTGCCTATTGCAAGTATCTCGGCTATCAACACAACCATTCGACAAGTATGCCATGTTAGCTCTCATTTGGACTTGTTGTCGAAACTTATAACTCAAGCATGGACTAACAACAACAACAACAACAACAACAATAGCAGCAGTAACAGCAGTAACAACAATTTACCCAAATTGATTCTAGCTGAATTTGATATTGGAGAATTATTGCAAAACTTGGGCGATGCCTTGGCTGGTCTAGCTGCAAAGTTAGATGTAAGTCTTGTCATTTATCATTGCGATAATAGTCTGCATCATACGCTTGTTCTTGGTGATGAAGGAGCTATCCGTCATGCATTACTTAATGTAAGTCTTTACTATTTCAAATATATCAGTATTTTATTCTTATACTTATACTATATTAGCATATTCGTAATATACTTGAATGTTGTACACCAGGTGCATCGATTGAAGTCGGATTGAATGTTGCCAACGCAAAAAGAGACACCAAAAAGCTGAATGTGACATTCTACATTACCCACACCTCTTCACCTGCGATTCGCAATGCCAACGTCGCCTTGCTTCCTAACGCTAATTTGACAGCTCAACTCTTATCTTACATCAACGCCTCGTGCACAGTAGATACAGAATCAACCAACGAGAATCAAACCAAGTTTGAATTTACATTCGAACTCTCCACTGGTAAGAAAGACCTCAACAATAAGATGTTTCTCCACAGGGACGGTGCACATTATTTGCTCAAGAACCATTATGCAAATATCAAATTCTCGAATGAACCGAGTTTAAAAGATTTAAACAAATTTATTGAAAAGTTGAAAGGGTTGAAAATGGTTTTACATGCTCCTGAGCACAGTATCTTTGCAAAGCATATGACGAGTTGCTTAGCAAGTTGGAATACAGATATTAGTCATGTTCCTGTCACTCGTGCTAGTGACGCAAGTAGTGTATGTTCTACCTCTACGGGAGGAGAGACACCCGACCATCATTCCAACGTCAGCACACCTAATATAGACAGTGGTAGTGTGCATCCACCTACACCGCGTCAACCCTCCACCCCACCTGTGCCTACACCCGCGATTGAAGAAGAACATATTCACTCCATCCCACCTGCTTTCATACTGATTGACGATGATATCACTACACTGGAAAACAAGCTCAATGAATTCCGGTCTCAACCACCCGCTTCAGCCAGCACACTCCAACAAGCTCATCAAGGACGTCGCAATCATCATTACAAAAAATCCAGCACCTCTTCTCAAAATTTTTTCCATCAAGGCACCACAGCCATTATCCACTTCACTTCGCTTACCAATTACAAAGCGGTGCGTGACACCATTCAATGTTTTGCAGTTTTACCGAGCCGAGACCCATTTTCCATGCCACGGGTTGTGGTTGTTCCCAAACCTGCGGGACCCAGACGGTTTCTGACAGCTTTGCATACCGCTTGGAACAATGCCGTGGTAGAACCTCAATTCTCTGCCATTGCTACCTCCCCCTCCAGTCCCATGCCTCCTATTATCTCTATGTTTGTTCAGAGAGAAATTGCTGCTGCAACGGCGGCGGCGGCAGCGGCGGCGAGTGCGTCAAGTTCACCCTCTGATCATCATCGTGTGTCTCCCAATGAACATCCAGGAACTTCTCCAGGTGGTGGTAGTACTGGTGGTGGTCGATCACGTCGACCCGTCAGTGGGATCTTTAGTCCTCCTCCCAATGTCGATAATTACTTTACCTCTCAGCAAATCATCACGTCACCTACACGACGTCGATCTGCGACGGGCGCTATGGGTGAAGTGGATTACTTGACAGCCAAGACACCCCCCGCTGGTTTAATGAACGTTACTAGTGGCTCAGTGGATTTAGGTGCTTCTGCTTCTGTCGCGGCCATGACGCCTCCTCTTCCTCCCATGATACCACTCCATGATCCTACCACAAATGCTACCGCTGCTGCTGCTGCTGCTGTTTCTGCTGGGGCCGCGGGTGGTGCAACTGTCGTCCCACTCATCGATGTACAACAACCCTCCACGGAAAATATATCACCTGACACAGATGACAAATCCAACGAAGAAGAAAAAGAAGCCACCACTGAACCCGTCTTCAAGAAGAAAGTAGGTCGAACCATGTCCAACTTTAAGCTGCACAAAAAGAAGAAAAAGGACAGAGGAACGCCTTTTGCGGATGTCGTCAGTCCCCCCATCAATGTCTTGATTGTAGAAGGTAATTTATTTTTTTAAGGGGGTTGTGTATAGGAACTAAAAAAAAAACCTGCATTCCTTCTAGATAATATCATTAATCAAGCCATTCTATCTGCGTGGATGAAAAAGCACAAGATCAAGTTTTCCGTGGCGAGCAATGGGTTAGAAGCTGTGAATAAGTGGAAGACAGGAGGTTTTCATTTAATCTTGGTATGTATATACGCAGCGATGGTTTGCGTGCAATGTATTCATATTTCTATACTACTATTACTAGATGGATATTCAACTTCCTGTGATGAACGGTATTGAAGCCACGAAAATGATTCGGTCGATTGAAAAGGAACAAAAGATTGGTGTGCTTCCCATGTCCTCTAGTTTCCTTCGTCAACAACAAGAAGTCGCTTCTGCTACTGCAGAAATGATTATGAATAACGAGGAAATAGAAAACAAAATGGCCGCAGAAATGTTACTGATGAATGCTGCAGCTGCTACCACCACCACCACCACTACTGAACCACAAGACACCACCATCACCAATAATGCACCTTCTATTTTCCGATCACCAGTGATTATTGTAGCACTGACAGCTTCGTCTTTAGAATCCGATCGCCATGCAGCACTTGCAGCAGGCTGTAATGATTTCCTTACCAAGCCCGTGAGTCTGGAATGGTTAGAGAAGAAAATCATTGAATGGGGGTGTATGCAAGCACTGATTGATTTTGAGGGTTGGAGACGATGGAAAAAGAATTCAAGTAGTGACAATAACACCGTGGTGAAGAAAAAGTTGGCGAGTTTAACTGCTATGGGCACCAACAACAACTCTCCTATTTTAAATAGCAAGGCTACTGCTGCCGAGTTATTGACTGCAGAACAAATAGAGGCTGAAAAGAAACGTATTGAAGAATTAAGTAAAACCATGAGTAAAAACGGTATTTTATTGCCTGGTGTGGGCAACTTGATTAAATCCAGACGATTCTCTACTTTACCTCAACAACAACAACAACAACAAACACAAAAGAAGAAACTGGGTGTAGATAATCGATTTGTACTCAAGCCTTCGAAAAGTGAGTCGGATACACCCACGTTATCACGCGTAGCCCAACAAAGCACAAGTGACACTACGGCCGCCCACTCGTCGTCGTCTCAAGAATTCAAGTAGTGACAATAACACCGTGGTGAAGAAAAAGTTGGCGAGTTTAACTGCTATGGGCACCAACAACAACTCTCCTATTTTAAATAGCAAGGCTACTGCTGCCGAGTTATTGACTGCAGAACAAATAGAGGCTGAAAAGAAACGTATTGAAGAATTAAGTAAAACCATGAGTAAAAACGGTATTTTATTGCCTGGTGTGGGCAACTTGATTAAATCCAGACGATTCTCTACTTTACCTCAACAACAACAACAACAACAAACACAAAAGAAGAAACTGGGTGTAGATAATCGATTTGTACTCAAGCCTTCGAAAAGTGAGTCGGATACACCCACGTTATCACGCGTAGCCCAACAAAGCACAAGTGACACTACGGCCGCCCACTCGTCGTCGTCTCATGGTGCAGTTGTTGATCTTACAGCACCTCCCCTCCTTACAAGTAAGTCAAGATCGACCTCCAGAGAGAAGAAATTCGATACCAAAACCCAAAAAGACAAATTACCCCACAATCTGGATTCTAGGAGTTGAGCAAGCTGCTATTCATCCACATTGAACACTTTTTCTTTTTCTTTTTATATTCCATCTTGTTTTTTGTACTTCTACCTTCTTATTATAATAATTATTTTGCTATTATTTAAATCATGTACACGTTTATTATATCTTGTGCTCGTTGTAGTGCGTGTGTTTATTGTGTTGTTTTTTAAACAAGAGAAGAGAGAAAGTGAGGTGGTGGTGATTATAGTTTAAAGGGGGTGATCGAAAATGGGGGTGAAGGTATGTATATGTATGGGGGTGGGGGAGTGAGGGCGAATATAAAAAGAGAGACCTAAAACGAAGTAAAAGCCCAGAAAAAAAAAAGTACTCTTTTCAACAATGAATAATCATCACTATGAAGAAGAGACCCTATCATCAAGGAAGCGTACAAATCTGACTCATTTTTTACAAGGCCTTCCACCTGCACTGAAAAGAAAAAGATCATTCCATAGTGAAAACAATGAGTCAGCAGAGGACCAAGTACAACAACCACCCAAAAAGAAAAAAAACACAACAACAACAACAACTCTAAATCGAGTGACAGCCATCATCCAGAAAATAGTATCTGTTGTACACACCAGCCCAATCAAGCGATACTCCGCCAAATGGAAAAACAAAAGGGACGATGCATTCACACTGTATCAAGATTACTTTATAACTTTACCCACTATTGAATGGACGAATGGTAGTCTAGGAATCGTCGTTGACACCACCACCACGAGTACGGTGACCAAGATAGAGGAAGCGGAGGAAATCGATGACGATGAAGAGTCGATATATTTAGAGTTTCCAACACCACCGTCATTGTCACCCAAGTTACTGGCACAACAAATCACTCCACTCACCACCACCATAATTAAAAAAAAGAAGAGGAGACTCGATTCGTGTCCACCGCGGTTTGATTCTTTGATCACTCACGGTAGTGATTGTAGTGATGGTAGTATGCTTCCTTTAACACCTATCTCAACCACAAGCAGTGATGGTAGTAGCAGTGATAGTAGTAGTAGTTTACAATATTAATGTTTTATCTCTCTGTATCATATAATCATGAATAATAATAAATCTCAATAATAAATAATAATAGCATGATGATAATTGTATATAACAACGGTTTTATGATGTAATTTGTATACGCTGTTTCAGCCCTTCTTTATGAAGGCTTCGAGAACGATAAATAAGAACGTGTATCGAGCAGAAGTGAGTGAGTGAGTGAAACTTTTTAAGCTTTTTATGCTGTCATCCTATGCAAGAACGCTCAACAGGCCTGCTGCAGCAAAAGAGCCTAAACTAGGGTTTTACATATTGAAAAGTTTAGCCATTATTCTTGCTCCCCCGGGATTGCAGGTAATCGACTAGATTGGGAAATTACAAGATCTTACAGCTCGACAATACAAAGAGAGAGAGAGAGAACGATCGACCCAAATAAGAAATACTCCGCCTATGCATGAACTTTGGAAAGAATAAGCAGCTTCTAACTTGGATTACTTTATTTTACCGACCCGCCATGTTGAGTTTGGACGAATAGCAATTTGAGGATCGTCCTTGGTTCACAGCTTAATAATAATAATAACGAAATGAAAAAAAGTAAAATATTCTATCATCATTTTTAAAAATAAAAAAAGGCCAAGATAAACTAAACATTAGACATGTATTTGCTGTCTGGAATACCGATATGTATTAAAGTTTTATGTAAAAAAAGAAGCTATTATATAATCAGATTATAGACTTACTTAATACTATGTTATGTGCGTAGTCATCACACACTCTAAAAAAAAAAAACGTTTTTTTTTTGAGATGATACAAGCAAGGGGGGGATGCAAAATCACACTATAATAAGTTACTCTATTTTTTTTTCTGTGCTCTTCAAGCTCATGATAATTATGAAATGAGTTGTCAAATTATAAGCGTGAGAGTGAGTGTGTGCTGCAGCACAGCAAATAAAATATTTTATGAAACAATCAGTGCATACATATTATAGATTTGGGGGGAGGGTTCCCATGTAAAATCTTGGTTTTTCGGGATGGAAAGGTCCATGAAAAAAAAAAAAACGCTGAGTTTTTTTTGCAATAAGCTTAAAAAAGAAAAATTTTAATTATCCAATGGGAAACGATTCTATAGAAAAAAGGAAATTCCGGTTCTCTTTAAGAAAGTGTTCGTTGTTTATTGGATGTTTGTCACACCCATAAAATGAGTACACAGGAGTTGTAAAAATGTCATGTGTTAATTCATGCGTTCTCAACGTTTATTTTCGCCACAAAATTTCATTTTGGATCGACACATAATGAAATCTTGGCTCTTTATGAATTGTACACAAATAAATAAATAATAAGGTGACACCTAAAAAAAAAAATTTTTTTTTTCCCATCAACAACAATTACATATTTAACTCCGAAAGTAGTTGGATCTCCGCTGTTATTTTAAATTTGTGTTCCCGATTTAGAACCCCTCCCCCCTTATTCTTTTTACATATAAATAGATTAATTTTGAGCATTTCCGTTTTTTTTTACTTTCAGTATTTACTACGCACACTACACTCAAAAAATGAATTCAAACGACGCCGCAGCCACAGCGATTGACATTGTCGATGATGTCGAGTTATTGGCCATTCTTGGTTTATCAGCTCCCTCCTCACCTACTTTGTGTGACAATACATCCATTGCCGTGCTTGATTGGGAAGACATGCCAGAACTTTCGGAAGAAGAAGATGAAGATGACAGCAACAGCATTAATAATAATAACAAGCGTAAATTCAATGATGAAGATGAAGATATATTCGCAGAGTTTGACTTTGTTGAAGTGGCCATCCAACCACCAGAAAAGAAGCAAAAAACTTTATTAATACAACAACCCTTTGTCAGTGAAGAATCTGAAACCATTTTATCTTCCTCACCTAATGTTCAACTCAATGAAGAAGATATTCGCTTAGCCCTTGATTTGATTTCTTCCACCTAAAAAAATTAAAATAATTAATGATACCTTCTCTTTTTGTATATATCTTGTATACACACACACACACACACACGCACACTTGACACACATACACATATTATATAGTTTGTATATTCCCCTTTCATATGTATATAATAAATCATAACGTTTTGTTTATTTACAACGTACTCTAACTAAATATAATTACATTTAAAAAAAGGGGGGGATAGAGTTTGCTTTGTTTGTTTGTTTGTTTGTTTGTTTTTGGTTTTATTATTCAGGTTGAAGGAGGAGAAGCGGCGATTACAATTTGGCGACGTGCATCAATTGCATGCATATCAGGTACACCTAATTCAGACCTACTAAAAAAAAAAAAAAAAAGATTTAATTTCAGAATTGAGTACATAAATTGTGAATTCTTCTTACCTTTCCATCCTTTTCTTCTCCTTCTCCTTTGACACTGCTGTTATCTGACTCTGGTGATGCTGTTGTTGCAGTTGCTACTGCAGGTGCATCTTCTCCACATTGATAAAAGCCACATGTTTGCTGATAGAATAGAGAGTGAGTCACTACACACACATTCTAAGATAAATATATATACCTGTGACCATCCAGAACCACATCGCCAACAAAACCTGTATCCACATAATAGACAGTCGACTTTATTACAGCCTTCATCACGGTTAATCATCACCGAACAATTGGGACAGGGACGCCTATGAATATGATGAATAAGCTTCTATAGAAATGTTTCATTTTAATAACTTTCTTCTTACGTGTGATTCAATTTCCACTGAATAGTCGACACTAATTCGTTGTCGGGCTCCTTCAATTTCAACTTCAGATTATCCAAGCAAGTCTTGCCAATATGAGCACATTCACCGCATTGCAAACACAAACTATCTCCGCAGTGAGTACTATTGAATGGGAGTTGAGTAAGAAGTATAACTTTGCATGAAAAATCTATATATTACCATTGCTCAGTGGGAAAGTTGGCGACATGCCAAAATTGAGTCTGTTTCCATGCTTCTGGTATACCCTCTAATGAAACCAATTGTTTGGAGATAGAGGAGGCTTGGGTGTATAAGTTGGGTTGCTTTAAGCTGATTTTACATAAAACGGGTATAATTTGGTTATACAATTCTTGCACTCGTCCAATACGGAACGTAGCTCCGTTTTGACATGCTACTAAAAATGATGTCAGAATACCGTCAACTTGGGCCTTGTGTTGTAAGGAGATGGCTGCTTTGGAGAACTTGTCCAAGTCATCCGCAATGCGAGTTAAGCGGCTACATAGATAATTGAATAACATATCATCTTATTGTTTGCTTTGCATTGCTTTACCTTTCGCGTGATAGTCCGTGGGATTTTGGTGATTGACAGGGAGCAACTGAATGCTCGCAGGTTGGACAATAGCGGGAAAAGGGGCGATAAGGCTGATTGTACTTGTTGTACTTTTCTACAATATCTGGTGAAACATAATGGCTCCATTCTGACTGTGGAATAGTTTCTGAACACACTACATAGTTACCAAAAAAAAAAAAAAAAAACTTGGTTACTATGGTGCATGGTTACCATGGTGATGATAAATGAAACGTACCTGGGCATTTAATTCGAGTAACGCCTAAACCCCAGGACTGATTTACAGTCTCTTGAATGTATCTGATTGTTTTAAATGTGAATATGCTGTACAAGTGTGTGGGAATTAATAAACAAACCAACCTTGAAAAACAATCCTTGCAAAATTGGTCACGACAAGACTCTAGACAAAGACTAAACGTCTGGTCAAGACAAATAGAACAACGCTGTAACCAAAAGTACATGTTGTTCATTTCATCTTCTACAAGTGAAGGAACAGCCCCATTCTTCTTGTCATTAGTGTTGTTGTTATTAGATCGATCATTAGGAAATGCTGTGTTATGGTGATGAGCAGAGATAAGCTTATATATCCAACTGAATAAAAAGGACAAGGACCGTAAAAAGATGGCTGGCATTAATAATGCAGGGTAAAATACATAAAAAAATGGTAAACAGTAACAAAACAATAAGTTGGCAATATTGAACTTGGCAAAGAGTTCTGATATTTGGCTTGTCCATGCCAAGTTTTCTTTAAACCATGTTTTAAATGTGCTCTTATTCTCTTCTACTTGTTGTTGTGTTTGTGATGGTATTGGTGTTTCCATTGAAGTTGTATATATAAATAATGTAATAAATGGAGTTGAAAAGAAGAAAAAGAACTCTCCTACTACCAATGCTCCTCCTCGCAACTCCACACAGAAAATAAAAATGCTTGTAAAAATTTAAAACCACGTCACATGGACCAACCATTATGTGTGTGTGTGGGTTTGAAGGTGGAAAAGTTTTTCCTTATATGATGTAATTAACAGACAATAATGCTTCTGGGTTTCGAAATCAATGCGCACACGTTGCTTCTAATTGGCACGCTTGTAAACGACAAGCATTTTAAAAAAAAAAAAAAGATCGATGAGTTCATTATTTTATTATGTGAGCGGTGTAACTGGAGGAGAAAGAATGACATGAGCAGCATCAGAATACTAACTTCATAAAGACCTGTGCTACGGCGTAGACTTTCTACATACTGATCGATTGAACGCACAGATACTTACAATTGACAAGTAGTGTAGTAGTTCTTCTCAGAATGAAATAAATTTTCTACGCCAAAAATCCAGATGATTGGTTAAAGACATTTACTATGCAAACATGTCATGAAATCACTTTCCAAGATCAATTGACCCCCTTATACAATATAAAGTATTAAATCCAAATGTATTTTATTCATAAAACCCAGTTTATATACATAGTATATATAATTTTTTTTTCGTAAAGTGGACAAATTAAAAAAAAGGGAAAACTGTACATATTGTAGCTAATGTTGTGCGTGCGAGCGTAGAACAGGTGTGAAGCATATAATTAAAGAAAAAGAAAGATATACAAAGAGAAGAAGAAAGAAGAAAAAAACTGTACAAAAATAAATATATATATATATAATCTAATAAAAGCCATTTAATGACATGGTTCCAGCGGGCAGTTGTCCATAGGGTTGAAATGGATGGTTAAAGTTATGTGACATCATGGGCGGTGCTTGTTGTTGTTGTTGCTGACCGTTCAACATCACGGCTTCATCATTTGCCTTTTTACGAGCTTCTCGTTCCTTCTTTTGTCTACGCCATTCTTTTCTCATCTCCTTGAATTCGGCAGGATGTCTCTTGGGGCCCTATTGTATGAACGAATTATTAGTACATATGCAACCATCATAACGAGTGCTACTACTACTACTTACGTGCTTTTGCATACTGACGTGTGCGTTCAAGTGATTGAGTGTTCCGTAAGCTTTGGTACATCCGCTCCAATTACAGTGATAGAGTCTTTCGATTTCATCATATCTTCTACGAGGTCGCTTCTTTTGATTTGTGCCTGGAATAGCCACAAAGGAATAGATCTTTTCTGCAGACGATGTACTCGAACTGGATAATTGACGTTGGCGTTGTTGATGTTGTTGTTGTTGATGGTGGTGTTGTAATTGAGGGTGTTGTTGTAATTGAGGTGCGCCTTCCATTAATGCTTGTGTGGTAGTCGCATTGGGAGGCATAGGCATACCATAACCGACTGCTGCCGCTGCTGCTGCAACCATCGCAGCGGTGGTAGCAGGATCGCTGTTTGCAGGATTGTTGGGTTGTAAATTATACATGGTATCCATCGCGGTAGGATCGATTAATTGAGTCATATTATTATTAGTCGCGTTGTTATTGTTATTGTAATATAATCCACCAGGTTGTTGCTGTTGGGGTGGAGGAGGAGGTAAAGCTTGAGCGTAATTCATGTTGGGAGGCATCATACCAGCTGCAACTGCAACTGCTACAGCTGCATCGGATGCTGCCGCTGCTTGTGTTGTGGTATTTGTTGGTTGTTGTTGTTGCAATTGAGGGTTCGCATTTTCCTTTTTCACTTTATCAGTAGTCAATAATTGTGATAGAGGAGGAAGAGAAGGTAATTCTAATTGAGGAAGATAAGAAGCATGCTGTTGTCTTCGATTTAATAAACCACTCTTTGTTGTGGCATTATTCGTCGTTGGTTGAGGTTTGTTGTTTATTGAAGGATTTTTCAAGGTAAAATAACTGTTGTTACTACTCTCTGCTTGGGTCATGATTTTTTTTTATGAAAAAAAAAAAAAAATTGAATTGTTATGAAGTAATGAAAAAGAAAAAGTTAAATTATTATTTAACCAAGCAGAATAAAATAAGAAAAAGATTTTCTGCCAGATTTTTTTTTAAGGCACAGAAACGAGTCTTTTCTCCATTTAGAAAAAGGGAATCAACGGGGTTTTAACTCGCGGAGATAATAACGTCATAGAACAGTGTATGCGCATTGCTATATCGAGTTAGACGTAAGTTTATCTATTTACTGCCTCAGGTTCATATCCAATAGGAGCAGTCGGTATTTTTATATTTTTGCCATTGTGACGATATCCATGACGAAACCTGTTATATGTTTTGTACAATTTCGCATATGAACAGGTTACTATTTTTTCCAATGATTCTTTACATTATATCATCCTCTCTCTCTCTGTACATCTCTTTTCTTTCAGGTATTCTTCTTTTTTGGGGTTTTTGAAACTCGAATCGAATGGCCGCCACACCTGTTTGTTAAATTAAATAGAAACACATGCAATTTTGTTTCATTTTATATTTCATCGTCATTTCCCAAATCAATCATGAAAATTCGGGTCAGTTGTAAATCTTTAACCATGTGTAACCCGAACATTATTGTGAGCATTATTTTTTTTACTCTTTCAGGTTTAGAGGGATTATATTTCTTACCAAACTTTTAAAGGAAATTAATTTATGACAGATCATCAATGTAATTCACTTCTTTATTATTTGCAAGATCATATATCATATCTTCTTTATCCCAAAATAATGAAGCAATTCATGAAAAAACTTGTATTCCCCGCTGGCTCATCTCGGATGATCAAACCCCCGGTGCTTACACAATTGTAATGATGCTTAAGGAGTACCGAAAAAAAAAAATACCGCAAAACAAAAAAATATGATTTGTGTGGTGAATTCTTTTCGCTGTACCCCTGAGCTGTAAAGATTATTTCTAAAGAAAAAGACTTATTTTGGTACATACTTTCATTGCTTCCTACCTTTACTTTCAGAGGCAAGTTTGAAGGTAGATAATAAGATTTAGATTAGTTGAAAGCAAGAGAATGAGTGCAGAACTTTTACTTTCCTTTTCTGGCTCCTCTTGTTTTACGTATGATCTATTGTAATGAGTTCTAGGCCATCCTTCATCATGAACGTTCACATATAGGATTTGTTTCCTACATCAAGTGCATTTTTGATAAATCCAGTGGTATACACAACATCGTTTTGCAAAGCAACCGGTATGTAATCATTGGGCAGAAAAATGTTTCATTATCGATAGCGACACTATTTGTCAAGACAATAACTTCCTCTTCTGCATTTCTTGGCTATTGGAATTTTCCTTGAAATCATCAAAAACAATCACTGATATCCACCAAGTACAGAGACGAGTCGTGCAAGTAAGGGACTTGTGCTAAATTCTATCTTGGATAACATAGCAAGCAACATTGCAAATGTTTTACCACAGCACCAAGCAAAAATTAGTAGTTTGATAAAAGATGGTTTGACTATTGTTGATTATTGTCGTAAATCATACTTGGCAAAAGAAGACAACTATATAAATTTATTGCAACGTATGGTCGATAATCATTACCAGCGTCCTCTTGTTGACAGGGTGTTTGTGTCGCCATGTAGTAATGCACAGTCTCCTTTCTCTCAGAAAGAGATTTGTCAGACCAGAATGAGGTGCTTGGTCAACTAGAAAACGTTCATGGAAATACAAAAGGTAAATTAATAGCAAATATTATGTATTTTTTATTTTGAATCAACATACTTATTTCAATAGAACGTGCTGAATTATGTTGCGAATAACCATAATATTATCCTGCACATTTTAACCGACGTTTCACCAACTATTGTACTACTCGCAAAGCCAGCCCTTCATTAATTTCGGTGTTGTGCAACCAAATAAGGTTTTTACTTTTTTTTTTGCAGCAATTTCCTATTCTACGTCATAAGATAATTGTTCCTCCTCCACACGAGTTTCAGTTTCATTTTGCATACAATATGAAAATCAGTAAAATCTGATTATGTACATGATATATTCGTGCATATAATAATAATAAAAATAGTGTGTGAGCGTGCGTGGGTCGAGAAGCAGCGGAGTGTGAGTGGGCCCTGGCTTCCAAAAAAATCGTGATTGCAAATATAAAATCAAATATGCAAATTTAACTTTTTTTTTTTAGAAATCCTCACGCACATGACAAGTACACGCATGCTAAGACGGTTTCGCTTGAAACATTCAGAGTGTTCATTATGACAAAGGGAGAAGGTAATAATAAAAAGCCTGTGGAGGAGGGGTTGAGGGGTTGAGTAGTAAAAGTGATGACTTGTTTAGGAGTATCTTTATTTCGAACTTGTAAATAAACAGATCATCGTTCCACTATTGTTTATGATAAATCAAGTTTAAATTATCCAAATTCAACTTCAAATTTACGTCATGTATGTTAACCATCCAACCTCGGTTCCAAACATTTACGTGCATGCATACGTAGAATCAAAGATTATTGTAATAGGTGGCAAGAAAAAAAAAGAAATACAATACCATACCTATCCCTTAGTATTTAATATTCTCGAGATTTCATTAAAATTCCTTTTCATTTTCGTTCGAGAAAGAAAGTTTAATTCTCTTTCTCGGGAAACTCCCCCTTTAATATAGTAGTAGTAGTATAAATACATGCACATAAAGAAAATAAAATATCTTTTACAAACATTATAGAACACAATGCCATTTATTAAAAGAACATTTCTATATTCATTCTATCTCCTGCTTCTGCATGTATCACTGTCATTTGGTGTTCCCGTCAAAGAAATTCATGCAAAACGAGGAGGAGGACTGGGTCATGTCGTTGATATTGTGCGTAATATCTTTCGAGGTACAGGTACATTTTTTCATCCCAAAACTGAAGGTGGTGAGATTGGTTCATGTGGCCCTGTCGAGAGTGATCACAGTCGCATATGTGCCATGGTACGTACATATTTATCGCACAAGTACGTAACATAACAGAGAGACTTATGCAAACCTATATAGAATATCAAGCAGTATGGAATCGCTTCCAAGAAAAGTCCGTGGTGTTTTCTGCAACTGCGTGTGAAATCAGGTGGAAAGAGCACGATTTGTACTGTCACCGATTGCTGCCCCGGCTGCGCTGAGGGATCCCTGGATATGACACCTCAAGTGTTCAATGACCTAGCTCATCCGAGTGTAGGTGTGATACCCATTGAATGGTGTATTCGTGGCTACATGGGATGTACTTGATATGTATAAACAATAAAAATAAAAAAAAATCTTTATGTATGTACGATATATCAGAAAAAGCGTTCAAAAAGAAAAAAAGCAAAAAAAAAAAAAAAAAAAAACTTAAGAGAATGAGCGAAAAAAAAAAAAAAACCTGTAAAAAAAACTGCTGCCACTATGTATAGATGAAAGAAGGAGGGGGTGATTATTATATAAAAGAGTATATGAATTGTATAAGAAGAAAAGTGTTAACTTAGAATAGGCAGAAACTAGATAGAAACAACAAGAAGGTAAGTACTCTGATACTACGGGTGCAATCAAGACATCAACTTACATTGCCCACAATCACACTGGGTAAATCAAAGATATCTCGCTTGATAGTAAAGCAGAATGTACAGGGCACAGGCTTTTGTTGTGGTGTACGCAGTATACATGAATAGCTGCAAGCTTTGTCTGTATTGTCGAATGCATGCGTAGAGAACTTTTCCCAGTATTCCACAGCCGATTGATTCTCCATCAACTGAAATAAAAAATCACACGCTTAGTGTACATGTAATTACTTAATTTATCCCTTTCCGCTTTTACCTCGTATATATACGTCTTTTTGTTCAATAGCATGTCTCTACTCCATTGTGTTAGTAAAGAAAACTCTTTTCCCACTAGACACACTTCGCCTGTTCTTCTCCACACCACAGTGGGCGTCCCTGAGAAACTAATCAGCTTTTCGTATTCTAATAAAGTTCTTTGAATACATCTTTCCATAAACACCAAGTCTTCTTCTGTCAAGTTCATGATGAGTGATAAAAATGAAGGTCGAAATAATGATAATGCTTTACTGATACGCATGAGATCCTCTCTTCCCATTCTATTTGTGTGTAAATAAATAAGTGTGTTAGTTGAGCTTGCTATTATAGATTAATTACAGTTTCACTTTACTTGTCTGTTACGTATTGTATTAAATAATGGAATCCTTCAGCATAGTTGAAAGGTCTTCTCACACTGTTGTACACTGCTTCTGGGGTATTGCCATTGTTTCCCTTTCTTCTGCTATTGTTGTTGTTGTTGTTGTTACTATTGGTAGTAAGCTTGGTCATACTGCTGGTATTGCTTGACGTAGAAGAAGTGCTATCACGTTTCGTTGTATTGGCTAGTTGAACCGGGGGTGAAAAGTCTGTTCTTTTCTGTTGTTGTTGCTGTGGATACACTTGTTGCTGTTGTTGTTGAATTTGTTGTTGAATTAATTGCTGTTGCTGTTGAAGAGAGTTGTGCTGTTGAGGTAGTGGACTCGTAGGAGATGCAAATGGAAATAAGGCTTGTTGTAATGACTGGTGGTGGTGTTGATGATGATGATAGGATTTACTATCATTGGTAGTAGTCGTAGTAGTAGTAGTAGTAGTAGGTGTATCCACTGTCATGTTGCCTAGGATACCATATTCAAGACCTGTTGTTTCTGAGCCAAATCCAAGATCAGATAATGAAAAGTTGAATAATTGTGTTGTGTCAATGTAACTTGTAGCAGAATTTTCTATTTATATCCGTATATTAGTCATTTTTGTTTATTTCTATGTGGGGTAAAAAAAAAGAAAAAAATTGTACCAATAGGTTGATCTGCTGGCGTAAATGGCACACTTGTAGTTGGAGAAAATACTAAGTAACAAATAAATTTAGTGTACAAAAATTGACAACATTTTTTTTTTATCTGTGCTTACTTTCTTCCGTTGCACTTGTGCTTGAAGTAGAAGTAGTAGTAGTAGTAGTCGGCGTCGTTGTTGTGGGTGAAGTTATATCGTGGGATGAATTTGATTTGACTTTTTTACGTAGCATTGTTGTATCAGAACAAGTGGTAGCTAAATCACGCTTAATACAGCCTTGACAAGGTCGGCCTGAATGATACGTACGTACGAAAAGAGAACGTGAGAAACAAACATAAACATATATACACACGCACACATAATAATTACCTCCATCACACGTTAAAAGAGCCTTTAAAATATGAAAGAGTAGAGAGTCAATATTTCTTGATCTTGTTTCAGATTGAAATAATTCAAATTACCTTTTGACAATGTGCACAAGATTGAATCAAGGACTTTCTCTTTTCAGCATCGTTACTTAAGGGCGTAAAAGAGAAATAGTTTTGGTAAGCGAGTAGATCGGGTCCAACGTTATTTGTAACAGCTGCAGAAGCATCAGTTGCTGCAGTAGTAATTCCTTGCGACATTTGTTAGTACTATTTTCTAGTGAAAATGAATGATAAAATAGTATGAAAAAGAAGAAAGAAAAAAGTAAAATAATAAAAAAAAAAAGTGTGGGGAATACAAGCAGTTGATTTGAATGGTGGATGAAAAAGGTCAAACACATGACCGTTGTTTTTTTTTCTCTCTTGCTGTTGTACCACCACAATCATGATTTGTTCTACAAGAACTACAGCATTAAATAAATAATAATAATAATAATTACGATTGTAATTCATTTGTAAGAAATGTAATTCTATAATCGTTATTTCCATCATTCATGCCCTTATCATTTAAAACCGCTCATATTTACATCTCCCCCCTTATTTTTATTATCTTTCAAGGAACTCCATTTCATTGGCCAATTGGAACTTCCAAATGGAGTAATTTTCGTGACTCTAAATTTGTTAGCCTCCAAATAAAGAGATCATCTCGATAAATGCCTTATTAATTATTACTCTTTTAAAAGTGTGGGGAATACAAGCAGTTGATTTGAATGGTGGATGAAAAAGGTCAAACACATGACCGTTGTTTTTTTTTCTCTCTTGCTGTTGTACCACCACAATCATGATTTGTTCTACAAGAACTACAGCATTAAATAAATAATAATAATAATAATTACGATTGTAATTCATTTGTAAGAAATGTAATTCTATAATCGTTATTTCCATCATTCATGCCCTTATCATTTAAAACCGCTCATATTTACATCTCCCCCCTTATTTTTATTATCTTTCAAGGAACTCCATTTCATTGGCCAATTGGAACTTCCAAATGGAGTAATTTTCGTGACTCTAAATTTGTTAGCCTCCAAATAAAGAGATCATCTCGATAAATGCCTTATTATTATTACTCTTTTTTTTTTATTGTATACACGCAATATGTCAAAAGGTTTACATTTTATAAAACACGCTTAGTCTACACTTGAACACTAACGCTTGTTGTACACAAACAAAAGGCCAAACTGCTAATCCGGAATTAACTGATCAGTCCTGGCAAAATAGAGTACGCGGTTTTGCAGCTGGTATGGCTTCAGGCATAACAAAACTCGTTGTAGGACATCCATTTGATACCGTGAAAATTCGTATGCAAACTACCAGTAAATCAGACGGTCGATTCAAGGGTCCTTTGGATTGCTTTCTCAAGACAGTCAGACAAGAAGGTCCTCGAGCATTATACAAAGGTGCAACACCACCACTTGTCGGCTGGATGTTTATGGACAGTATCATGTAAAGTAGATATATTTACAAGTCATCCATTCTTTTGACTAAACATCACACACAGGCTGGGAACACTTCATAATGCCCGTATGATCCAACAGTCTTGGAATGGCGATAAACCGCTGAGTATATTTCAACATGGTTTAGCGGGTTTAGCGGGTGGATTGACGGTTTCCTTTGTGGCTACTCCCGTGGAACAAATCAAGGCAAGATTACAAGTACAATATGATACCACAGGCACAAAGACATACACTGGACCTATTGATTGTATACGCAAAGTGGTAAAGAACGTAGTACTATGAAGTGGGAGACAGTGTGCCTAAAGTAGTTTTTTTTTTTTAGGTTCGAAATAATGGAGTATTTGGGTTATGGCAAGGTTTGACACCTACCATGTTGTTTAGAAGTTGGTTTTTTGTCTTTTGGGCTTCCTATGAAGTATTCACCCGAGAATTAAAGAAAACGAGCTTATCAGACGGCAGTGTGACATTCATAGCGGGTGGTCTGAGTGCTACTGCTTTCTGGGTGGGTGCATTTCCTTCAGGTATTATGTTATTGGCTAAATTCCATGAAATGAGTCACAATTTTTAATCATTGTATGTATGTAGACGTGGTGAAAAATAGATACATGACACAACCTGATGTATCGCCCAAGAAGTTCCCAACACCTACTTCTGTTGCACGTTATGTATACCAAACCGAAGGATTAGCAGGATTCTACAGAGGTAAGAGCGATAATTTTTATAGTGAATATGCATACAAAAGACTGACACTTCTTTTCGTTTTTTTTTTTACTGTATAGGTTTCTTGCCTTCTTTCTTGCGTGCTTTCCCTACAAATGCTTCTGCTGTATTTATGTTTGAATTGGTAATGAGGTTACTCAACCCTACCGAGAAGGACAACGAACCTCTTTAATTATATAAAACTTGTTCATTGTGACGTTTTTTGTGTTTCCCTATATAAATTTCCCATTTTTTTGTTTTTCTTCTTCTTTTTTCTTTTATAGAATTAAAAACACTATAGAACATATAACCCACACAAAAAATGGATTTTGTCAAGGATCTCGATAATAGACTTTTATTTGCTGTTCCCAAGAAGGGACGTCTTTACGAACAATGTATGCAACTTTTAGCTGGATCCGACATTGTCTTTAATCGTCGCTCACGTCAAGATATTGCTTTGTGTACCAACTTGCCTATTGCACTTATTTTCTTACCCGCTGCTGATATTCCCAAGTACGTGGCAGAAGGTAATGTCGACTTGGGTATCTCGGGTCAAGACATGATTGTCGAAAACGAAGTAGAAGATAAAGTCACAGAAATTATGGAACTTGGGTTTGGTAAATGTCGTTTGTGTGTGCAAGTGCCTGTCAAAGGTGAATTCCAGTCTATTGAACAATTGGCTGGTAAGCGTATTGTCACCAGTTTTGATGCATTTGCCAAAAAGGTGTTTGGTCCCCTTGATGCCTCTTCCAACACAAAAACCACCATTAATTATGTCTCTGGATCTGTTGAAGCTGCTTGTGCTTTAGGCCTTGCAGACGGTATCAGTAAGTTTTGTTTACAGTGTTGTATTTTTTTGTATGGACAAAGATGACTCATTATTATTGTACGACTTTCTCTCTTTCTTTGCGAATAGTTGATCTTGTTGGTAAGGAATCAAAAAAAGAAGCATCAGTAACCAACACACACACTCACCTATCTTCTCTATAGAATCTGGTGAAACTATGCGTGCTGCTGGTCTTCATGATATTCACACTTTATTAGAGACTCAATCCGAGTGTGTACGTACGATGAGAGGGTTGGCAGGGTTAGGAGAGAAACGAACACAAGAAACCCATTCGGAGTGACCATCTTCGGTGATGTTGTACTTGCACTCACCGAGAGTGTTCCAGAGCTTGATGGACTTATCACGAGAACCGGAAACAATTTGACGGTTGTCAGCAGAGAAAGAGACAGACAAAACATCGTTGGTGTGACCGACGAAACGACGGGTGGTGGTACCGTTGTTCAAATCCCAGAGACGGAGAGTGTGATCCCAAGAAGCAGAGAGAGCGAATTGACCATCAGAAGAAATGGCAATATCTTCAATGAAGTGAGAGTGACCAACTGGTCTTCATGATATTCACACTTTATTAGAGACTCAATCCGTTTTAATGGCCAATAAACACACTCAACACCAAGACTTGATTAATAAAATTGCATCACGTATGCGTGGTGTGATTACTGCCAGCAAGTACGTTCTCTGTACTTATAACGTGGAACGTACTAATTTGGCAAGCGCCGTGAAAATTACACCTGGTCGTCAAGCACCTACCGTCTCTACCTTGGATTCTCACGAAGGTTGGGTTGCTGTTTCTGCCATGATTGAAAAGAAGCAAACTGGTGAAATTATGGATAGTTTAAGTGAAGTTGGTGCTACTGATATCATGGTCATGGCATTCACCAACTGTAGAGTTTAGATTTTCAAATATAAATAAAAGTTTTATTTCATTCATTAACTGTTGAATAAGCGAGAATACAATCTATCATGCATGCCTTGACATACGTCTAGTAAAGGATTGGTTTGACAACAATCATCCACGCTCATATCCTTTGTTTCGCGAATAATCTCTTCAATGGCGTCTCTTGAGTCCAACAATAACTTTTGTGCTTCGTAAGGTCCACATACATTCAATCGCACAGCTGAAGAGTAAATTGTACGTGTAAATAAATAAAGCCATAAATGAAGTGTATTCTCTACAAGTAAAGAGTCAGTTTACTTGAGTTCCTTTTCTTTTTTTTAAGGTCTCACCTAAATCCACATTTAAATATCGACAAATAAGACCATAACAGATAGCAAAGTGACCATCCACCTTCTCTGCTCGAATTAATCCTCTCCACTTTTTCACAATAGCCACATTCTTTTGTGCTTCTGGTGACTTGTCGTTCTCTGCAAAACACTTGAGATACAGTGTCAACATGGCAATACCTTGTGCTAATGAAGCTCTTCTTGCTACGACATTGGCTGCCATCACAGCATCACATGTTTCATCAGAATCAATCAAGTATTGAAGTGGATCCTCTTGATCTGCAGCCTCGTAACCTGCTCTCACAAAGCAGTTTGTATTGGAGGCATAATTATGTGAAGATGAGGATACAAAGGCAGGCAAGTTTTCATTATCAATAAGACCAGCTTGATAACTTGCTTCTAAACCTGAAGAAGAAACAAACCCACCTGTAGGCAAAGCTGAATCAGTAAGGATATACAATAACCAACTACTAGTTTTACTAGAAGTAAACGACTCTGGAAGTGCCATGATAGTAAAGAAACAAAAGGAAAAGAAAAAAGTCTTAAATTATTATAGTGGAGGAGGAAAGAATACTCTTGAGATTTTTAATTTTTTATTATAAAAAAATATAAACTAGTACATCTTTAAATAATTTAAAGAGTACGGGTGACTTGCCAGACACGGATGATGTTGTCAGAGTAACCAGAGAAGAGAGTGGCACCATCAGCAGACCAACAGACAGAGAGACAGTCGGGATCAGGGTTCTTTCTCTTACCCAATTGAGCGAATTCAGGACGGAGCTCATCAACAATAGACTTGGACTCGAGATCCCAGATCTTGATACCGTTTTGGGTAGCAGCACAGAGCCAGTAACGGTTAGGAGAGAAGGTAAGAGCATGGACGAGAGAACCAGCTTCAAGAGAGTAAAGGTGCTTGGCATCGTTCAAATCCCAGAGCATGACAACACCGTCCTTACCAGCAGAGGCACAAAGAGAACCATCAGGAGAAATGGTAACAGTGTTGACATAACCGTTGTGACCAATGAAGTTGGTACGGAGCTTCATCTTGGTAAGATCCCAAACCTTGACAATCTTATCCCAACCACCGGAAACGATGAGAGGGTTGGCAGGGTTAGGAGAGAAACGAACACAAGAAACCCATTCGGAGTGACCATCTTCGGTGATGTTGTACTTGCACTCACCGAGAGTGTTCCAGAGCTTGATGGACTTATCACGAGAACCGGAAACAATTTGACGGTTGTCAGCAGAGAAAGAGACAGACAAAACATCGTTGGTGTGACCGACGAAACGACGGGTGGTGGTACCGTTGTTCAAATCCCAGAGACGGAGAGTGTGATCCCAAGAAGCAGAGAGAGCGAATTGACCATCAGAAGAAATGGCAATATCTTCAATGAAGTGAGAGTGACCAACAAGAGACTTGCGGGGGACACCATAGTTCAACTCATCTCTACATTCAATAATCCCAAATAAGTATATTATATCCTCCTACAAATTCACTCTTGTCAATCAAGCAATTCATACCTGGTGAGGTTCCAGACAATGATGGTCTTATCACGAGAAGCAGAAAGAACCATATCAGGAGCTTCAGAGGTGGTAGCAATGGCAGTGACTATATCATTATCGTAATGCTGTGTTTAATTCTTCCAATTCCAATACAAATCTACAATTATTTTTTTTTTCTCTTACCCCAGTTGCCATGACCTATAAATTTATAATATCAATTAATCATCCATCCATCACATTCATCCATCCATCCATCCATCTATTCTTACCTTCGAGAGTACCGCGCAAGGTAAGAGTATCCATTATTCGCGAGATTGAAAAAGAAAGAAACCAATACTAGTCTAGCTTCCACCTCCTTGATATGGAGGGGGACGGGCGGTGTGTCTGTGTATTCAACTTCCTGCCCGCGCTGTGATATTTTTTCATAGTCCGGCAAAAAATAAATAATTCATGCCAACAATGTTTTATTGGGCCTCTTTTCTCTGTAGCAATTACAAAGTGATATCTGATATGGCTAATTAGTATACTATGATGGAATGTTACGTAGAACGCTGATTACCGAGCATAACATCCTCTTCTCCCATTGTGTACCGTACATCATGCTCTTTCTCTCAGGCAGAAGACCGGATAGGATACGTTCTCTCGCTCAAGTCATTGCGTTCCTTCGCCATACGCACTGATTCTATATTTAAAATCCGTACTAAACTATTTACCTCACATTGCTTTCGTCCTTCACTTAACAAATTAGGATCGTAAAAGACACCTTTTGTTTTGTCGTTGAAGGGGATAGGACGAACATCGGGTTGTCTGAGGTCACTTGAAGCAGTCTTCAATGTTGAATAGACTCAAATAGTCAAAAAGAGATGAGGAGGATAATAAATCAAGCATCTTGTGGTATACATGTATCGAAGTCCGTCGTATTCATCTTTTTTGGGTGGACCACATACACTTCATGGGGAGAACCGTTCATGAGCAATAAGGATCCCGTTGATATACAGAGTGACAGCTGTAGAGCATTTTGAGACATAAAGTGTTTGCACATTATCAACCCGAGAGCTATCCTATTTGCTTACAAATGGCTCGAGTCCTAAATATTTAACTTTACATTGTGAATCACCTTGTACATCGTTTCCATGTCGCATATGTGTATACTTTAAACTCAATTATAGATATGTAGTATCGTAAGTATATGTACTCGTACTTTAGTTCATTTCATGATACATGAACATCACAGGCGTACACACGTTTCGCCTTATTTTCCTTTATTTTTTTTGGATCTAATACCTTTACGCGTCTGATTTCTTCGCGTTTCTGCACTTTTTCTTCCCTTACTCAGCCAGTATGTAAGTCAGAGGAGGTGTTCACTTGTTATAAGAAAAAGTCATTGACTAACGATTTTTACTTGTGCATGTTCTCAATATCCTCCAGAAAGTACGTGCACTTTCAGATTTGGTTGTCTGTAACACATCATCTTAGAATAACTGTCGGCATAATGCATATTGAAACGCAGTTTAGAATGATAGGAGTATAGTGAATGAAAACAAAAAGTGAAGCTTATTCGATATGAATAAATAATATAGCTCTAATCATGAATTGAAATGTTGTTCTTCGCTTTTCTCATCACTTAGCTGACACTCCATCCTGCCTTAATTGCCTTATTTAGTTAGGAGAGTAGTTGTGACCACCTATCTCTAACAACGGTCCCACTCAAAAAAGATATAAAAAGGGGAGATTTTTTACCAACGTATCCTTTCTTTTTTTTCTTCATCCCGGCGTTTGATGACTTGTTGTGGGGCGCAGTTATTGCGTAAAAAAAGCGGTTTGGATTCATGACCCAAAGCTACCCCATCGTTAGGTGTCGGTGGGACATTCAACACGAGTAATGGTCCCTAAATCCCAATATGTGAAAATGAAAAAAATATATAAATTATCCACGATTTTGGATATTTTATATGTACCTTGAATTTATGGTTAACTTTACTACCAATTCATTTGCGAGAGTAGTCTATTTCAAGTCCACTTGGACTTCTACTCCATGTAAAACGGTATTGTGTTTTTATACAAATCTAAATCTCGCTTGGGAATTTCTTTCACCACGTTGACAAAAAGTCACCTCATCAAACAAACGTTATATTTGACTTCCTTTCAAGTTTACCTGCTAATTGAATTCACACTACCGTGCGACTTGCCCAACATTCCTTTTACGTGAACTCAGTTCGAAGTTATCACTTCCACTAAATTGTTACCCACATCTAACGCGTCTCGTCTGTATGAATTTGAAAATGAGATCATCGTTTAACAAGTAGAACTAACATTACCCATACAACTTTTATATTTCTATCTGTTGATTAGCTTGAAATTGTGTGAAAGATCTTCATGCTAACATCGCCGCAGCACTACAATTGACAATTAAATGTCAGGCTCAAACTCCAGAGTCAAGACTGTACTTCACAGTAAAGTCCTTTATAATAATTTGATATATGTGTAGTAGTAGTTTTAAATCAATTTAAATATTAATTCAAGCTTTTTGGCCATATATAAACAATGTAAGTGATGTGCCAGTCACCTCCACCGTCTGGACGTTCGATGTTAGCATTGGAAAGGACAAATACCTTGTCATTACCAAACTTGTGCCACTCTTTAAGGCTTTAGTTTACCCACGCTCATATTGATTGTTAGAAAACTTTTTCACTGATAGCTTCTGTTTGTGGCCCACCAATTATGTATTGTTCAATAACGGTTTTATTATTCTCACCCATATGTACGCAACTTGGTCTTCAATACGGATACAACCTCGATCTAGTATTTTCAGCATCTCATTGCACAGGGATACAACTTATAAAAACGCGCTCCAATACATATTACTAACAAGCTATGCGAGGCTACAGCTCGTACAAAAGCCGAAATAGGGTCGAAGGAAATAGGAAACGAGAAGTCTATGGTATTCAGCAAGTATGTCGACCTGTGTTAATGAATGTTTCTATTATTGCTTGATTCTTTTCATATTAATTCTGCGACTTGCGCGATGTTTACAAGAGAGTGGATTTTGTAGAGAATAAAAATAGTTTTTAGGCCAAAGATTTCTGTTAATTTTTGAGTACCTTTTGTTACACTTTCTGTGCTACCTAATATCGTGAACTAAATAAAATGACGATATGCTTGCAATTTCATGATTTATATTTCGTATTAAACTATAGCAGACCATATAAAATCCAATCAATGAAAAGGATTCAATGAATGACTTAGGACCATCAAAATAGTTGTTTTACTTTTTCTTACACTTTTCTGTTGCACAATAAAATAAAATTTGTCACAAGAAGTTCAACAGATTTTCCTCATACCCATTTAATTCCCTCCTATTTCGGGAAAGCAATGCCTTCAGGAATAAAGGGCTATTAACTTCGATAATAAAATTGAAGCTACGTGAAAAGATACTGCCTTCTGTTAGTTGCAACAACAGGTGTGTGATTTTAAAGACTGTGTTCACGTTTGCTACTCAACATACCAATTTCAATGAGTACTCCCAAATTTGAACGATTGATGGCTTTTCTTCTTATTATCAGTCCTTTTTTTTATGCTCTTGACAATAGCATAGCTAAAACTTTGCAATAGAATATCAAGAACGTAGAGGATGATTTGATCCGCGTCAAAAGCTATCTCATGGCATCATGGCCGAGGCTGCACATTTAACTGGATTAGAACTCCTTGTTATGCATAATTTTATGGAGAAGCTTCCAATAGACTTGTGGAAGAATCATGTCAAGAGCAGCTTTCGTAGCGTAATTGAAGCAATGAAGCAGAGCAATCTATTTTTTCCGCTATCATGTCTAGCTGTTCTATGCTTAAACGTGTTCCAAAAAAGATGGCCATTGCGCCATCCCTATTTTATCACTGTTGATGCAAGTACTTCGGAGAGGTAACAAGAATGCCCGGTCAAGTTAGCTTGTCCGATCCGAACAGTCACGTGAATATCACGTGAAATTCAAATTTTTCATTTAGTATGTGACAAAGGCCAAAAAATTTTGCCGAATTCGCGGCCGATGTGGAGTAGTGGTTAACTTTCGTGATTCGGATTCACGAGGTCCCGGGTTCAAATCCCGGTGTCGGCCGATTTTTTTGGCGGGGAAATGCTCTTTGGGCAAATATCGCGTTGTGATTGGTTCATTTTTGGCCAATCAAGTTTACTATCGGTCTTTAAATTTAGTGAAGCCCCATTTGGAAATGAACTTTTTTTGTATCACTTTTCTTTTGACATCTCTGCAATGATCTACTAAATCACCCTATACCATCTTTGTCGTAGAGACGATGCTGCTAAAACAATATCACACAACTTTACTTTTTCGAAATTCTCAAATTGCTCATGGAAGGACTGAATTTGTGAGTTTATTCAAATGATGAAATTAATTTCACGCTGGTTAAAGATAAATTTCTTTTCCATCCTATGACCTTATTTTCGCGGCTAAAGTCGCTCCCAGCATCATTTTTCAAATTAATGAATACCATTTTTGATCATCGGTATGGGCTTTATAGTATACTATATACGAACTTTATAAAATCAACCTTCATAGAATTACAGCTATCTACACACCTGGAGGAAACATTATTTACAAAAATAGTCAGTGGATTTTGAATAATTAATTTTGGCCAATCATTACTTACGTGTAAACGTCTACCCGTTTTTGGTACGGGGACATGATTTATAGCTGTTAACCTCTTTGAAATCTTGCAGGAATGTGACCATTCGTTATAACATTCCATGCGATGTTGTGTATGTTTCTGGAAGCGTTCACGTCTCTCTGCCACCAATATGACATCACTTTCAAAGCATGGTGCCACCAACTTCTTTCTTTAACTTGAATGATAACCTAATTTACTAACCAAACCTGTCAATGTTTGGCACTCTATATGGTATACAAGACTTTTATTCTCCATTTGCTGACAACAGATTGTCTATCGGACAATTATCATTTATTAACCCACCAACCAATTCATTCAAAGTAACACTTTTTCACCACCGACGACCCAGCCTCAGTGCAATATCGCGCCAAGATTCGAAAAACTTCCTTCTCCGATCATTTAAGGTTAGGCAACTTATACACACCTGGAGGAAACATTATTTACAAACATAGTCAGTGGATTTTGAATAATTAATTTTGGCCAATCATTACTTACGTGTAAACGTCTACCCGTTTGTACGGGGACATGATTTATAGCTGTTAACCTCTTTGAAATCTTGCAGGAATGTGACCATTCGTTATAACATTCCATGCGATGTTGTGTATGTTTCTGGAAGCGTTCACGTCTCTCTGCCACAAGGTATGACAAACTGGGTTTTGGCAGCGTAATACGCCAAACAGAGAAACGCCGTCTACTCGTACATAATCGGTATTTGCAAGAGAGCAATTGGAGCAAGTCTATGTACAAGCAAAAATAATTAGTTCAAAACGTTGTCAGGTTAAGAAATAGCATGCATTTTTTTTTCTTACCCTGGAAGTCATGTATTCCGTCGCTGGCACAATCACAAGCAATCCTTCTAATTCCGCCTTTTTCAGAAGCCTAGGCAATCTTCTTGCAACACCAGGAATAGTGCCCCTCATAGTTGATGGAAATACAGCGTCACCCAAAGCTATTAAAGGGATTCGATTGTCCTGTCTGAAGGGTAATGGTCTGTGTTTCCTGGTCTTCTCTCTTCCCTTTCCTTTGTCTCCAGTCTCGATGTTGGTGGCATCAGAAGAGGCAACTCTGGGTTCAGTCATGGCGAAAGCAGATCTGATCTTACCGTCGAGAAGAGGCTTGAGCCATTTTTCCTTTTGAGCAGGAGTACCATACTTGGCAAAGACCTCTGTTTTATTTCAAAGAATGTTAATCTTTGCAAAATCCATTGACGCGCTGTGTGATCTTACCCATATTTCCGGTATCGGGAGCAGAACAGTTCATAGATTCGGGAGCAATAAAACGCTTGATCGAAAATGATTGGTGTCAAATTCAAATTGTTGGCTAAGCAGTAACGAATATAATAAGAAGCGAAAAGTTGAGACTTTACGGCAGAGAAACGCCGTCTACTTGTACATATTCGGTATTTGCAAGAGAGCAATTGGAGCAAGTCTATGTACAAGCAAAAATAATTAGTTCAAAACGTTGTCAGGTTAAGAAATCGCGTGTATTTTCTTTTTTTTACCTTGGAAGTCATATATTCCGTTGCTGGCACAATCACAAGCAATCCTTCTAATTCCGCCTTTTTCAGAAGCCTAGGCAATCTTTTTGCAACACCAGGAATAGTGCCCCTCATAGTTGATGGAAATACAGCGTCGCCCAAAGCTATTAAAGGGATTCGGTTGTCCTGTTCGAAGGGTAATGGTCTGTGTTTTCTGGTCTTCTCTCTTCCCTTTCCTTTGTCTCTTTTTGCGTCGCTGCGTTTCTCTCTTTTCTTTCGTTTTTTTCTGGGGCCACGTTTATCCTGGTTTCTTCCTGTTTGCTTGAACTGTTTGTGGAGATATTTCTTGCCACCTGTGACGAATATATTGACCATTTCTGCGTCAGCGCGTTGTCTTCCAATGTAATTCAAAAAACGAAGAGAAGTGAATCGATCATCATAAAACTGGAAAAGAGCAGGAAGGTTGAGGAGCAGGTATTCGATAAACGCAGCATATGTAGTAAGGTTTGCTGTTTTGTGAGAGGGAATCCCTCTTTCCACTCTCAGAAAAGCCCTATCGTTGTTTTTAAATTGTAAAATTCGCTTGTTTGTCTTCTTGAACCCAGCGCGCGTGTAGTATTCAGCGATTGAATACTTTCGTATTTGGTGGGGGTCATTATCATGGCCATCAGAAGCAGTAAAGACGACGTTTGCACCGGGATCAGCACCCCATAGGTGGAACCTTTCTTGCACCTCATCGGCAGTGAAATCAGAAAGCTCCAAGTCTGGGAGAGAGGCTCTTTGGTTCTTTGGCCTTGCGAGAACGAAGTCAATCCCATAACCGTCGGTTCGGATCAAGTTGGTAAACATACATTTGCCGTTGCTATTCAATTGTTCATAACAAGAAAAAGAAGAATTTAGTGAATACATTGATGTGACCAACTAAATATATTACGTACTAGTTAACGTTCAATCGTACAGCTTCAAAATCAAGCACTTGGCTGAACATGTATGTGGCTTGATCGTGTCTGTTTTCTGAGTCACCTTCTGATATAACATTACTTTCGGGCAGTTCTCTTTCGACTTTTAGCAAGAGCGACCTCATATGAGCAGAGTCTATTTCCACATATTGGCGAGTATAGCGATAGAGGGGAACTAAACTAAAGAGTTTGAATTTCTTGATGGATGTAGACATGTCTGGTCTAAAACAATCTCCAATATTGACTTGGTTATGATCCTCTGCTGCGAGATATAGCCTTGAATTTTGGATTTGCTGTGTTGTCTCTGTGATCAATCTCCTTACAAAGCTAAGCTGAGGGTTGTTCAATCTCATTCTGTTCTCAAAAGGAACGCTGTCACGGATACTGCAAAATATCTGAAAGGCGAGTCTGATTCTTCTTTTTCTATTAAGAACTTGAAATACGTCGGTCCCTGTGATGACTCTCTTCACCCAAGCATAAGTGCACTCGACTTGAACCTCGTCACGTGTACGTACACGGCCATCATTGTATTCTTCCATACGGGCTAAAAACTCATGCATTTTTCGTAGATATAGCTCTGGATTTGCAGATATATGAGCCATCGTCACCGGCTCAGGACCGAGCTTGCATTGCTGCTGGATTTCAAGGGCGCGTGCATTCGCTTCCGCAGTAGGTTCTAAGCTGTCTTCAGGCCAGTCAGTCCCGGTCGACGAGTTGACAGAAACGTTGAACATATAATCAGCAAATCGGTTTAATTCTCGTGCAGATGCAAAAGTCTATTAGTGCTCAAGCTATGTTTAATGCAGATCCCAAGAAACCTACTGGAGGCAATATCATGGCACATGCTTGTTGTACAAGGTATGTAATACAAGGTTTTCACAATGACGACATGTTTGCTAAAAGGGAAACTACTATATTTAGACTTCAGCTTCGTAAAGGAAGAGGGGAGAATAGAATTTGCAAGATCTATGATTCACCTTCTTTACCAGAAAGTGAAGCTACATTTTCGATTATTGAAGAAGGTATTGGAGATGCACAAGATTAAATGAGATATGAATGGAAATAATATGATAGTTTTATATATGTAAAATGTATAAACGCATCAAATAGTATTACTGTTGGTAGTAATTGGTAAGTAGTGGTAATAGTAGTAATAGCAGCAGCAGCAGTAGTAGTAGTAGTAGATCAAAAAAACCCAAATCTAACAATAATTAGAATAGTATGGGTCAAGGCAATTAAAACAATTTACTCCAAATAACCAGCACAATTAAAATAATCAAAATTAAAATGATAGCAGCAGTTATCAACTTGTTGGTAGCCATACTATCATGATTATATCAATCAAATTACTGCTTAGTTTACACAAAAAGTAGATATGACTTACCGACGTGCCATTCCTTTGAGTGTCTTTGATGCTTTATCAATATGAGAATCAGCTTCTGCGAGCTAAATAGGGATAACAATGTTTAGATTTTATACAATGAATCAAGTTGACATAAAAATGACTTACGGTGTCTCTTGCTCTGACCATTGTTTCACGTTGTCCCTTGAGAGTACTTAGAATATTGATTCCAATACCTTCAGTTTCCAAGGCTAAACGATGACTATCTTCTAGTCTTCTGCTTGATTGACCAAGTCTTTCAGTTCCGCTTAATAAACGTTGACGTTGATCCATAGTGAAAAACGCTTGATCGAAAATGATTGGTGTCAAATTCAAATTGTTGGCTAAGCAGTAACGAATATAATAGGAAGCGAAAAGTTGAGACTTTACGGCTATCAATCTATAATTGACTGCTAACTCGGACACAAGGCGCAGGAAGACTTGTCTTTCTGGTGCTCCCAAAAGAAGGGCATTTTCAAGCCCGGTTTTTACGACAAATCTCTCATAGTCTTGACCAACGTGTTCCAGAATATATTCATCTATGTTTTGTGAATGGCCAGGGCATAGAGGCGATCTTCTTGATGTATGTGGATTGTTGGGGTCATAACTATTGTTCTTAGCACAGTGATTACAGATAGAACCAGCGGAAGTAGGGTTTGCCGTTTTCTTTTGTCGTTCTCTTTTTCCAGCAGCACGAGCAGCTCTATCAGCAGCCCTTCTGTTTTCAGAAAGTATCTTTTCCACAGCACTTCTTATTGTGGCAGTGGTAGAACGAGTGTTTGATGTAGATGCCGAAGGAATAGATGGGTCACTAGTGGATTCCGAAGCAATATCTTGGAAACGTACTGATTTCAATGGAGGAGCTCCTTTTCTCTTTGCAGCAGGGCCCTCTTGTTGAGCAGTACCCTCGTCTCTTTTTCTTTTTCTTGAAACCGGAACTATAGTTGCAAGTAAAAAAAGTGAGAAGTCAATTATATCATTTACATCAAGTGTGTGTCTGGTATGAAATTTTGTAATACCTTGCTTTTGGGGGTCGTAGTTTTTATTATGCCTACACATTCTACTTCTTGCGTCTTTGTGTCCTAGCTGACCACAACGCTTACATCTCACTATAATTTGGAGAAAAGAAAGATTAGCTCATATAAGTACCACATCCATAAAAAACGAAAAAAAAATATGAAGATTTAAATACCTTCTTCTTGAGGCTCTTCCGGTAGGTCTTCTTGCTCTTCTCCTTGCGGTTCTTCTTGTCCTTGCTGTTCTTCTTGTTGACGGGCGGCATCGGGTCCTTGCTGTTCTTCTTGTCCTTGCTGTTCTTCTTGTCCTTGCTGTTCTTCTTGTCCTTGCTGTTCACTTGGACTTGTTTATAATTTGGTACCCGGAACCTTCAAAAACTGTATTCTGAGACATGTCCAAGACCTCATCTATGACAATTTCTTGAATCGCTTCACCCTCATATGTAGCACGAGTGGTACAAGCCAAAAAATTACCAACAGGGTCTTTGGACACCCCTAGTCTCTCCCCTTTTTAGATCTCTTCACAAAAAGGGAATTCTTTTGGCTCAAACAAACAGAACTGCAAAATCGTATTTCACGGATTGATCATTTAAAGCAAAGATTGTACATTTTTGTTATTTCAGCTCTGTAATTTTAAGTTTGCTCGGTAGTACAGGCTATGAACTGATTTAACTCCGAAATTCACTCAATTTTTCGCTGGTCGTGTAGACAGTTACATATTACTATTATTATCACTTTCTCTCTCTTTATTAGTTATTTGAAAAGAGAAAAAAAATAAAATAAAGATGCCAGGTTATCAGTCATTTCCCGTATTAAATCAACAATTTATTGTCGACAAGAAGTTTCAATTCATTCGTGAAATGGGCCAAGGTGCCTACGGTGTTGTCTGGTAAGTGAAGAACTCTTCAATGACAGATTATTCATCTTTTTTAACAAACTTCTTTCTACGTGTAGTGCTGCAAAGGATACAGAGACTAACGAGCAGGTTGCTATCAAGAAGGTCTGTCGTATCTTTGAAAAGACTATTCTGGCGAAGCGTGCTTTAAGAGAAGTCAAGTTGTTGTTGCACTTTAACGGCCATGAAAACGTAAGCTTCCCTCTTGTATTGTGTGTTGTTAAGGATAAATGACTAACCATTGGCATCCGGAATAGATCACTTCTATTATTGATATGGATATTGTCAACTTGCAAGACTTTAACGAAATGTAAGTTTACTAGTGTTTTTCTTCGCGTCTAAATATTGATATTAACCTCTTTATCTTTTCAGCTATCTTGTGCAAGAGTTAATGGAAGCTGATCTTCACCAAATCATCAGATCGGGTCAACCACTGACAGATGCCCACTTCCAATACTTTGTATATCAAATTTGTAGAGGTCTGAAATATATCCACAGTGCCAAAAATCTCTACAAAATGACATTACATGATTGCTTACTACTCAAAACGAAATATTGTTGCTTGGAAGACCTTCTCATCGCTTATAAAAGTGTGGAGTAATTCTATGAAATACTCTTCTTTTTCCTAAATAGGAGGTGACTTGCCATGGCTAAAAGTTCATCAATGCAATATGTTGTCAGGGATTGAAGCCGTGTCCCCGTACTAAAAACGGGTAGACGTTTACAAGTAATATTAAAAATGCACTGACTATTTTTGTAAATAATGCTTCCTCCAGGTGTGTAATTAAAACTTTAAATGTTGCGACACTGTCACAACATTACTGCTCTTCTCAATAATATAGCAATGTCTATCTGTCGAAGAATTCAAGCTCGTGATGGACGAAAACTCCTATCAACTGCCAAAAACTGTGTTCCGTCTGTCCCTCGACCTTTGAGACTGTCAATCAAATTTCAAGCTTTTAAACTGTAAGTATTATCACAATTGGCTGAATAGCACCAATCACTAATTATTTTAAAGTCTGCCATTGATCTTTTCTCTGCAAAGTATTTATGTAAAAACCTTCTGGGGGAACATGAATATTTACTTGCGTTTGTTTTTTGTGTGTGCAAACAAGAATCTCTATTTGGAGCTGTGTTACAACTTCGAGGTAAGTTTCTGAAAGTTTATTGGATGGCGAGCGAGCTCTTCCCCCCATAATCGTGATCCACCACAATGTACCATACTTGGACTTGTTTATAATTTGGTACCCGGAACCTTCAAAAACTGTATTCTGAGACATGTCCAAGACCTCATCTATGGCAATTTCTTGAATCGCTTCACCCTCATATGTAGCACGAGTGGTACAAGCCAAAAAATTACCAACAGGGTCTTTGGACACCCCTAGTCTCTCCCCTTTTTAGATCTCTTCACAAAAAGGGAATTTTTTTGGCTCAAACAAACAGAACTGCAAAATCGTATTTCACGGATTGATCATTTAAAGCAAAGATTGTACATTTTTGTTATTTCAGCTCTGTAATTTTAAGTTTGCTCGGTAGTACAGGCTATGAACTGATTTAACTCCGAAATTCACTCGATTTTTCGCTGGTCGTGTAGACAGCCCGCCCGTCCCCCTCCATATCAAGGAGGTGGAAGCTAGACTAGTATTGGTTTCTTTCTTTTTCAATCTCGCGAATAATGGATACTCTTACCTTGCGCGGTACTCTCGAAGGTGGGAGAAGAGGATGTTATGCTCGGTAATCAGCGTTCTACGTAACATTCCATCATAGTATACTAATTAGCCATATCAGATATCACTTTGTAATTGCTACAGAGAAAAGAGGCCCAATAAAACATTGTTGGCATGAATTATTTATTTTTTGCCGGACTATGAAAAAATATCACAGCGCGGGCAGGAAGTCTCGAAAATTTGTCTTGCAGAATTTACCAAAAAGATAGCTTCAATTACAAAAGTGAATCGCTGTAAAAAAGTGTAAAATTGGGGTGCAGTTACTTTAGAGAGTAATTTATGCAACAAATTAAAGGTTTTTTTTTTATTCAACTTAGACTCGATAGCCATAAATTACGTATCGAGATATTACAGAACAGTGCGTACCTAAAAATAACCTATCCTCTCTAGCCTTGCTTATAACCACATGGTATTTATCACGAATTGTAACATAACCACTTAATAAATAAGGGGAAATACCGTCATTTTGGAAAGAGAAGTCTTTGATTCTAGAAGAGATGAGCGAGGGTAGCGAAATGTTTTACAAGGGAGGGCATCTAAATAATGGGACTCCATCGTGAAGAGACAAAATCATATATAAAAGGGAGAAAAAGTGAGGGAGATACACAAGGGACGGTGTACAACAGGAGAAAGATTTTGCCTGTAGTTTAAAGCGAAGGGGCTTTAAAAAATATTTGACATTCGCTACACAGTTTCAACAGTGCATCCGTATTCAAATATGATTCTTGCAATATTAAATTTTACAACATATACAATTCTATATTTTGTACAATTATGTTCTATGGGTTGACTTTTATCATGTGTGTCCTGTGTAATTGTGCATTATAAAACACCTTTTTATATTTTCTCTCCTTTGAGTTATAAGAGGAAATAGCATAATCAATTTCTTGCAACGTTTTTCATCGTTCGAGCTATTTTAATAACATTCATACTACAGCTAGTACTCATGGTTCAGTGTCTAGAACGTCACTCGGATCGAAAAGATCAAAATGGGATTCATTTTTTTTGTGTGCCTGAGCCACCACATAGGTACTAGTACTAGTTTTGACAATCAATAAGAAGAGTATTATATTTAGTTATAACTGATGTTGTAAACATTTATGTTCTATATGCTCAAGCACATACACTTTATATTATTAGATATAGGCCCGAATTATTTTTAGAAGGTCTTTTTCCGCAAAATACATTCTCTTCATGTACTCCTGAATCATTATTTGGTATCCTACCCATACTTAAAGGCTTTCTCTATTTGACAAGCGCACATGTATATGTAGCAGTTGTGGTGATAGTAATATATAAGCTGCTGTTGTTGTTTTCATATATTCGTAGTAGTAGCAAGTAAAAAAACAGCTATCATCTATATAGATATATAGATTTACATATCATTATTTTTTTCGACAGAAAGCTCCCTTTTAAATCCCCTTTCATAAGAGTAAGCTATTGATCCCCTGATAAAAATTATAATATTTTCAATTTCATGGTTCAACGTAAGCACTACTGAGTTTATTCTTCTTTTCCTTCTTTCATCTCTTCTTTTATAACATTTATTTATTTGACCCCTCTTTTATTTTAAAAACCAACCAACTTGTACTCAGAAGACTGCCAAAATCATATATTATCTTGTATTTCAATCTCCATTTTGACCTCTTCTTTCCTCCTTTTAACAAATCCTTCTTACTTCTTTTCAAAATAAATATACAGCGTACACTTGAAAAATCAAAAAAAAGGTAAATAATGAAATCAAATCAACTGATGAGCTTAACATTGATCTAACGACAAAAAAAAATTTAAAGTGAGATGCCAAGACCCAATCCATTTCTTCGTCGTGCCTCATCTCCAGGCGATATAAATGCTTCCAGTAATAGCGATTTGTTATCTGTTCCAACACCACCGTTGCCACAACAACATAATCATCATCCAGCAAAATTAACACAGGCATCACTTTCAGATTCAGCATTAAAAGTACCCACTGTCGTTAAACCTTCCACTTTTAGAAACACACAGTCTCGCATGATGAGTATTAGACCGTCAAGATTTGTGAAAGGTTCCTCACCTACATCATCTACATCATCCCCTATGTTATTGAATGACACACCAAGCAACATGCTCAACAACGAAATATCCTCTTTTATTCGACTATTTGATACATTCACACAAAAAATCTACATTGAAGGATACTTGATGAAGCATAATACTTCCCCTGAAGATCAAATCAACACCACTAACGGGTCCACACCCACAACAACAAATAAAAAATTACGCACCAAGATTTTTGCAGAACTGTCGGGATCTACATTGACGTTATGGGACACAGAATTAAGTGGATCCATGATCATGCCCACATACCATCCTATTGTTGATACAACACAAGTTCATTCAAGCTCAATTATGATCGAGAACGGCAAAAAGAAGAAACATCTGTTTACAGTCAAAAGCAAAAAGTCAGTTGTTGTATTTGAGACATCGGATGAGCAAACAATGACAAAATGGGTCACAGCTATCAGACTTTCTTGCTTTGAAAAGCAAAAATTGCACCAATTATTTACTTTACGTTTATTATCAAATCATCACACAAAAGCTAGTACTGGAGGCAGCAACAGTGGCAGTAGCAGCAGCAGCAGTGAACAAGTCAATTCAACCTTCTTACAAGTGCGTATTCCTGGCACCTCCATTTGGCAAAAATACTGGGTCGTTTTGGTTGATAAAAGAAAAAAGGAGGAGCAACAAAAATCAAAAAGATTTGGAAAAAAGAACTCAGTTGCCAATATACATGAACAACAACAACGTTACATTTTACTTTATGAGAGCAAAAAATCAAAATCACCTGTACTCACACTATCCGACTTGACTCACGCTTATGCTGTGTATCCGGAATCACCTCAATTGATTGAAAAGGGCTCTATGATTAAGATTGAGTGCACTTTAAGTAAAGGCAAAGGAGCAAGTCCTTTATCAGAATCCTCCTCCTCCTCCTCCATCAACGAAGACGAGGGGTACTGTTGGTTTATGGCAGATAATAGCGAGCAAACAATCCAGTGGCTGTTGGCCGTTTACGATGCTTTTAATTTATACGGTAGACCAACAGAGCTTTTAGGTGATCCAACAAATGAAAAATCACTGAATTTTGGTGAAGTAGTACAAGACGTCGCTGTAGCCCACCCAAAGTTATTTTTGGAGATTGAGGATGTTGTGCAAACAATGGATGTCTCGTTGATAAAAAGAAACGAAATTGACAATATCATGAACACGGCAATTTCAAAAAAGCAGCAAGCGACAGTGACCAGAAGACCAACAGGCACAAGAGCGAATAGTTTGCCACTGATCACTGTTATTTCAGCGACTGAAGGTCAGAAAGAAACGACTGGCGTCGAAAAACCAGAGTCAAATGAGAACATAGATGCACCAGTGGAAGCTACTGTAGAAGAGACCCCAGCACCGTTTAAATTTGCTCGTCATGTTGCTGACTCGAGTGACGAAAGTGAAGACGACGAAGGCGAGGAGGAGGACGAAGATGAACCTGACAGCGATGATGAACCTATCGGTATAAAAAATAATGGCCACAAGTTATCCATTTCAACAGGCTCTAATGGCCCGACTTCACCCACATCTCCTGATAAAGCAACATTTGCAGATAGTTTAATTCCGGATTTCGACTTTGGCAATGGATTTGATGTGCCTAAAAACGTAACAGCAGCAGCAGTATCAGCGGCTGTCAATAAAAGCTCATCACATGCATCAAAGACACTTCCCACAAGAGGTCAAAGAAAGCAAACACATACTAGCTCCATATCTATGTTTGATGAAGAAGTATCACTTCATACAAGAAAAGCGTCTATGCCGTCAACCAGTAAAGAGGCTGCCTCTGGTTCTTTATTTGGCGATTTTAGTTTGTCTACTGATTTCAGAAAGTTCATGGATTCACCTCTTGATCAGCGAAAATATTCTTTGCCTGCAAATGCCAAGCTCTCTTCAAGTAGCTTTGACCGCTCTTCACCTTTCCCTACGGAGTCAAGATCAACTACATCAAGCAGCATATACCATCAAAGATGGGACAACACTGAATGGGATGATGAATATGAAGAAGCCGAAGAAGAAGATGATGGAAACAAAAGCCGTCATCCTTATGACGATGACTCTTATGATTCAGACTTTGATGGTCCATTGATTCCTTCCTTGGGTGATAACTTTGCACCTCAGAACAGCTTATTGGATACTTATTTAGGAGAACAATTAAGCGCTAAGGAACAGATTGAATATGCTAAAGCTACGGGACAACCTCTCATACAAGTTTCAACTAAAAAGCAGGGTGCTCCACGAGGAGGTCTAGTAGGAATGATATCTCAACGGGAAAAGGATCGTAAAGAAGGTAATGGCATTCGAGTTGCCGAGAGAGTAGCCCAAGATAGGTTGGAAAGAGAAAAAGAAAGAAGAATCTTTGAACAAAGACAACAACAATTCCTCAAACATCAAGTAAGTTGCACCCATACGTTTGCTTTTTTGTTTTCGGACTCTTACTTTTTCTTTCACTATAGATGATGCTTTATGCTAACGGATATGGCTTGCCTCCTATGCCTATGATGCATCCTCATTCATTCATGCCTATGGGACCCATGGGACCCTTGTCACCGATGTCTCCAATGGGTCCTATGTCACCTATGGGACCTATGTCGCCTATGGGACCCATGTCACCGATGGGCAATATGTCGCCAATAGGACCAATGTCACTATCCCCTATGAATATGGCAATGTTCCAGCAGCAACAACAATACAGTCAGTCTCCTGGATCGCCCACACCTCCACTTTTAAATCTTCCTCAATACTCTCCCAATGGTAGTGCACCGGCAAGTCCCCATGGAAACAATATCCGACCTGTGTTTGGACCACCACCAACTACTTCATCTGCTATGGGATACTACCAACAAGGAAGACAAAGTCCAAGCCTATCCGCTCCACTTATTACTCATAATAACAGAAGGTTTTCTCGTCCACTTTTGGATGAAGTTGAAGAAAATAGTGGCAGTAGAACTCAATCTCCAGTGTTTAGAAAGAGCCCAGTTGTGTCCACCACCTCCACTGTTCGCTCATAGATCTGATTTTTTTTTTTATGTTTTTTTTGTTTTCTTCGATGCTTTATTGGTAAGAGAGAAATATACAACCTATTTCTTAAATAGCCATTATTTGATATTTAAAATAAAATACGCATAAGGAACGAAACAGGGATAGAGAAAGAGAGAGAGTGAGAGAGAACAATATCAGCAGTAGTTGGAGTGTTATAAAAAAAAGGGGGAGTGAGTGCGCGCGTATATAATATAATATAGATTGAGTGTAAAAATGTCATGTCAAAAGGGGAATATACTTCTTGTTGTTTGATTACTCGCTAAATACAAAATATATGAGCAAGAATGCGTGAGAAGGTTATCAGTAAACACTACTTACGTGAAAATGAACAAGTTGTTGGTAGCAGCAACAGCAATGGTATTTTCCCTAGGATGCCAAGAAGAATGTAAGATCTTCTTGTTGTAATCCATAAACTCACTTTCATCTGGACGCATCCTTCTTCCCATAGCTGTTGCAGTACGACTGTTTGCAGCCTTGTTTTTAGCAGAGCCCAACTTCTTAGCCTTGAAAGCACTCTTGTCTGCTTGTAATGTAACTTCAGTTTCATCGTCACGTCCATAGATGTGAATATTATTGCTATAGGATCCAGTCATCATATGGCTACCATCACCACTGAATGTACACTCAAATTTATCAAAAATACAATCATTCTCATACAAATCGCACAACTTTGATCGAAGGTTATCGTGAATGTTGATTGTACGAACTGGCTTGTTATCCATGTTAATATCCCAAATCTTTAAAGTCAAGTAATCGCGTGAAAGAATATAGCGACCGTCCTGACTGAATTTGACATCAGAGATAGAAGAGATAATTTCAGAGAAGAATGATCTATTAGATGGATCCTCAGGTTCCTCAAACACTATTTGTGTCCTATTAATTCGAGAAGTTTCTCTACTTTTGTTCCTCCCCCCCCCGTTACCTCTAGCATTTTGATCACACAATGCGGATTCTCTCATATCAGCCAATTTGATAGTTCCTTTACTGCTGCTATACATAAACAAGTTACATTGATGAGGATGGAATTCAGCGGCAGTAATGACCTCTGTCAACTCTTCCATATTAGCGGGTTTGATGTCGACAATATCTAATTCAAATCACGACGTTTTTAAGTACTACTTGTAAACACGCATCATTCAACAAATACTCACTAAAACTTTGATCAGAGATATCGAGATTCCATAAGTTAATACGAAGATCATCTGCGGAAATATAAGTCTCTCCATCGGAATTGATAGAAATAGAGTTGATATGATATGCATGAGCTACACACAATAGAAGATTTAATATCATGCTAAATATTCATTCTCCGAAGAAGATTTACCATTGGAATATATGCGTCTTGGGATAGCAGCGACTATGCTATCTTGATGATTGATTTTGGGGATATTGAGAGTATTTTGAAGGGATGTACCAAAGTTACCAACTACAGATGGTGTATCTGTCATCATGGATGATTCACTGACAACCTTGAGATTTCTTTCATACACCTTCCATAACTTGATTGTTTTGTCTGCATTGTGAAACAGTTAAATGTTGAATATCCTTACTTTTACTTCTTCTCCTTACCATTTGTTGAAAGCAAAAAATGAGCAGAGTTTTGTCTCTTGCACCATTTGATTTGATTAATTTTCTCTTCGATTTCCAAACTCTTTAAATAATCAAACTCGGGTTCATGAGATTGAAATTCGGTATGAAAACGATATTCACAGGACTTTTTCTGTTTGAGGAAAGGCGTATAAATAAGAGTCTTTACGTATAATAATCCAAGTATAACACAGTAACTTACGCTTTCATTACGTTCAAATAATACAACTCGGCCACCTTTATCACCTGTTGCTAAGTAATCACCAGTGTGATCGAACTCCACAGCCGAGATAATATCAGCTAAGGTAAAACTTTTTTCGTCAGTTTCAAATAGTTTCCGAATAGCAAACTAGAATTTCCAATTTTAATACCTTCAGTGATATCGTCAGACTCTCCTTTATCACCAAAGCATTGAGCAAACTTCCAATTGCTCTCATTTTCTGTAGGGGACGACGTTTGCATTTTGCTTAAACTACATGCAAAGTATTACGCGTTAACTCAAAAAGATGATTTCACTCGGCCCAAATTTCAATAAAACGAAATAATTTTCGTATTCAGTAAGCCCAAGCCTTTGCTGTACCAAAGGTAGAAATGACTCGTCTACTTTACCTTTACTATGAATCGAACTGTTGAGATTTATTTGAGAAGAAAAAGGACTTTTTGGGTTAAAATTCAAATACTTACGCTTGGAGCTCATCACCACAGGAAAATGCTCTAAATCCAGTCACAACCCTACGTCACCGGACTTTTCGCACCGTTTTTGTTTCGAAGTTGGAACGTTTCATAGTCTTTTTTTCTGTATATTCAATAAAATACTAAACACGATGTCAGGATATAACATTATCTGGGCATTCATTGGCGTTGCTGTCGCTTGTGCTTTGGCCTATGTCTTTACTCCCAAGGGAAATGACCAAACGTAACGTATTGCCTTAACGTGGAATTTGTACACTGTAACTAAATAGGATTTATAAATATAGTGTCATTCGTACTGTTATTATCATGTCTCTCATCTGTTGTTATTTAATGTGAGTTAATGGTAGTAATTTCATTGAAGCAAGTAGTAAAACTAAATGTTGTCATTTTTTATAAATGTGTAGGTGGGCTATTACTTATCTTGCTCAATTGCATCCTTTGATTTACCCAAAGAAGACTGGACTTCGACCCCCTCACCACGAATAAAAGAAGGACGCGTTCTTTCCCTTCTTAATTCAAACAAGAGTAGTAGAATATCATACGAAAAAAGCACAAAGAGCTGTTTTCATACTTTTGTACCCACACACACTCAACTCGTTCACTTTCATCCGCCTTTTTATTTGTTAAAAAACAGCTCTCTTTTTAATATGATTGTAAAAGTTCCAATACCCATAAAAACAATTTAAAAAATCAACTTGTTATCAGATTGATCTTGAAGCCAAATAGTTGAAAGAAAAGGGAAAAAGTGTTTGTGAGGGTTTAAAAAAAAAAAAAAAAACTTGGGTGTGAAATCAGGGCAAAAGTGCAGTGAGCTTTAATCTGGTGACAATATTTGAAAACCTAAAACTGTCAACTACTCGCTTGCTGCCGCGATAATTAATCGGCTTGAAAATGTAGAAAATGAGAGTAACTGAAGGTGTTTGAAAGGCATCTGAATTTATTTATTCTCCTACAACTTTCAAGTAATAAATTGAACACTTTTTAATTCAAACGTTAAAATGATGTCATGAAAGATTATCCGAGAAGTAATTGTTCAGAGGTCATCATGTGCTGTAAACACCCAAAGCTCAGATTCTCGGTCTTAGCACCAGCATTCACTCTTTGTTTGCATAGTTTCCTTTAATCACCAGAGCCAAGTATTTCTATATCGCATTAATTTACTTGCTTTGTACCTTATTAGTTCTATGTCGTAAAGAACCTGTTGGCTGTTTCAGGTCACTCAAATTGGTTCTCTTGTTGTTCAGGTAACTTGGACTTTTGGTTTCGCTTTAATTATTGGCACAAGATCATATGTCAGGCCAAGGGTTTCAAGGGTTCATTATAAAGTATAACAACATTTTGTGACCGTAGAGATATATGTATGATGGACAGTCTAAAATTGTGATTTACATGAAGCAATGATCAGCCACATACTTATTGCAAATTTGCAAGATAAGATTACTTTCGCAATTTATGGAAAAGTAAGAATTTACATACATTATCGTTTGTTGAGCCCAGAACATGATGCTATTGTTGAGAAGTAAGTCTCATTTGTCGCACCAGTAACATATGTAATTCATATTTGTACTTTTTGTACATTTTGAGATGTGTTATCTCGTCTGCAAATGGTTAGCCAAAATACATTACACTTTATAAAATCTATTGGTGCAATCCTTCTCTATTGATGAAATAGTGATAATCAATCACTTGCAAAGGTCTTCTTACATCTTGCAGCAAAGGTACAATTCGAACACCGCCTACTTGTGCATTTATTAAACAGGTGTACCTGATAACGATAACAGATAACATTCTAATTCAGTTACTAATCTTTCATATCGCTGTTGATTTTTGTTTGTATGTGCAAGTAACAAAAGGACTCCTGTTGATGAGAAAACGAAAACGATCTGCATTTATACTTATTATCCATATGAGGTCACTAAAAAGGATTCCCTAATACTCCGTTGGCTGTCTTGCATGTTACCTATTCTTCTCACGCCAAATTGTATATCGGAGAAAATGACGGAAGAGAGATTAAAGTTCTGGTGTGGGGGTGCGGAGTACTTTTTGATGACCATCAATAAGGAAGCAGAATCAAGAGCGGATGCACCATCATATTTTAGTGTGTTTTATCAAATAAGTTATATAAGAGGCATGGAATTAATTCATTATCCCCCTTTTTTTTCTGTTCATACTACCCCACACTTTTTTATTTTTACTTTTACAATCATGTCAGACCCTATACAGCCGCCACCCATGGTAAAGAAACAAAGCGAGTTTAGTGTGATATCTCCCGCATCTCAAAGTAATAAATATGAAACTACAATACCTCATGAAGAAGATAGACATTTTTATATGAGTGGTCGTGTAAATGAAAAAGACAGCAATTCTATCACTAGTAGTATCTCGGAGGAACAAATTGAGCATGTACCTGAGGGAACCGCTTCTGCTGGCAAAGCGCTCTTCATGTTATTAAAAGCATTTGTAGGTACTGGTGTTATTTTCTTACCAGGATCGTAAGTATATAATATTCATAAACTAAACATTCTGTCAATTTTTGTTTATTTAATTGTTTATTTTTAAAAAGATTTGTTTCAGGTGGTCTTGTATTTTCTATTTGTCTTATGGTTTTTATTGCGGCCATCTGTCTTGTTGCTTTCCAGATTTTAGTCAAAGCACAACAGTCTGTTGGTGGCTCTTATGGAGATGTTGCGCAAGCATTGTACGGCAAATGGTTGCGCTGGCTCATTCAGTTCTTTTTGTGTCTTTCTCAGATGGGATTCGTAGCTTCCTACCTCATCTTTATCTCTGAGAATATCGGTCTTGCTGTAGACACATTATCAAATTGTTCTTCTCCAATCGAGAGCAAATATTATATTTGGATGGTCCTAATTAGTAAATATCCCGAATCAAATACACACATATCTGATAAATTAGAGTTATGATATTAATTCTTCCACCGTGTCCTTGTAGTTATTATTCCAATCTGCTGGGTGCGCAAGATCGCAAAACTTTCATGGTTGGCTGCCGTTGCAGACATTTTCATTCTTTTTGGCTTAGTATCCGTCCTTTACTTTTGCTCTGACCAAATTGCCACTAAAGGACCTGGTCCTAACATTCAAATGATCAATCCAAATGATTTTGCGCTCATGGTAAGTACTCCTTGCTCGTCAAGAATTACAGCACTTTCCTAATCAAACAAATTATCACTTCATATAGATTGGTACCGCCGTGTTTTCATTTGAAGGCATTGGTATGGTTATTCCTGTTATTGAAGGCATGAAGCAACCAGAAAAGTTCCCATCTGTACTCAATCTCGGTATGGTTATTGTCACCTTGATTTTTGTCTTGATAGGTGTTATTGGTTATGTAGCTTTTGGTGAGAACACCCAAGCTAGTGTTGTTGCCAATCTTCCCAAGGTGCCGCTTTCTGTCACTGTGCAACTCTTATACGCCTTGGCTATGATTTTGACATCACCATTCATGTTATATCCTCCTTTAACTATTATTGTAAGAGGAATTTTTGGAACTCATAAGAGCGGTCGCACCCAAAATCGTTTCAAGTGGTTGAAGAACTTGACAAGATCTATTATCCCCATTGTTTGTGCTGCAGTCAGTTTTGGTGTAGGCTCATCCAATCTAGACAAATTCGTTGCCCTCGTTGGTTCCATCGCGTGTATGCCTCTCTGTTTTATCTTCCCAGGCATGTTTCACTACAAGACTACCACGAAAAGATATGCTAAAATTCTCGACATCATTCTTGTTCTTTGGGGATTTGGTATCTGTATTTATACGTTATACGTTAATATTAATTCTTGGGTTCACCCCTCTTCCAAAGCCGGTGGAGCTGCAGAATGTATCCCACTACAACAATAGAACTTTTTGCATGTATAAATTTAATAACTCTAAAGAACATTGTATTATAATAAAAACCTAAATTTGAGAAAACTTCCATAACAAGATTCATATTGATCTAAATTACCAAACTTTATCTCACTTGCCAGCCTTTCTTCCAGGGTGACTAGATGAAATGATGAAATAATTTAGTTCAAATAGTAGTACAAAATGTTACCACGGATGAATTTAAAGGCATTGGCGACCTCATTGGCACACTTTTTTTACTTAGTTTAGCACCGTCTTGGCTAAAAAATGATTCTTTGCTTTCTTTTCTAGCTGTCAACTCATAAACAATTCGAGGAAAAAACTCGGTTCGTGTCTTTTACAGGTTTAATTTTGGTACAACCTATGGATTCAGGTCTGAAATAACAAGTAAGCTCGATGTGCTCTCTTGACTGGAAACTCTATGTATCGAACCAGATAGTCAGCCATAGTTTTGAACATAAATTGACTTTTTTCAAAGTCACTATTAGACACGTAAACGCATATTCTCACTTCCAATAATCAAAAAAAAGTTGTCATATGCTCTCTCCAACTAAGGCATTAAATACTTAGGGTATTGTGGACATCATGTAGATATAGTAAGCTGACAAACACGAATTCTATGCCAACAGTTATTTCTTTCACTATTTTAAACACTCACTTCTACCTCTTCCTTAAATTTTAAGTTTAGTTTGTAATCGTACTCTTTCATCTCATTGTGTCGAGTCTTTGACAAAGAACAGTAAAAACTCGATACACGCAGTAAATAAGTAAGCTACATTTACATCATTTGACTTGAAACATCATTCTCTATTTTGTTTTGTGAAGGAGTATGTACTATAAGGATTGAGCACATGTATGTTTACCTTTAATGCTATCATCATGCTATTTTTACAGAGCAGAGTCTCCAGCATTGTAGCACCAATAAAGTTTCGTCATGACGTGGCCAGCTCCTAATACTTGTATAAATATGCTTCAGAATTGTAGTTAGGTGGTTGTGTATGTTGCTGCACGAGAAATAATGAGCGGGATCTGCAGAAATTCTTCAATGTCTACAGAGAAATGATTGGACTGGAATATTATGTAACGGGCAAATGTAAATAACAGCATTTTATATTTCAATACAGCTTATACGCATGAGTGAAATGATAATGTCTTGGAGAGATTACTAAAAATGGTACGCATAATATATTACACAGACACGAACCATTAAATCTCGTGTTTACAGAAAATTCTTCACAGAAATATTGAGTGTAACAACATTTTAGGTGAGAGCGATTTGGGATATTTGTCTTTTTATGTGCATACGAGAGGGAGAGTAATTGGGAAGTATTTTTCCAAAGCGAATTTTCCTAAGCAACACGGTATAAAATGACAACCATTTCAAACCAAGATTCTATTTTTATATGAAAAAAGAACGCATGTAGATAATGCGGACTTCGTATACTACTTGGTTTCTGTCAAAAAATAGAAAAATTATCTCGTTACACCCGAGTTAGGAGAAATATTACGTCTTCGCTGTTCTCATCTAACTACAGTTGGTTTGCATCTCTGAGCTTTTCCAAATCCAGTTATTTAATTTACTACTTTATCCAACGATTGCCCTGATCTTGCAAAAACATAGTGAGGATGTGTCTATGATTTTCGAGAATTCTGAATCAAAATATGTGTCAAATACAGCCAACCAAAAATCTCGAAGCCGTCCCTGGTCAGGAAGTAACAAAACAGATTTAATTAGTTAATTGGACAGGTCTCTTATTTTCCCTGTTCCATATTAGCTCCGCTGGGATGCTAAAAACAGTGGCAAGTAAAAAATGAAAACTTTTTTCTCATCTTCCCTCTTTCGTTTTCTCCTATTGTTGTCAACAGTACCTTTATCTTTAAATTTTAGATTTCTGGAAACATAGAAAAAATGGGCAGTGACAATAGCTCCAATAAAATTTATACCTATCGTGGAAAAATTCATCGTAGCACGAACGAAAAAATGTTGAACAACCAAGACATTGTGAAAAGGTCTTCCAGTGTCAAGAATTTTGTTGCAGTTTCTGGAACTTCAGTAGATTCTGAGGACTCAAACAGTCCTATCAATGATGATTTCCCTGATGCTGAAAGTGATGAGATGCCTAATTACAGAATTTTAAATACGGTTATTGCAAGTCCTGAATTAGAGGGGCATATCCATGATACCATCAACATCAATCAACCTGTGAATATTACAGGTATCAACAATAACACTGAAAGCTTAGATCAACAATCATCTTCCAATTTTGAGCTTCACCCCATTGTTGGAGCTGCCTTAGCAGATGAAAGCAGCACTTCTACTACTACAACTGTTCAGGTACACAGTAAGCATAGTTGATATTAAGTTCTGAGATTGATCCTTTTTACGTCAAACATAGACCGATAAAGAAACAGCCTCTCCTACTGCGGACAATACGAAGACCACAGCTACGAAATCCCCCACTGCCGATGCCAATAATCCAACTACCGAGGATTCTACACAAACAGCTACAACTGGCAGTAATGATCAAACCGGTACCTCTACAGTTACTTCGACTCAAAAAGATACCACCACAGGAGGACAAACCGATAACACCACTACTGAAAAGCCAGCCAATTCAACTACCGAAAACCCCACTACCAAACCTGAGGAACCTACCACCACACCTCAAGAGCCCACCCCTACCAAAGATGAGTCTACCACCACTAAAGATGAATCCACTACCACCAAAAATGAGCCTACTACTACTAGTGATGTCACTCCTCCTACAACCACTTCTGAGGAACCTACCACTAACACAACCACCAGACCTATCCCTCCCCCAACTACTACCACCAGTGAGGCTCCCCCAACCACAACTACCACGAGTGATGCTCCACCTACGACCACTACCACCAGTGAAGCTCCTCCTACCACTACCACCACCACTAGTGAAGCCCCGCCTACAACCACAACCACAACCACAAGCGAGGTTCCTACCACTACCACCATCAGCAGTACTACGACCACAACAACCGTATCATCCACAACTACTTCCCCATCGAGCAGTATTTTGCCTAGCACTATTTCATCTACTCCTATCACCTCAAGCATCCCACCTAGTATGTCTAGCGCCATTCCAACTTCTAGTCTCATCCCTACAACCTCTGATTTAGTCTCCTCCCCGATTGCTTCTTTGACCTCCGCTTCTGCTTCGCCTTCTTCATCCACAGCTGGTAAGCCTTTTTGTGATCATTGACATAATATGATATTTGATTGTAAACTAACAAGTATTTGTGTAGCGGACAATGCAAACAACGGAAGCGGCTCTTCTACTAATAAGGGCGCCATCGCAGGTGGTGTTGTTGGTGGTATTGCGGGTGTAGCACTTTTAGGTAAATTTTGATCTTGAAAATAGGTTAATTGATGCAAAGCTAACATTTTTCTTTACAGGCGCTTTATTCTTCTTTTTGTTCAGAAGATCCAACCGCAAGAAGAGTCAAATGGAAAGCAGTGGCAACGCTGATATGTATCAATTTGGACCTGATCAAGGCTATGGTGCTGCCACAGGTGTCACAAGTGCTGCCGCTGCTGGCGTTGGAGCCCGTGCCTTTGTACCACCTGCAGATAACAATGTACAACCCTACGCCGACGATTTCATTACTCACAATAATCAAGCCCATCTCGATGACGGTTATTATTACTCTCCTACTACAGCAACATCAGCAGGTGCCGGCTACTCTCAAAATGGCGATAGCGACTTTTATGATAGATATCAACCTACTCAAAATAACAACTACTACGGTTATCAAGATGGCCATACCACCACTGATTATAGCGACCATGCTTATCATACTGATGGATACAGCGATTCTCCTCTTGGAGCCGGTGCTGCTATTGCTGGTGCCAGTGCAGGAGCTGCCAATGCCTCTCAAGAGTGTGTACGGAAAGCAGTGGCAACGCTGATATGTATCAATTTGGACCTGATCAAGGCTATGGTGCTGCCACAGGTGTCACAAGTGCTGCCGCTGCTGGCGTTGGAGCCCGTGCCTTTGTACCACCTGCAGATAACAATGTACAACCCTACGCCGACGATTTCATTACTCACAATAATCAAGCCCATCTCGATGACGGTTATTATTACTCTCCTACTACAGCAACATCAGCAGGTGCCGGCTACTCTCAAAATGGCGATAGCGACTTTTATGATAGATATCAACCTACTCAAAATAACAACTACTACGGTTATCAAGATGGCCATACCACCACTGATTATAGCGACCATGCTTATCATACTGATGGATACAGCGATTCTCCTCTTGGAGCCGGTGCTGCTATTGCTGGTGCCAGTGCAGGAGCTGCCAATGCCTCTCAAGGCGCCGGTAACGTTGGTGACAAAACTTACATGTTCACTGGTGAACATAACGATCCTCGACGCGTGTTTGGCAAGCCCGACGCTAGGGAATAAGAACCCTTTGGAACATCGTATTGACTTACCCTCTATCTTTTAATTATTATGATCTTAGAATATAAAATAAAACACAATGTACATTAATTCAACACTCAGGACAATTATCAAATGTGTTATTGACTATTTTTTTATTGCAAAAGCAAAAAGTGAAAAGAAAGGGTGTAACAAATCTTTTGACGCACTGCTAATAAACTTTCCAGCGAAGAAGCTAAGAGAGTTAGAGTATTTAACGGTAACGACGGAGAGAGAGGGTGTTGCGACGCTTCCAGGTGGCACGACGACCAGAACCCTTGGTGTTGTTGAAACGGTGACCCTTACCGTGACCACGAGACTTACGACCGATGGCAGTAAGACCACGAGCTTCACGACGCTTGTGAACGGGGTTGGCGATCCAGTTGATGTGGGCATCACGACGGATGGCCTTGTGAGAGGGATCGACGAGGATAACTTCGAAGTACTTGTAGGTAGCATCTTGGTTGACCCAGTAAGAGTTCAAAACACGAAGGTTAGCACACTTGCGACCGATACGTTCCTCAGCGGTGGAACGGAGAGAACGTTGGTACTTGAGTTGGGAAACACCTTCGTTAACGGGCTTACCGTAGGTAGCACCCTTGGGAACAGGTCTCTTACGACCACCACGACGAACGCGGATACGGTAGATAACGAAACCTTGCTTGGCCTTGTAACCCAAACGACGAGCCTTATCGGGACGAGAGGGGCGAGAGGCACGATGAATGACATTCAATTGTCTGAATTCCCAACATCTGACACGGAGCAAAAAGCGGGAGACATCGGATTGCTTCTTTCTGGCAAGTTCCTCGAGATACTTGTAGGCTGAGCAATTAAAGACAATTAATAAAATTGATTACATAATACTCTGCATAATTCACAACTTACCACCCATGACTACGAGAAATAATTGAGTAAAGAGAAATTTGATGTTAGTTCAACAATACTATTCAAAATAATTGATAGAGACAATAGCACTATTTGCTTTGGGAGTGAATATTTACAAAACGTTGACGATTTGATGCTGTGTAAGGTGAGGGCATTGACATTGCGTCGTTTTAGTGCTGTGGTGTTGAATAGAAATTTCATCGATCCATCCATCTATCATCCATCCATATCCATTATAACATAATCCATTCGACTCTCAACTCTCCATCTCAAAACAAATAACGATATTGTCTCTATATTTATATATCTTACCTATAAGATATGATTAAAGAGGAGGTTCTACAATTCCACGTTGAGGTTGAGCCATATGTTGCATTCTGCTAAATCCAGCCGAGCGGAGTTTTGGTCAATTTCGAACCACCTGTGTACCCTTTTTATGAAAAGATCACCACTACCATATCGTCTGTTAAGAATAGGTATATATAGTTCTATACCTATGAAGCAGGAATTTATAGGAATACTAGGTTAATAAGTTGAGCTTTCCAATTGATGTGTATTGTGCTCTTGTGCCAGACAAATATACATTGTGCAAGCAACGATACAATAATGACACTCAGACTATCTCCTGCTATCTACTTTCTTCTTCGTTGACTTTCATTGAGCTTTGCTTTATTATTTTGTCAATTGGTAGCTGAAAACCAATATTATGAAGACTACAGTGCGTAGAGTATAATACTCTTTATCACGTCTGCAAAGAGTGCTGATGGTTTTGTTTATGAAATAAGAAGAGGTCTATAATATTCGTATATATATATACATAGTAACTAGTCAGATCTAAAGTGTGCTCACATTGATATATATCACGAGCTATATGACATTCAACGATAATGCTCATGCCAATCAGTTAGGTTTGAAGAAATTGCAACTGGAGCCTTTTGAGCGAAACACTCCAGAGAGAGAGGATTCAGGCGAGAGAGAAATGGATGGAGGAGATAAAGAGTATGGGCGTAAATTACATGTGAATTATATTATAAAATAAGACTATGGAAGTTCTTTGATAGTCTTAACGAGTTTTCTTCTGCTTTTCTTTCCTCTTTTATATTTTCCCCATGATTTTTTAACAATTTACTCATCCACTGCCTGCGGCTCCCACTTATGCTGCTTTTAAAATGAATTTCAAAATTCCAATACGAAAAACGATAAACTATCGAGCGATCTAAAACTTATTGAAAGTGCCTATTTTACCCTGTGCCCAAAGAGCAGCGCTAGAGCAGTTGCTCTGGATTAGGGCTTAGAACCACGAAGTTTACAACGGTGGTATAGTAACTGGAAGAAAGACCTAGACTCTTTGTTCAAAATTATTGGTCTATGAAGCAGAAGGTGAATTGGCAGAAGCAACGAGGAACGCCGTTACAGTTTTATTACAAGCAGCTAATTGCAACAGCTGACCAGCTACTTGATCGATTGACTAGTACTTTCGAGGGTTTGTCGCTTTGGAAACCCACACTGTATCAAAGGGGCCAACTGAGCAAATTAAGCTTTTGACAAGTCTATACTCTCCGGGCCGGATTTTTCAAAGGCCGCTTTTTTCAAGCTGTGAGAGAAGGATATACGACCAGGCAAACAATGTCGTAGTCAATCCTTCCTTTTATTCGACAGTATGTATACCACAGGATGCATGAAGAGGATGGATTCAGAGATCATGAAGAGGCACACAACGACAATCAACGGAGAAATCAGTCTAAATGGATGGATGGATTGAAATCGACACTTATTTGATTAGATGGACACCTTTGACGAAATATGTCACCTCTTTGTGATTTCTTGCCTCCTTCAATGTGTTCATGTTCAAACTTTAAACTTGCATTCAATAGTACTAATCAAAACTTTCTTTTTATTATATCACTCGAATCACTATTTCAATTATTTTCATTTCAATATCACAATTGTATTATATTTTTGGCAAAATAGTCTGTTGAGCAACTATGGTCAGATACGCTGCTACTCCAGCCAACCCCGCTAAGGGTAAGAAAGTACTAGTCAAATCGTTCGAGAATGAGCATTGATTTTCTAATACACAACTCCTTCAATTTTAGCTTCCAAGTCCAGAGGTTCTTACCTCCGTGTTCACGTAAGTTGGATATATTTTTTCGAGTCAAAAAGTATTCATTCTAACAACTTTCACAGTTCAAGAACACCCACGAAGTCGCTGCTGCCGTCAACGGTTTGAAGTTGACCAAGGCTTATGCTTACCTCGATAACGTCAAGGAACACAAGCAAGTCATTCCTTTCCGTAAGTTCAACGGTGGCGTTGGCCGTGCTTCTCAAGCCAAGGAATTCGGTACCACCCAAGGTCGTTGGCCCGTCAAGTCTGTCAAGTTCGTCCTTGACCTTTTGAAGAACGCTGAATCTAACGCCGAGGTAAGTCAATTTTTCGCTTTGTTGTGTTTTGTAATTCTGTGACAATATGTTGATATGGTTCACTTATAGGCCAAGGGTTTGAACGTTGAGGAACTTTACATTTCCAGCATCATCGTCAACCAAGCCCCCAAGCACCGTCGTCGTACTTACCGTGCTCACGGTAGAATCAACCCCTTCATGTCTTCTCCCTCTCACATCGAAGTCGTCCTCACCGAAAAGGATGAGGTCGTCCCTCGTGCTGATGACAAGAAGGTTGTCAAGCTTAACGCTCGTCAATTGGCCCGTAATGCCCGTCTTGCCCGTGCTTAAATATCTGTACTAGCTTTTATATAAAAAACATTATGCGTTCTTGGCTACGAATAGATTTTAATGTTTGTGTTCATTTTGATTTATGTGCTTTGTACAATATATGATGAGAAGGAATTATAGGGCAGCTTATATTTGCAAATGACGAATGAAGAATTTAGCGATATGAAAGGAATGGGTTATCAAACGTACGTAATGCTTGAGTAAAAATTATGTCGAAGTATATTCGGCCCTTTTCTTTGCATTTTATAAGGAACAGGGAATATTTAGGCGGATGTATGTCTATGAAGCATATCAAACCCTTGGTGTTGGTCGATGCTTTCGATTTGACTTACCAAAGCTAATCGCAGAAAGGAAGAATGGTAGTAATCTTGGAGATTTATTTCGTAATAAACTATTTATTAGTCCTCCAGGCTCCTAAATGATTTGTTAAGCTTCACCATCAAAGTCTTCGTTTGCGTTAGTGCCTCAAACGTTAGGGGTGCCTTTCGAGATATTATTTTCCGTTGCAGGGGCATCATTAGCAGATGTAATACCTCTAATAATGGCACCACGAGGATCTTCTGTACTAGCGAAAGTTCTCGCTTCACTGGAAGTTATATGAAGGCGAGTAGAAAGATCGGAATCTACGCTGCCTATATTACTCCCACTAATCCGATTGTCACTAGATACGTTAGGCCCCACAGAGTTTACAATTCCTTTGAGATTGTCTTCAAAGAATGTAGGTCCTTGAGTATTGGAGTTTTCGGTAGACACAGGTATGGAGTATGCAATTCCGGCAAAAACCATCATCGCATATGAAACAGTTTGAGAGAGAGGAAACTTCATTTCGGATCTTAGCCAGTAAAAAAAAAAAGATAAATGATTCTTCTTCCATCTGCCTGAGTATTTATATCGTGCTTACAGTGGTTACTGTGGCGAACGTGGTTTGATCACTGAACTTCCTGTATGTAAGAGGAAAATCAAGGGATAGAGTAAAGGTCTATGTATCAAAAGTAGTATCTATGCAAGTTTCTTTATTGATCTGTAGCAAACCTTCCCTTAATTCTACGTAAAAGTATAAGTTACTTGAAGCCAAAGACTTTAAAAATGCCCTTCATGATGCGATGATGTGCAGACGTAATGTCACAATATTTTACAACTCTTATTAAACCTCTATAATTCTTCACTTAGGAAAAGTCCACTGTTGGTTTATTTTTTCAGATAATTTGTGCATTAGACTTTTTTTTTTACTTTAACTTTATGTTGGGAGCTGTCTTGTTGTGGAGAAAATGATCCAGTTAATATATAGTATTCAACAAACTGTTGGCCAATTTAAGAGAGTTTTCACATGGGCAACTGTACTTGGAGTGATTGTTGTTATCCCTCTTCAGCAGTTGCTCTTAAATAAACCTTGAAAAAGTGATCAAAAAAAGTGATTAATTGGTTTTCAGAAAAGCGACCAATATTTTTTTAGAATCCGACCAATCTCAAAAATTCTCTCAATTCGTTTTCCATAGTGCGAGAATAACCCTCTTCGTTTGGTTCCTGCATTACAAACCAAACAACTGGATATTCTCTTTATCTGGGCCTTTGAAATGCGTGAGAAGGAGAAGCAGGCCCTAAAATTCCTTATACAAGAAGTAAGGATTAAACCGCGAAAGTAAATCCTGTTCCGAATAAGAGGGGAGGATAGTGTTAAACGACGCTATCCTTACAAATTTCGATTTGATGTACATACTTGCTATAATGAGCTAAAAATTTTGTCTCACAAAATTACGTAGTATGTATAAAAGATAATTTTGTAAGTACAATATGAACTAGGTGATTGTATGGGATTTGAACATGAATAGCTCCTCTTACATGCAACTGTAGATGATTGAAAAATGACGGCGATGAAGCACTACTTTGTTTATATTTTGTGTAAATAAAAGACACATTCGCTTGACATAAATATAGCCATACAAATGTAATACCATCATTGAATCTGATATATTGAAGACTTTTAAATGGGGTTTTTATGGTAATTTTTTTGAGTGAAAGATAGTGATTCGTTCAGATAAAAGTTGTCATGTCTGTAACAATTACACTATTGCACTTCCGAAATTAATCGCTTTTACATTTTATTCATTTGTTTTAACTTTCGCTTTTAACTACCTTCTCTTAACACGCTTAACGTACGAATACTAGTTTCAAAGGTAATGTATATATATGCCTATTCATCTTGTGTACAACATCTACGGAGTTATTAACTGAGAAGGCTTATTCAAAGATCACTTGATGAGTAGACGGAAAAGAAAGCAAGACAGCTCGTACACCGGTACATCACATTCGCTTGACATAAATATAGCCATACAAATGTAATACCATCATTGAATCTGATATATTGAAGACTTTTAAATGGGGTTTTTATGGTAAACGTACACACTGAAAGATAGTGATTCGTTCAGATAAAAGTTGTCATGTCTGTAACAATTACACTATTGCACTTCCGAAATTAATCGCTTTTACATTTTATTCATTTGTTTTAACTTTCGCTTTTAACTACCTTCTCTTAACACGCTTAACGTACGAATACTAGTTTCAAAGGTAATGTATATATATGCCTATTCATCTTGTGTACAACATCTACGGAGTTATTAACTGAGAAGGCTTATTCAAAGATCACTTGATGAGTAGACGGAAAAGAAAGCAAGACAGCTCGTACACCGGTACATCAACATTAGCACCTGAGGTGAAAAACAGCGATGAAGAGCGCATAATTAGAAGACCAAAAGTTCAACATCAGTTGAAGTATGTCCCTTTCTTCAACCAAGCCATGCGTGCCTTTCTTTGGGGGGCTATAAAGAAAAAGCTGGACAACATCGGTAAGAAGGATGTGAAGGCGGATTTGGAGAAAATAAAAAAAGATTTATTGGAAGCAAAACGATTGCCAAGCGGGATCATCAAATCAGCTGCAATATTCGCAAGAGAAGCTTTATCCAACCAGATGCCAAGCAGTGCAAGCTACTTAACCGACAACGCTTACAGAAACCAGTTGAACAATGAATCGCCTGAGTTGTTGATTGAATCATGGCGCAACTACATCGATAAGGAATTTTCGTCTATTGTCGCAAACCTACAGAAAGCCACCGAACAAACAGATACCGAGCAATCTACATCGTCTGCAGTAGCCTCTACACCTGTAAATACTACATCTGTCACAGAAGAAAAGGTTTATCGCACTTGCTCTATCGCCAGTAACAAGGTTTTCCGCAAAGATATCCCCAAGCACATTCTGGATATCATTATCAAAAAATTAAAGGATACCATGATTAATAGCAGCAATTTACAAGCGTATATTTTGTGTATTCTGGAAATGATGACCATTCTTTTGAAAAAGAACAAGTTCGTATTGAAAAACAACAGACTTGGAATGGAGGAAGGCACCTTGGAGGTTACAAAGTTATTGCCGGCTGAGTACGTTGCCAAAAATAACCTTTCACGCTGCTTCTCTGCATCCCCTTTGCCTGCTGACGTTAAAGAAACTTTCAAATCTGATTTGGACACTTTGTTTACAGCTCAGCACTTGATGCTAATTTACAGTTTCTTCTGTGGCCCCCGAGGATCATCTGATTTAAATTTACTTGCTCATCCATTACAGAACCTTCTATTCAAGAAACTTGTTGTAAACGGTATACCTAGTGGATCTTATCAGCAAGACTTACAAAGCGAAGAAGCGAAAAGCGTTATGAGTGCCCTGGTCACCAATGTGGAGAATATGTGGCAAAGCACGCAAATATTCAATAAGCTATTGGATAAGTTACTTCTGGTATTGCTAAAGCTACATTTATCCCCAAAAAGAACAAATGAATATAAACGTTTTACTGAAAAGAAGACTAAATATAAGAAGAAAAGTAACCGCAAGCGTCAAGTTTTATATTTCGAGAAGAAAAAACTGCGTAAATTCGAAAAGAAACTGAAGAATGTGACAGGAGCTCAGAAGGACAAGGTAGAAATCCAATGTGTTAAAAGTAAAGCAAGGTTGGATTATTGAAGAGCTTACCAAGATCTGCTTTTTTGGTAAGATAATATTCAATTTTGCGTCACAGCAATCTGATATAAACGTATGAATACTAAAGTAAATCTTATGAAGGCTTCCATTGATACCAACGTTGTTTCTCAAAACATGCCACGTACTGAGGCTAGCAGTAGCTCTTCAGCTTTATTTCCTGCTCAATCTTCTGCTCAAATCTCTGCTCAACCTTCTGATGAACCTTCTGGTGAACCTTCTGGTAGATCTTTTGGCGAACCTCCTGCTGCACGTTCGGCTGAAAATGTTGAGATGGAAGAATTAGAGATCGATATTTCTAGAGCACGTATCAATGCAATCAAATCCATTGCAAAAAAATTCTTATACTCTAAGGAGCCTCTCTCTGAAACGATGATAAAAAACGAATTGCATCAAGCAAGTAGAAAGGAGATTGAAACAATCACGTCGGTCGTAAATAATCTTAAAGATTACATTCCAGCAAAAGAAGACCGCTTTGTAATTGCTCATCAGCTCCCCTTGTGCATTCTGGCTAACGATGTCTTTTCCTTGACGAACAATGTGAAGTTTATTCGAAAGCTATTCCCTGCACCGTCCTTCTCGCAGCTGAGCGTATTGAAAATAAATCCTGTGTCTCTATACCAAACTTTGACGAAAGCACCACAACCTCTCAATATTGCGGACTACAGTGGCTTTAGAATCGATTCCGTGGAATTTGCTAGGTCAAACGGTTCCGCAGTCATTAACTCCATTTTCAATATGGGAACTATCCATGCTGCCTGTGCTGACGCAAATCTCGATTTTGAAAATCATGTCCAGATATTGCCCGGAATGAAGGTCGTTCGATTATTAGGATCAAGATTGGTCCCGACTACTCCGGAGGCCACTAAATTTACTTCAGCCACAAGTGATATCCTCAGCAACAAGGAGGTGCAAAAGGAGGGGGAAAAAAGCATAGATATTCTTACCACAGAAATCCAAGCTGCAGAGGCGTTACTTGTGGAGCACGAAATCAATTTGAAAAAGCTTTTAAAAGAAGACAACTATGGGCGTACTACCAATACTATTAGGGAGAAAAAGTTTGCTCGAAGAGAATGTGCAGAGGAAGACAAGAAAAAATTGACGGATGAGATCAATGTGCTCAAAAATGAAAGATTTGTCGCTCACCAAGCCTTAGTAAACCAAAGGAAGGAGGTATCTGAAGTTAAACAATCGACATTTTTTAAAAGAATGGCTTTAAGATACCATACAAAGCTTTCGAGAGAAACCAAACCTGATGAGCAGCAATCTCCCCGCCAGCCATTGAGCGCTACTGAGCACAAACTATTCAAAACATCAGAATGCTTAGTGGAGGACCCTCATTTGTTTGGCTTTTCTGGTACTGACAACGGCCTTGTGAATATGTCAACAACCGTTCCATTTACAGCTGAAAGGTTCAAGTTTCATCTGGCGCTATACAATAGGTATCAACTGCTTCAAGAAGATAATGTTGATATAGATGACGCTGATCACATGAAGTATTTGGATTTGCCGAAAAAGTTTGTCATTAACTCTGCGGACGTTGATATTGGTTGTGGCCATAAAAAAGCAAGGGAAAGACTGGAAAGAGAAAAGAGAAAAACCAAGCAAGGAAGAAAGGTTTTAAAAGCGGAGCTGGCTCTATCAAAATCATCGTTAAAGTCGTGCCCAACCATTCAAGACTTTACAAATGCGTGTGATACACATCTAAAAGAGTCGAAAATCTTACGAAAGTTTTACAGTTCAGCCAACCGTGCCAGAATGTCTCGATTCATAGAAACTCAAAAGGACAGATATTCTGATACGATAGTGAACAAAGAAAAAGCTTTTCTAACGGATGCCAATGGTAAAAGTCAAAATCCTTCTCAAGGTAAAAATCAATTTGCTAATACCTAAAATAGATGTGAAAACGCTAGTTCAGTTCGTCGGTGATCGAGGAACAGGAGTGGGGTCAACACTTAAAGGTTTTCGAAGATACGGTGGAAAATGGTTGGAGGAATTGAGGTCGAAAAGGAGCACAGTGTGTATCACTAACGAGCATAACACCTCTCAGCTCTGTCTTTTTTGCTTCCAAAAGCTAACGCATCCAAAAGGGAAAAATCAAAAACCTATCAAAGGCTCATTTTTGTGCATCAATCCGGCCTGCGTTTCAGTCAAGAATGGCAAGGCGGCAAAGTCTCGCGACGCGTTATCCTCTTTGGCTATTGGCATCTCTGGTCTTTCACATTGTCTATTTGGAACGTACATGCCCGCGTTTTCACCAAGTAAAATCAGTCAATTCAACACTGATAAGTTCAAATCACTTTCGACTGCCTTCTTGAACGAAGAGACGGTTCGACAACAGCGTTGCTGATCTTCGGATGGTTTAGGGACGAACGTTGCTGATCTTCAATTGGTCTTGGGACGTAGGTACAAATTATTCTTGCAAAAATCGAGCACTTGAACTAATCTTTTGTGGCTGTCCCGACTTGCGATTTATTAAGGTCGTTCTCTCTTCAGTAGTATCACATTATGCCTTTATGCTTTCCTGTCCTCGCCGTTCCGTAAGATGATGAGTAGCACTATGTGTTGCTCATCACAACAATAAATTCGATAAAAATATGTGAAACAATACAGAAGTCCTTTACTCCCCTACGTTTTCGTTTGAATAATTGGCCTTCGTCGTGTCGTGGCTTATTATTAATTTCTGCATAAAACTTTACTTGCTTCGGCCGTTGTTCATGATGATTGCATAAATTGACAAAAATCTTTATGAAAAAAGAGGGGCAGTTGCTCATGATACTTCATGTCCCGCAGTGTATTTTAAGACTTTGAAAAGATAGCTTTTACAAGTGGTCAATTTAAACCACACTGTTAAGTCTAGCACAGCGAGGACGTCAAGCTAAATAAAAGCGTGATGTTTGAGTTACGACACAAAAATAAAAGTCGTATATTGAAGCATAATGTAAATTCAAATGGTGGTCCAGCAAAACTATATTTTTTAAACCGCCGCTGACACGCTGCCTTGTGATTGGACATTTGTTGCCGACGTCACTCATAACGCG
>KK076506.1:70760-109544 GCA_000587855.1 Mucor irregularis B50 | reverse complement strand
AATCATTTTAAAGCTCATTTTTAATAAATTATACGGCGTTAGCGTGTACGTGTGGTGCTCATTCAATAGTAAAAGTATGTTATGAGATGATTCTTGAAAGATGTTGGCAAAGCCTTCATTATTCATCGATCTATTCTCAGGTTTGAAGCTTTGCTTTTAGCAAAAATCCTTATGTAGCGTTGAAACAGTAAGCCCTCGCATAACATACACCATTGTTGGTAAAGTCACTCCAGATGACTGTAAGAGAAGGTTCAAATACTTTAAGATAATCTGGGATAGATAGCTCGCTAAAGAAATAGGTTTAAAGTAAACTACTTTATTTCATTTATAAATAAAGAACGATCATTTCTAAAAGATATATGGCTTGATCCGGATTTGGAACCTGAGAAGGTCCGAGCAAAAAAATGATTTCGTCCAATCAAAATTTGAGACCGTCTGAAGATTTTTTGGAAAGGTCCGAAAGCTGGGTTAAAGGGCAATTCTGCTACGTGCTCATTAGCCATAAAAATTTTAAAAATAATCAAAAAATAAAGTTATGGATTTAATTGTATGACGAGGGTAAATACAGTGTGGCTTTGTTTCCCATTAAATAATCAAATATGGAAACTCTAAAGACGTTTGAACATAGCACGAGGATCCAGATCACCGAACATATCCATACTGACCATTGGTTTGGAGTTTTCTACCACTGGTTGGATAACCTGAGCAGGGGGTGTTTTGACATCCTCATTGTCATCGACAGATGATGAGGAGCAAAATTCTATAGGTAAAAGTTAGGAAGGGGCATGCCAAATTGACCAAAATCAAATATATATTACCTTGCCATGGATCTTCGTCATCCTCATCATCTTCTGAGAAGGTGAGCTCTCTACATTCTTCTTGTTTAGGCTCATCTTTAGGAATACTAACAACAGGAGAAGGGATGCCTCGTAAAGCGGCGTAGAGATCATTCTCTGGTACTTGTTGAGTTGCCGCATGCTGTTTAAATACACTAGCATCGAACATTGAAGTTGGGCGAGACTTTGAATCTAGAGAAAAAGGAAAATCAGTATTTGTACACGCCATTGGTGTAGATATATTACCCTGAGTTGAGCTCAAACAATTGGTAGATGTTGAGGGCGTGGGTGGAGATACTACAGACGCAGGGGACAAAATTCCACCAGTGTAGGTTGCTCTACGAGCAGTCTTCTCCAATTTGAGTCCAGATAAATCCATCATAATACTATCGAAAATGCTTGAACCATTCAATGTTTTAGACGTGCTTGGTGTAACAAGTGGTGAGGCTGAGGGGATATTGTTGCCATTTACAGAATCTGAGTTTATAACAAAATTAGTTACATTGTTCTCAAAATAGCTACTTTTTTTACTTACTTGACAATGAGATACTATTTCCATAATTGACCAAGGTCTGTTGTTGCTGATACTGTTCTTGTTGTTGTTGTTGTTGTTGTTTCTGTTGTTGTTGTTGTTGATATTGCTGTTGATGTTGGTATTGACTAAAGTTTTTGTTAGCTTCAGCTACGTCGATTTGCAACGCAGGGGTAGTTTTTTGTTCAACGATTTGCTCCAGTTGGGCAGGCATTTCCTCTGTGATAGTCGTAGAAGGTTGTGAGCTGTTCGAATCAATTGATACTCGACACCTCTCTGCGATTTCTTCTGCAGTCAATGTAGTTGCTCCACTCGAAGCGTTTGACGATGCAGTAGAAAACCTGGCGCTGTCTAACGACTCGCGAGCACTACTGGAGGCACTGCGGGTGCTGCTGACGCTACGGCGATGAGGGCTGACATATTCTTGCTGAGGTTGACTGTTAACTGATGACGAACTCTTTACAGATGTAGAGGAGTGAGTGCTTTCCATAGAAACTCTACCAGTAATTGTAGATAATGAAGTAGGGAAAGGGAGGGAAATATTAATAGGCCGCTTCTGTTCAACAGTAGGGGAAGATACACATTCTTCTTGATTTGCTTTTAATACGCTTCCTTCTTCTTCATTGTCGCTGTCATTCATAATATTCATTTCGCTGTCTGCAATCAATGGGACTCGGGCAAACAAACCCGAGGTAATCTTTGTTCTTGACTTGGTGACAATAGGAAGACCATCTTCGGTAAAGTGCTTGGCAAGTAAAGCTCTTACAGATTCCTTGTGAGATTGAAGCAAGGCACGATCCAACCATTTGTTTTCAAAATACTTTTGCTTCATAAAAGCTCGTACATCGGCATCGGATTCGGGTTCGGGTGAGTCGTGAGTACTGTAGTTGCTCAACCATATCTTCAAAGCAATTCCATTTCCACCTTGTTTGAGAGCCAACAATTCAGCACCAGAAAATTTGCTTGCAGAGACAGCCTTGACACGATGACCAACCTCACGTCTATAAAAATAATTTAACTTTAATTCACTTGACCGGTTTATATATAAAAATGGTTTAAAGCATACACTAGACCAGAACATCTGGCACAGACAAACGTTTGTATGGTGGTGTTTACAAAAGTTGGACTCTATTATAGATCGAATTTTGTAAGCGCGTACTTGAGATGAATCGGAAGGAATTTAAATTACCTTTGTTGGACAGTCAAAGCACTTTTTATTCTCTTTTAAGCGCAACAAGTCTCGTACCTTTCTATTAATTGAGATAATTAAATTGTCAGAAAGATTAGGTTTGAACAAGAAACGGCAAAGCATTACTTTTGGTTAGTTTCTTCCTGTTTCTTGGCAAGAAATAATGACATGATTTAATAAAGCTTTATTTGATGATTATGAAAGGAGGAAAGAGGAAAGAGATGTTATCACAAGAGTGTAAACAATTTATAGAATGAAAAAAAAAAGAATTGGGCTGAGCATAAACGTGGCTTATTCGTTAATTACTCTTTTAAGAAAAGTTTGAAGGTGTTGTACAGTCCGGCTGGTGGGCCACACGAAAATGACAATGTCGATTTCAGACTTGCTCAAAGTCGGAGTTGGTTGAATGCATTTCTCAGGTTGCAATCATCAAGTACTTTTTTTTTTTGCTTATCAGTTTTCATAAAAGGTATTTCGTTTTTATGGTTCCAGCACTTCGAAACTCACTTCTGCGCACGCCACTTCGTGCTGTGTGGGATGTAGCGGGATACCAAACCGAAACTTTATTGTGGCCTGCTTCGACGAAGGAAAAGACCATTCTTTTATTCATTCCAGGCAATCCCGGTTTAGTCGAATATTACACGAGATTTCTCCAAGGCATCTACGAAAAAGTCGCCTCAACTTCACTTGAGATTATTGGAGGTAATATAAAATACTCTTACATCAAGTGGTGTACTCATGTTCTTCTGATTTAGTCTCTCACAAGGGACATTCCAAAAATTACCACGAGAATGACGCAAGCGATACCACTCTGTATTCACTCGAAGATCAAATTCAACATAAAGTTGACTGCATCGATACCCTTATCAAGGAAAATGGACCAGAAACCAATTTTGTACTTGTTGCGCATTCTATTGGGTCCTATATCTCAGCAGAGGTGTTGAAGCGCAGACCTCGACACAACATTTCACGTATTATTGCGCTTTTTCCAGCTTTAAAAGATATTGCTATCACGCCCAACGGAGTTAACATTACAGTAAGTAGTAAAGTGTAAAAGAAGGACATGGGCATACAACTGAGGCAAATCTAATAGCGTATGGTCAACACCATCCCTCCCGTTGCATTTGGTGTTGCGGGTTCACTAGTGTCATACTTGGCACCTCCTTTACGTCAGTTTTTGGTAAAGACAGCCACAGGGCAGTCTGGCGATGGTTTGCAGGTAACTGCTCATCAACTAATGCACTCATCAGTTCTGAAAAACGTTGTAACTATGGCGAAGTATGAAATGGAGTTAGTGAAAGGTTTAGATCACGAATTCTTTGATGCTCATATGGACAAATTCATCTTATATTACTCTGAGAACGACAAATGGGCTCCTAAGGATCACTATGACTACATGATGCATCATTTTCCAAAAGGTTTGTATACTTTGACTTCATTTATATACACTTACTAATATTATTTTCTTCTAATTAGGAAATATACATCTTTGCCCAGAAAATATACCTCATGCATTTTGTTTGGGTAAGTAATTTACAGAAGTGAAGACTATAATTGGCAACTTTTACTCATCCCACTATCGTTTTACAGAAACCAAGCACGTAGAATATATGGCCCAAAGAGTCAGCAAATGGGTCAAGGTGGATGTAAAAGAACAGTAGTTCATAGCAGATGAGATTTCCAACTTTGAATTAATAGTTCACATCAATATTTAATAAAATGATGATTATTGGCATTCTATGATTGATTTTCAAATCGCATTATAGCAACACACCTTCCGCGAGCAATTTTGACGCACAATGTCACTTGGAAGTACCGTAAATATTTTTAAGAGATACTTTAGACTACTTTTTCCTTCTTTCACTTATTAGCATCACACTTGATAACATGTACGCCAGGTTATATATGAGGCTTACCAGTTGATTATAGAAGAATTAGGGTTGCACCTTGTCGTCTTCAATATAACCTACCAAGCATACGCAGATGAGAAGGGTCTGATAAAACTTGTAGGTATCTACAAAGGAGTCTTACACTGCAATTGCCGCGGTTTCCGCTTATTCATTTACCAAGTCCGCTTTGGCAAGGACACGTATCATTATTAACCGACGTCTATAAGATTGCAAAAAATTTGTCCGCAACTTCTCCATGTCTACAGATCTAAAGGAAAAAAAACAGCCAACAGAGAAAGCAGAGAGTTGATTTTAGGGCAAATAAATATGCATTGGTTTGGAGTATATAATGTTGACGGGTAGTGGAGATAAACATTAAATAGGCCGCTGTCACGCGAATCATCCACAGTTGTCAATATTATCATGAAACATCTATAAAATATCTGGTGGTAATTGATTTCAATGTAATTGGTCAAAAACCGACATGCTCTATAATTCACAATGGTAGTAATGCAATGAGTGAATGTGTACAATCTCAGGTGTTACAAAAGAAGGGCTTACATTCATCCACTTGATATTTGGGTTTGATGTTACACAGCCGGTTGAGTGCTACAAAAAAGTAAATAATAAAAGCAAGGCATCATATTACATAATATTTAATCATATATGATCGTACTGAATCTACCCCTGTAATTGGTAGAAAACAAATGTTCCTGCACAGATTTCACAATCGAAAACTTTTGCTATATCTATTTTATATTCAATATTTCTTATTGTGTATATTTGAATAAAGCCTCTTACGATGATAATAGCCTCGATGAAGAAAACTTGTATTCATTTGTTGAAGTTTTCAACTTGAAATAGGATCTGATAAAGAGAATTTTCTCTGCAGACAGTTTTGAATAGAATGCTGAGAATTGATCTGATGTTAAATCAAACAGAGTTTAAAATTTTCATGATGGGCCATTTTTTAACCTGATGGTTTAGATTATCTGGCAAGCATCATATTCATTAACAAACTTGATTACAGAAACATTAACAAGACGTTTAATATTAGTTCCGATGATAAACAAACCCTGCAAGGCTTATGAGTCTAATTATTTCAATAAGTAGGATCTTTAATGTGATCGCCAACACCACCATGATCAAAACTTTATATTACACAAAACAACTATAACAAAGAATTAAAGAAACAACAATTATCATGACAATGGCTCCACTTTGAGAAGCGATTTAGAGAATATTTTATTTATAATGCAATCAAGATAAATGAAATTATTCTGTTGCTAAGAGATTATGCGTAATAATGTAGTAATAGATTTTTTGAATTTGAGAGGAAATAAATAAATAATTGGTTATATTGTGATCAAACAGAGTTTAAAATTTTCATGATGGGCCATTTTTTAACCTGATGGTTTAGATTATCTGGCAAGCATCATATTCATTAACAAACTTGATTACAGAAACATTAACAAGACGTTTAATATTAGTTCCGATGATAAACAAACCCTGCAAGGCTTATGAGTCTAATTATTTCAATAAGTAGGATCTTTAATGTGATCGCCAACACCACCATGATCAAAACTTTATATTACACAAAACAACTATAACAAAGAATTAAAGAAACAACAATTATCATGACAATGGCTCCACTTTGAGAAGCGATTTAGAGAATATTTTATTTATAATGCAATCAAGATAAATGAAATTATTCTGTTGCTAAGAGATTATGCGTAATAATGTAGTAATAGATTTTTTGAATTTGAGAGGAAATAAATAAATAATTGGTTATATTGTGTAAGAAAGGATTTAGAGAGCCAAGTAACCAGCACCGGCAACCAAAGCAACAGCGTAACCGCTAAGTTGCAACTTGTTGGCAGCATTGGGTTGAGTGGCGGGAGAAGAAGCAGCGGGGGCAGGAGAAGAGGCGGCAGGCTTGACGGCACTGGAAGCAGCAGCAATTACAGAGGAAGCACCGCTGGAGGCAACAGAAGCAACGGAAGAGGCAGCACTAGCAGCAGAAGAAGCGGCAGGAGCAGCAGTTGTAGTGGCGGCAGCAGTGGTGGTGGTAGCAGCAGCAGTGGTAGTAGCGGCAGTACCTTCATCACACTTGTCATCCTTGTGTTGAGCATACCAAGCACAAGCACCGGCGAATTCGGCGTTGAAAGCTTCTTGTGGGTCACCAGCACAGTTCATCATACACATACCGGCCTTGGTCATGAAAGCGGTATATTGAGGAGTACCCTTGGTACACATAAGCTTGAGAGATTCGAGGAATTTAGGAGAAGTGTGGTCCATAGTCCAACCAGAAACGAATTCGTTACCGGCTTTCTATTTCATTGTAGCTCATGAATATACACTCTATCAAGCAATTGTTTTACAGGTCACTTACGACGTTACAGTTAGTGAAACACTCGGTAGAGCCAGGAACGTTGTAAGAGGGGTTACAGTTTTGAGCAGAGACAGCGACGGCAGCAACGGCGGCAGTAAGGGCAATGGAGGTACGCATATTGGATGTCTTAAAAATTGGCGATTTAATAATGGAAAAGAAGAAGAGTTGGCAAAAAAAACACCGTCGTATTTAAACCATTTTCGTACCGCTTGTTGAACTTCAATATTTTGTTTCACAACATTTTGTACGAATACGACAGATTTTCTTTTCGAAAATGGTGTGAGACTTTTTTTTTCGAACAAAGAAAAGACTAGATCAAAGGTAAACGGACTAAGACGGACACTTGTTCCCCGCGCGAGTGCGCGCTGTTTTAAGAAATTTTAGATTATTGGGTCTCAGTGATCCATATATATAAATATTATAACCCTACATCATTACAAATTGGTTTTCCTCTTTAAACTGGTATATTTTGTATAACAGTAAAAACTTTTTTAACTACAAGTATTGTAAAAAAAAAACTGAAAGTGCGACCGCAGGTGTGACAAAAGTTTTATCAGATTTTTTTTTGTGCTAGAGGATAAAAAAATCTGATAAAGGTTTATTTTTAAAATCATCCTCGAATATAAATTACGCAGGTAAAAAGTGTGTTTAGTATTTGAAATTGTAATTGCAATTTTTTTAAACTTGATTGTACACAAGTTGTGTTGATTTCAGTAACAATGATTTTAACTTTACCAAATTTGTAGAAAAAAGGGCAACTGAGAAGAATTCCAAAACTTTTAGTATGAAGTTTAACAATAAGGTAAAATATAACATCTCCGCATAAATTGCACGAGTTCAGTTTCCAACTTTAATTCGAACATGGAATAATGAGAATTTTCCTACTGGTGGTACACTACGAGTTCCACATCTGATAAGATTTAGAGGAAAAAGTCGGATTTTATAATATTTGCATCTGATAAAAAAAAGCGGACTGTCTGTAGAACAGTCGTACTTTCTGCGCGCTCTTTGGAACTTTTACTTTTCCTATTTTCATTTATTTTTCGACTCTTCCCTTTCTTTTTTACAACTTTTTTTACAACTTTAATTTTGTTTGTTTTAGTATAAAAAGTCAAAGCAGAAAACTTTTCACCTTTTCAGAATTTTTTTGTAAACTCTTTATACCTCAGGATGAATGCAGAATCAAATCAACACCAATATGGTGAAAAAATTGAAATGAATCAATCAAGTGTGTTATCTATGGACGATACCACTTCATCTCATTTAAACCAAGCAGATGAAGCTCCTCCACGTAAATTTATGTGGTGGATTCCACTCCATAGTCATGTTCATCCTTTGCAATTTTTCGCTTTTATTTTCGCCGTATTTCAAGCCTTGGCTCTTATTGTATATATGTCTGGTACCCAGAATCAAGTTATCCTTGGTGTTCTTGGTCTTGACGTCAGCACTGGTGACATTACCGGTTCATTAGCTCTTTATGCTGAAATTATTGCTTTGTTTGGTGTTGTTATGTGGTCTATGGCTGCAGATCGTATCGGCCGTCGTGGTGTTATGAGTTGCTCTCTTTTCATTTTGGGTCTCGGTATTGTTTCCTATCCTCATGTCAAAAATGTCTATCCCGATATGCTTCTTATCAAACTTGTGTTCTCCGTTGGTTCATCCGGTGCCACTGCTATGATGGTAGCTATGATGATGGAAGTAGCTCATGGCAAAGGTGGTCTTGTATCAGGATGTATCGGTACTGCTTCCGGTCTTGGTGCCACTTTTGCTGCCCTCTGTCTTTTTATGGCCCCTGCTTTTCTTACAATGAAGTACATGGATCATGGACCTAATGCTGGTTTGATTTATTCTCATGCTGCTATTGGTGGTACATCGATGGCCACTGCAATTATTCTCTTCTTCTGTATGCCTAAGGACTCTTGTACCCGTCCTCCTGTCAACCACTTCAAAGGCTACATTACAAAACTCTACACTGGTATCAAGGCTGCTAAGGAACCCAGAATTGCTTTAGGCTATGCCTCTAGTTTCTTTGCCCGTGCTGACGAAATCATCATTACAAACTTCTTGTCTCTTTGGGTCGCTAAATACTATATTGAGGAGGGAAAGTGTGCAGTCGGCAAAACTTGTATGTACGCTTTAGCTTCTTCTTCCTCCCTCTCTGGTTATTCACAATTGGTTGCTCTTGCAAGTACACCTTTCTTCGGCCTTGCCTCTGAATATCTTCCCAAGGAGTTCGGTGTCTTAATGGCTGGTATTATTGGTGCCTGTGGTTGTATTCCTTTTGCTTTCTCAATTGATCCTACTTCCAAATTATCTCTTGGTTTTGTCATTTTGCTTGCTATTGGCCAATATGGTATGATTATCTCTGGTATGGCCATGGTTGCTGGTAACTTTATCGATAGAAAAGACCATGCTGCAATCAGTGCTACCTATTCCTTCATCGGTGCTGTTGGTATTATTATCATCTCCAAACTTGGTGGTGTCTTGTTCGATAAATGGATGAAGGGTGCTCCATTCCTGCTGTTGGGTATCGGTCATTGTATCATTGCCGTTGGATCAGTTTTTGTTTACTTTCATCGCTTCTTTATCGAACGCAGAGAAAAGAGAAGATTATTGTCCAACCAAGAAGTCCCTAACTATATTTCTGAAAGCAAGTAATTCAAGGATACCATTCTAATCACTTTCTCCACTTTATTTGTATTATAATTTTTTTATTTCACTTTTATCTCCAAATTCTTTTTTCACCAAAATATTCATAACAACCTTCATTATATTATTTATTTATTTTTCACTCTTCCGCAACGCAGAGAGTCAAAAAATTGCATTGTTCCTATTCCTTACCCTATTAATAATTTGCACTTCACCCAATCCCACTATCCCTAAAATTATGCTTGATTCCTTGCTGTCGTGATGTTACCCAAAAGATCTGCTGACCGAGATATAAAAAGTATTACTGGCTAATATTTTTGGTAAAAAAAACAAAAAAAAAGCACAAAAAATCAGATCTTTCTCATACACACACCATTGATACCGCATATTTTGAAATTAAATCAATTAAAGCTTGCACTTGTCCTCTAATAAAATAGACTATAAAAAATTCTGTAAAAATAATTATCTACGTCGCTTAGTATTATGCAATAGTCTTATCAGATCCTTTTTTTATTCATTCAAGTGAAACGAAAGATGTAGATGGTGCGACTAGTCTGAGTTTACTCTCGCAAAGGTAGTATATGGGAACATATGATACTATTCATCTAAAAAGCAATATGATCTATGTGAATAAAAACTATATTTTACATTACTAATAGCGTAATCTATATGAAGATGCTGTGTAATGCTTCCCTGACATACTAGAGGTTCCTACTGCTTTGAAAAGGAAGCAATAAATAAATGGAATCGGTAGGACCGCTTTCTCGGAAAAGATCGTAAAATAAGGATGAATATTTGTAAGTTGACAGAAGATGTGAAATCATTTAAAACCTCGATACAAAGATTAGTATAACACAAATTCCGCATATTCTCGTAAGAAAGCTAGAAATTATGATAAAAATTTCTTCATGTGCTTCTATTGTGATCAGATAGACGGTGGTTCCTTTTTTTTTTTTTTGAGAGAGAGAGGGTGCGATAGTTATTACAACGAGGAATGACTCTTTTCGAGTTACATAAAAAAATCTTTGTGCTCAGATCTCCGCGTATTTTCTTTTCTTTTGTTTTTTCGTTTTCATTTTCCAGTTAGAAGGTGATACCCCAAGCCAAACTTTCAAATTTTAACTGCCTCTGTTCTGTACATTATTATAAATTTTCTGTAATACGGCGACTCCGTTTCAAAGACAGGAAAAAATATCTTGGCGAATCGTTGTCACACCCTAACACGAATGGTACATGCAGGAACTTTATGTCTCTGTTACGAGATGAAACAATAAGAGTTGACATTCACCACTTGGTACTATTTCTAAAATACCTATCACATCTGTCTGCTTTTAGCGACATATTTCGTAGAGTACTAATGGCACTGCAATTGCAGTCAAACGATCTCTTTAGTAAAAGCTATCTGACACAATACCACATAATGTGGGATACACTTTTTTTTTAGTAGACATGCTAATCATAGTCGTACAATTCGATTCGCGCGGCTAAGTCGTCTTATGATTTTAGCGTCGTCCATTAAATACATTGCACCAGTAGCGTAACATGGGCTTATGCTTATATTATCATGGCCGCGACACAAGATTATTTGTCGTACCGATATGAGAAACAAGAAGAAGAACGCCGTTTGCATTCAATTAGGGCATAGTGTACGTAAAAATATGTTACTTGAAAATGACCTTAATTACATACACAATAAGAATTGTTTTCAACGTATTTTAGAGGCTTTTCCAGAAGAACTCTATTCTTTAGCTTTAAAATAAGGAAAAGTTTTTTTCACCAACTTACTTCTGCAGAGACTTTTGTTCACATAAAACTTATAACTTATACATATTACGAGACACGTATAGCATTTCGCTGTTCGCCGCTGTGCAGTATATATGTATAAAAATTAATGGCGATCGGTGCATTAGCTTTTACAAACAAGTTTGAAAGATGAGAAGATCCAAAGACAGGTTCCTTGCCAGCCAAATGTAACAAGGATTTACGGGTTTAGCAATAATGCTTTATATAAGCTTATGAGTAAATGACGCACTCAAGCACTGATACATGATGATCATCAGCAAATACATCATACCTCACACAGTCCATGTAAGTTTCTCAAGATGAAAGAAAAAAACTTGATATGTATATAAAATAATTGAGTTTCTATGTGATAATAAGCGCTTGAACATATTGATGGTTCAGTTTATTTTGGGATAAATTCGATGAAAAATGCAAGAGTGGAATGAATTGTTTTCTTTTATGAAAAAGGAGAGAATGCAAAGTAATTTAGTATTCGACTTCATGAGACCACATGCGAGACTTGGCGTATGCAACATAATCGCTAGGGTGAACGGCCTTAATATCAGCAGAGGTGGCAATTTCATCTCTGACAGCTTGGTCACACACAGCAGCGGCAACAACGGCAGAAACGTCACGAATACGCGTTAACTCAGGATAAAGGTATCCTCGGCTACGCTCCTCTTCAGTAAGAGAATCGGCCAAGGCAATAGATGCACGTAAAATCAAACGATTGGTGATGGAAGTGGGATGCGACAGAATGGAACCAAAGCCAAGACCAGGGAAGACATACATATTGTTACCTTGTCCAGGGACACGAACTTCTTTCGTCTCGGGTATAGTGTAAGCAGGGAAAGCGGTACCTGATGCAAAAACAACCTTGTTATTGGTAGCCTTCATGGCATCCTCGAAAGAGCATTCTGCTTTGGTAGAAGGGTTGGAGAGAGGGAATACAATGGGTTGGTCATTGATTTGACTCATACGAGTAAGGACATCCTTGTTAAAAGCACCATGAGTGGAAGAAAGGCCGATCAAGGTGGTTGGCTTGACATACTCTACAATATCTTCTAATGCCTTGTACTGGGCACCCTTATTATCCTTTCTTGCAAAATAGACCTTGTGATCTGCAAGACGATCGCCACGATCAGCAGTCACTAAACCCTTTGAATCACAAATATAGAATACATTTCTTGACTCCTCTTCAGTCAAACCGTGTTCAAGTTGCAAATATTCTTGGATTTGTCTAGCAACACCAATAGCGGCAGATCCGGCGCCATAAAATACAATACGATGATCACGCAAGGGGACAGACGACTCTGTTTCCACTTTTCTAAAGGCATTAATCAGACCTGATAAAATGACAGCCCCTGTGCCTTGAATATCGTCATTGAAACAAAGAAGATTGTTCTGATATTTCTCCAAGAGACCGAATGCATGTTCGCTAGAGAAATCCTCAAATTGAATCAACAAATCGGGGAAAGCGCGGGTCAGCGATTTGAGCACAGCGTCAACGCCCTCATAGAACTCCTTATCTGCAGGTCTCTTTTCGCGTACACCAAGATAGAATTCATCATTCAGGTTCTTCTCGTTGTTTGTACCAAAGTCCAAAACGATAGGCAAAGCACGGCGAGGATCGATACCTGCACCAGCAACATAAAGTTGGAGCTTACCCATACTGATTGGCATACCGTTCATACCAAGATCGCCAAGACCCAAAATTCTAGATCCATCTGTAATTACAGATATATCCGGTGTTTCGCCTGTACGTTGCTTATATGCCTCAATAATTCCATCCAAATGGGGGATATCCTTCATGGTGATATAAAGGCCATCAGCAGTACCTAAAGAAAAGTCAGCTTAGTAAATTGTCCGGCTCCGAAAATTCTCTTTTTCAATTACCTGGAGGAGACAAGAAAGGGTAAATATCAGAGTATTTTTGACAAGCCTCCCCGACAGTTGGAGTATAGATGATGGGAGCAAATTCCTAAAAGCAGTAATATTTAAGTTGTCTGCGTGTAAAAATGAATGAAATCTCAACACTTACCTCGATGTGATCGTTAACAAGCTTATAAAATAATCTGGTGTTGTTGTTTCGTAATTGGGCCATGAGCATGTACTTCTCAATGGGTGCTTGCTTTGATCTGAGGATTTTCAAAGCTCTATCGGCTTGCTTTTGAAAACTTTCAACAGCATAAGGTGTTTGACCGCTTAAATTCAACTTTTGGCGGAGACTGGTAGGGAGTGAAGTGCCTAGGTGATACAATGTTTTGCGTTAGTAAAATTGACAAATCCTTTGTTCTCTTCTCTTTTTACCTGTATTGAAATAAGGGGAATTGGCTGATTCTGCTACTTTCAGTTTTTGATATTTGTTGGCTGCTTGAACAATTTGTTCTTTTAAAGCTGGCATAGCAGCAGAGGGAGTTTGGGTATGTATTCTGGCAACAAATCCAGATTTGCCGCGTTGTGACCGGGCGATCGAAACGAACGACTTTGATAAAAGACGAGAGCTCATGGTGATCGAAAAATAAAACAGAGAAAAGTTAAGAAAAGAGAGAAGTAATAAAAAAAAAGGTTTTTAAATCACTTTGCAAGGAAGGGGAAAGTATTAAGAGTTTAATCGCAGGAAAAAAAAAATTAAGACATTTTATGAGCACTAGCAAATGAGAAACAAGTATGCAGTATGCGAGTCATGATGATTTGCGGTGTAAATCCATTCAATTCTTTTTGTCGGGCCTGAGTTACAAACAAATCTCACGCTTTTGATATATAGAAATTCATTTCTCTTGAAAATGACAAATCAACGGTTTTGTGCTACCTTTAGAAAATCAATCCTCTCTTGAGCCATTCGTAAGAGACGCGAATACTATTGATTTGCATCATTTTCTTTATAGATTTGGTAGGTGTTGATAAAAAAGCGTGCCGGCTGCATCGGTTATATCGTTTACAGAATTCACAGTCTTCCGCGGAACCTTCTACTTTTGTGCACTTGTAACAAATGATCATATCACCTATTTGTTTTGTTTGATCTCCTTCCCTCCAAGCTAACTTGACTTGGCCTTGATGGCTATTTTCATTTATTGATAAATTAAACCACTGCGCACAATAGATCCGCATCGATTGAAATTCAAGCTCCTCGTCAGTGATTTCCAATTGATATGAGTTGTTTAATAGTGTTTCAAATCGTAAATAGTCGGCTTGAGAGTTGTAACCTATACAAGTCAATTCCGCAATTGGTGTGACAGATGTTTGTATATCTCTATTACAAAGGATTGCGAAATACGTTGGTGGTGTGTGCAATATTACACTCCATTTATCGTGTTTTGCACGACTTAAAAGAGCCTGTTTCAAGTAAACACGCAGTATATGTTGCGAATCATGACAGGTCTTTATTATATGACATATATCAGAGAGAGGAAGGAATGAAAAGATGTGTAAAATAATATCAGCGGGTAATGCAATACTAAACATGATAAGAATAATTGATTGAAAAGAAAGTGAAAGAAATACATTCCTGCATGAATAGCATTATACTGGAATTGGCCCAGGGATTGATAAATTAAGAGAAGGGGTCTCCATAATGGTCAAGGATGGATGATTTTATTTGATAGAGGGTATCTTTATTTTTTATTTTTTTTGAAACCCTTGTTCTGGACTGTCTCTTTTCACATTGCAGAAAATGTTAATGTTGACAGGAAAATATAATTGCGCAATTAATTGGAGAAAACTGGTTCTAACTGAATCTCAGCTCATTGACTTGGGCATATACAAGTAATATATTATATGCATCAGCGTAGATACGTATAGTGCATAACTATTTAGGTCTAAGAGGGTGCCATGTATAGCGGAATACACGTCCTCAACCTGATTGGCTATCAACGTATATTTATTTAATTCTCTCGATGAACATACTGCTTCTTCACTCGGATTATCATTTTCACAATATATGTAGTCAATTTTTGCAAAGTTGTTAACAAGGTAATTGTTAAATTCTATTGCCTTTTAATGCTGCTTCTTCTGTGGTGTTTTCAAAATAATGTTACTTATAATCTTCATGCTCTTGACAGTGAGATCATCGGTATCAGCTGCTGTATTCATCCGGTCCTTCACAATCTTAGCTCGGTATCGCTGTTGATAGGCTCATATTATGATAGCTGGCCATTTCACTGACGGACCTTCAAAATAATCAGAGTCTTCATCACTTTATCCCTCTGTCCAAAACTCGAAGTAGGCAATTTCGACCTACAATTTGAAATGGAAAAAAAAGGAAAGTGTCAACCTGAAAAAAAAAGTAAGTTAGGGAACCAAATAAATATATTTTTATCAATGTAAATGCAATATCGCTTCATAAAAATAAAGAAATTACCCCACCTTTATCCCTTTGGTATATTGTCAATAACGATAGAATGAGCGTGTATTTTGCGAGTATTATAATTGTAGTAATAAATCAAAGGCATTGTCTTTTATAAATGAAATGCCCCAATTACTTCGCAAAATAGCAGATGAAGAAACAGCGAGTATTATAGGTCAACTAATTTTTTGTGTATGCACCAAACAAATAGTAATAATAATGAATATAATAATGTTATTAAAACCTCATGTCCTTAAGGGAGGTTGTAATATCGTAAGTGTATTTTTAACTTTTCGGGGATTGTGAAAGAAGGCACAGAATTATTAGATATAGTAGGGAAGAGCATACTATTTATATTTCATTATCATCGCTGATGTTATATAAAGGCCATAAGATTGTGCATTTCTAGAGTTCTTAATCGCATTCATTTAGACAAAATATACATACAATAACCCAGTCCTTTCCTTTCATACATTCATTCCCTTTATCATGCAACCCGTATCTTTCGCTTCTCGTCTCTTTTCATCTCTCACTCGTCGGGTTCAGCTTCGTCGTCAAGCAAGCCAATCATGTTTAATTGTCGATGAAGAGAGTGATTTTCAAAGTATCAATTCATATGAAACCAGCGTCTCTTACTCCAGTGATAACAGTGGATGGCACTACTGCGATAAGTGCAAAATAGGCTTTGCTTCACTAAGAAGACAACACTGGCATACCTCATTATGCAAATCTCAAGAATAAAGAATAGTCGACTCATGTTCTCAAGGGTTATAACGTATACGATAGAATTTCGAAATTGCTTTAGAATAAAATTAGCTTCCTTTCGTTTTTGAATCGGTTAAAGGGAGTTTACGAGTTGTTGTTTGTTGTAGTCTGTGAGAGAAGGTTGAAGGTTCTAGATCCGCTTGAAATATATTTTAAACCGAGCAGCAGCATTTCGATCCCTGAATTTTTTCTGGCGTGGAAAACTCACAACTCCTCTCTCCTGAACATGCTATTCCAATTGTTGTTATTATAGAAAACGGGGCTGGTTTTGTTAACTTGTTTATAGTTTTGAAAAGTGAAGAAAAAAAATATATGAAATACACTGAAAGGAATTTTTTGTGATAGAGTAAATTGTATATAAATGCTAAGTTGAATGCAGTCTTAAAGGAAGAAGTAAAAAAAGAATTTTTGTCGTTATATGTATATGCTGTTGAAGGGTTTTTTTTTAAAGGAAAGGGTATAGAATTTGTCGATTTTTTGATCTACATTTTGAACTTTTTTTTTGGTTTTGTGCAGTTTTCCAGTGGATGTTGAGTTTTGTGAAAGAATTAGTCGGATAAGCTGTAACGAGGAACGCTTGAGGGACTCATGTAATCAAAGATGTCTGGGGTAGTGCGAGTAGACTTGCTGATAGTGATAGAGGTACGTCTCTCATGATTGAAAGAGGAGAAGAAGGGGTCTAACAATGGAGAAGCTGGTGGAGAACATAAAGCAGTACTCTTGGTATTCTTATCATTAGAAGATACCAAAGTGTGCTTATGATTAACATCTTGAATACGACATGATTCTGAGCAATACAACTATAGAACAATGCACATTAGTAAAATGGATATTGTACGAATTGAATCATTTTATAGACTTACGTTTTCCTCAATACAATGACGATCGCAGATGATACACCAAGAAAGATCCATGTTGAATAAAATATGAGTGTTTAAACAAGAATGTTTATATGCGTTATGAAATTGGCAGTATAATTTTGAAAATTATGTTTGTAGAATAAAAGAGAAGGAGAGAAAGAAGAGAGAATGGACCGCTTCTAAAATTCAATTTATAGTCCCATGAAAAGCATGAATTTAGATGGAAGCGGGATGTGTAATTGTGGAAATGTGAGTAATCATCATCTAAATGCCTAACCCACGTAAGGCGGAGATTTTTGGTATTATGATTCATCCAATTAAGCACAGCACGTTTTTCTCACAGGTGAAAACTTTCCACTACAATACACTCCCTCGACAGCAAGGGGACCGTGCACGTTGATCCAACTTGAAATTTATTTTGATATAATCTAATTTAGTCTACAATCTCCAAAAATCCCCATCAGAATGAATAGCAAATAATAAAATTCTTTCTTTTACTCTCGTCCAAAATCTGTTCCGTCCCATTCGTTCTTTTTACCTGCAAAATATTCAAATACCGTTACCGTTGAGTTGTGAGAAAAATAAAAAGTGTGGAACGAGAAAATATCGCTCACACTAACATTTTATCGTACCTTTATTTTATCATTCTAGGCCATGTAGTCATAATTTTTGCTCTAGAGCGTACGTACGTTGCTGCTGCGTGGAAAATTTGAGATCCGCCACCTCCATGCAAAAGATATATTCTACACTGTTCGATAAAACCCTAACTAAAATAGAGCGACAAATTATTTGTTTGTTGTTTAATTGGCAATCTATCCGTTATCCTTTCGCATTTTAACTTTTACATCCAAAAGGTTAAAATATTGGACTATCATGTGCTCACTACCGAGTGTCTAGAATCGATAATTTTTTTCTTGTATTACACAGATTTTGATTTGATTTTTTGTCCTCTATGACTCTCTCCAATCAAAATTGACATGGCGCCATGCTTGTCACCGTTGGGAAAGCCGGATAAAAGTTGTCTGTGCTTAAAAACTATGGAATTCTCTTCCAATCAATGGAGTAAATTATTTGCACATAACAGAAGCAAGCGTCTAAAGGGAGACAAGATGATTCCAAAGATTAGTGCAGTGATTACCGTTTCATGATCTCAAAGAGAGCGAAAAAAAAAGTGAATTTTTTTTTCAGTGAAATTCTCATTTTGCAAGGCTTTGCAATGTGTTACTTACCAGTGTATGATGATTTTACTGAATTATACCTAATTCAGAACCAAGTGAAAAAAAAACTAATGCTGTGAAAAATGAACAGCCATTATGTAATAAATTAAATTTAAAGTTCAAGAAATGCAGCATTGATAATCTCTGTCATCATAAATACAATGCCTTTAAAGTACGCGTAATGCAATTACATCGATCTCTTATTGCACCATCAGCTTTGCTCGGAATCCGAACTTTGGCGTTGTCGTTTTAGATATTTCTCCGCGAAATAAAACAATTTGCTGGTATAAATGGCACGCATTGCCTTTTGCAAGGAAATTCCATTTATCGTGTTTGTTATGGTTTGATCTACATTTTTTAATTTCTATGGAATTCCATTATATACGCGTAGACCCTTGCGCATGAATGGTACTTAAAGTACAAACACTATCGTTGTGTGTAATAAATGCGTTTTGCACAAGACGGCGTAAAATTTTGTCATCGAGTTTTACACGAATAATGCAAACGTACACATATAAACCCGTGTTTCCGGAAATTCAATCTATGCACAAGACTTTTAGTATCGCGTATATGTAACGATGTACTCAATAAAGCCGTATATATCATCGAGATAAGAGCGTGTTCAAATATATACATTTCTCTTTTAATTTGTATTATTTAAGCAATTTTAATGACTCGTGAATTAAAGTTTCGATGCAAGTAAACAATCGTATCACCAATCGAAGGCATTGACATCCAAAAATTTGACTTAGACCCATCATTTGATTTTTTAGACAAACACTTGTCCTCATTAGTCTTTAATAGTTCGCTGAGTATAATTGGCCAAAATGCTCCAAAAACACGTGTGGTCGTTTTAGCTTTTATTAAAGCTCGTTCTTTTATTTCAATACACTTTCTGATGTATGTAATACGCCAAAATTCATCATTCTCAAATCAATAATGCAAATAAGACCCACAAAAAATTAGGTGGTTTTGTTTACGTTCAAAATGGGCGTAATCAAGAAAATGCAATATATTAAGGATCGACATATACTCTTGATTCTTTAAGAGAACAAATTCACCAAGAATGTACTGTTTTCCTAAAGAGTAATTCCCCATTCTTATACAATATATGTAAAGTTGATTTAGAAATAGAGTCAGATCGCGTACTGCAAGTGCTGATTATATACTCCTTAAATGAAAGCGTGCATGCTTCTCTGTAATGCCAATATAATACACATGTGCATATCATTCTTTTATTTATGAGTTGCGCGTACTTGTCAAGAACGAGTTGTCACAGAAGAATGCACTTATTTTCACCTATCAAACACCCAACCCTTTCCCTAAGTTATCTACTTTTAATGATTCTGTAGATGTATGCCCAGCTCAAGGCAACAGTAGAATTTTCTAAAATATGCACATTAATTGTCGAGTGTTGCGCAACTGAATATCTGAATTTACCTGGATCATAAAAATGTAAGAACGAGGTAATAAATATCCACGTTGTCAAAATAAATCGTTGAATACTGCCATCTGGTGTCTTGTGTTCACTTTTAAACTCGGATCCTCTTTCAATTTAGCTCCTTTCTTGGCTATTTCTAATTGCATGCGGCTTATACTGCGGCTGTATTCATTACACACTTATGATAGACGTAGTAATGGAAGTTCAATAAAACGATTTGAGTTATCTGTATTTTCACATTATGAGAGAAAGTGTCTACTTATTTTTTTCCATAAAAAAGGTCTTTCATATTATATGGATCTACAAGGTTTCACAAATATGAACATGATTTAAGAATCATTTGAGTTACATCATTCCCGCTTAAGCGACAACATCGATATCTTTAAACAAGGTGTACAGAAGTCATACCATTATGCCAAGCGAGAACGTACTACATTATTCCCTACTGTGGTGTGATATGCAACACTTGGCGTACGTCTATACTGATTAAATAGTGGGAAACTCAACATGTAGGAAGCTAAAATGGTTTCTTATTTTGCATCGTTCTTTTTTTCATATACAGCTCTCGTGTCACTTTAATTTGTTAAATTAATTGAGACTGTCAATAAGGACGATAAAAGAAGCAAAGGCTTTTGAGTCTAACCTGAGCAACTAGTGAGTAGTGGACGTTTGTGAGGAAACCATTGTAGTTGTTGCTGCAATGAACGGTCTCATAAGGGCAGGGGGGTTGTTACGTACAGTTAATTACACAACAAGGTTCATCCGAATGATCACTTGGGCTCAAAGATTCTGCAATTGCTGCGGTTTTTATCACATTGACATAGGGAAATAGTAAGAAAGAGAAGCATGAAAAGATTGTAACAATGCCAAGATCTGACATAGTATGTTGTGTATATTGAAGTATGGGTATCCGATTACATTCACTTCAACCATTGACAAAAAGTGCTTTACACAATTTGAAAGAAAATAACTATACCATATCTGGACACGAATGCGCGAAAATATCCTGACCAAGAAGAAGTGCAAGAAATATGAAGGAAAATGTGCCTACACCTTATAGTTTTATACAATATCTGCTACATATCACTTCACTTTAACCCGACCACTATTCCGAAATAAATTTGGAATATAGTCATCAATTGAACGGTTTTAAATTCAAATATCATTGAATGATGCAAATTTATTGAATATTCAAGCAATTGTCGCTATAAATGATGTATGGGATAGCATGCAGATGATAAGTAGTTGATTCTGCGTCTGCAATGCAAGTAACTTTGATTGTCACAAATGTTAAGCCATCGCTTATGATCCTCGTATTTTGCAAGACTTTTGGTAAATGTTGTCAATGTCCTACATAATACATTTCCTTTTAATGAGATCATACATATTACAAAGCATAGTACATTACTATCTCCTTATTACTTAATGATCCCTGAGTGTATATATACAGTTCAAATGAACTTGGGACTGATATCGTTTGAGTTGGATGTTCTATTGTCATCAATAGTACAAGGATAAAATCGATATATGTGAGGTTCCCCATGGATGACAGGAATAGAACGCAACTCAGGATTCAATGGGTCTTTTCTGTAGCAAAGCTCTAAATCTTCATAAAAATCCAATCTTTTCAAAAGCATCTCTGCGTTTTGTTTGTTATACTTTTTGCAAAAGAAGATACAAACTGCTTGCTCTTTGGTAATTATTTTCGTCGTCGTCATACTGAATGAAATGAAAAGAAAGAAAAAAAGGAAATTGAGTCTCACAGAACGTCCGTGTACATGATAACCAAAATAAAATTTATGTGGTTAATTGATAGACGGTGTGACAAAAACAAAGCCAAGTGTTTGTGACACAAAACTCGGTTGTCTATAGTGAATGGTGATGATGATGATGAGCCAAGAGATGTTCAGGGTCATCCCAACGAAACTTTTCCCAATGGATGTGGATGAATAAGGGGGGCTAGTATGTATTTCAGAGCAAAGCATTTTTGGTTGAAAAATGCGTTAATTGCATACCATCCACACCAACAGTGTGCAAATGTGTGTTTAAACGCTTCACTGTAACAAAATATGTCAACACTACCCCGAAGGAGTGAAGATTACTTTTTATGGTCCTATCAAATGATACTTGACAAATAGAGGTAGCAGCATGAAATCTTGGCTGTCTAAACCTCACCCTACTGCCGGAGATTGATCCTGAGTGTAACATCGAAATTTAGTGTCGCCGAAGTAGAGTGCCGAAAATAGAAACTTGGAGGGTAATAACATCATTTTCTTGGCTGTAAATAGAGGGTAAAGCGGACCATCAAATACTGTGCGTCACTCATTTTTTCCATTCTCATATAAATAATAGCCTCGCGTTTCTCTTTTTCTCTCTTTCTTTAGTTTTTACTTTTAATAAGAATATAATATATAAAAATGGAGGACGAAGTCGCTGCTGTAAGTAAAACCACCAAGTGCAAAAGACAACAGTCGCTTCAAGTGTTGTGTGTCGTCTTCATCTGCAACAAAGTTTCTCATCTCGTTTTCTATTTTTATTTTTATAGTTGGTTATTGATAATGGTTCCGGTATGTGTAAGGCCGGTTTCGCTGGTGATGATGCTCCTCGTGCTGTAAGTAAAGCTAGCATAAACTTGATTTCGAGGAGTTGTTGCTGTAAAAGAGTGAATAAAAAAAAGGGGGCGAAAGTTTTTCTCTTTTCTTTCTTTGTCACTGACAGGAGGAGGAGGAGGAGGGGAAAAGAAATCCCTTTCACTTTTTGCAGCAGCAGCACCATCTTGCTCATCTCGTTTTCTCTTCATCTCTCAAAGCACGTGTAAGCTCATATTTTATTTTTACATGGTTAGGTCTTCCCTTCTATTGTCGGTCGTCCTCGTCACCAAGGTGTCATGGTCGGTATGGGTCAAAAGGACTCTTATGTTGGTGACGAAGCCCAATCCAAGAGAGGTATCTTGACTCTTCGTTATCCTATTGAACACGGTATTGTTACCAACTGGGACGATATGGAAAAGATCTGGCATCACACTTTCTACAACGAACTCCGTGTTGCCCCCGAGGAACATCCTGTTCTCTTGACTGAAGCTCCCTTGAACCCCAAGTCTAACCGTGAAAAGATGACTCAAATCATGTTTGAAACTTTCAATGCTCCTGCTTTCTACGTTTCTATTCAAGCTGTTCTTTCTCTCTACGCTTCCGGTCGTACCACTGGTATCGTTCTTGATTCTGGTGATGGTGTTACCCACACTGTCCCCATCTACGAAGGTTACTCTCTTCCCCACGCTATCTTGCGTTTGGATATGGCTGGTCGTGATTTGACTGATTACCTCATGCGTATCCTCGCTGAACGTGGTCACTCTTTCACCACCACTGCTGAACGTGAAATCGTTCGTGATATCAAGGAAAAGCTCTGTTATGTTGCTCTTGACTTTGAACAGAAATGCAAACTGCTGCTCAATCTTCTGCCCTCGAAAAGTCTTATGAACTTCCCGATGGTCAAGTCATCACTGTTGGTAACGAACGGTTAAAGAGTTTTTTTATATGAAAGAGTATAAGGTATCAGTGTACTTATTCGAATATTTAGTTTCCGTGCTCCTGAAGCTCTCTTCCAACCTTCTCTCTTGGGTCTTGAAGGTGCTGGTATTCACGAAACCACTTATAACTCCATCATGAAGTGTGATGTTGATATCCGTAAGGACTTGTACTCTAACATTGTCATGGTAAGTGGTTATTTATATATTGTTGTGTAATGGAAACGGGATACTAATAAGTACGTGTGTGTGTGTGTTTAGTCTGGTGGTACTACCATGTATCCTGGTATTGCTGACCGTATGCAAAAGGAAATCACTGCTCTTGCTCCTTCTTCCATGAAGATCAAGATCGTTGCTCCTCCCGAGAGAAAGTACTCTGTCTGGATTGGTGGTTCTATTTTGGCCTCTCTCTCCACTTTCCAACAAATGTGGATCTCCAAGCAAGAATACGACGAATCTGGTCCTTCCATTGTCCACAGAAAGTGTTTCTAAGTCGTTTTCTCTCTCTCCTCTTCATCTTTTTTTCTTCTTATTTTTGACACACATTCCTCTTTTTTTTTAGTATACTTTTTCAAAATTGCATATACTTTTTTATATTCTCCACTATATAAACAACCTTTTTTTATATCACAAAAGTACTTTGGCTTTTTTCACTGTGATTGAATTTTTTTTTAGCAGCAGCAGCCATGCTGTCAAGTTGAAATGCAGTAAACTCCGGGGTTCTTTTCTCTTTATCTCATTCAGTCAATTTATAAAATGAACCCTGCAAGAAAAGCTGAATCGTGCGATTACAATCCTTTAAAGGAATGTCTTGCAAAGAACGATAATGATAGATCCAAATGCATGAAGGAATGGGACGAATTCCAAAGAGCATGTCGTGAAAAGAAGTAAGACCCTTTGAATACGTTATTGAGTTCACTTTATCTCACACTTGTTGAATTAGGCGCTTAGCAAATGACAAGTCTGATTGTGAAGCTTGTAAAAAAGACTAGACTACTACCTAGACACACTGTACCATAGCAATAAAATATTTCTTAAGTAATCAATCACCTTTTTGTATTTTGAGTTGTGTGCTTGGCGGCGGAGTGACCTCACCTGGGGAAAGAAGATCTCTCCTAGAATTCTTTATTTCTGCAAGAAGTGGGGCCATATTTTTGTCTTAGCATGAGTAGTAGTTTTGAGTTTATTAAATAACGAGTAGTAGCGAAAGTAAAGTTTTAAAGAAAATTAATGGGAGAAGGAAAGTCTTTTAAAGATGCTCTTGTGTTCATGCTTTCCTTCGGGATGCTCAGGGTGAGCTCTGACAATGATTGTAGTACAGGGACTGTGGTGACTACAGTAATCGCTCACGCTACCCAAGAAAGCTCTATTGTAGTACAAATATTAGCCATCATGCAATCATAGCAACCATTGAGTTCTATTTACCTCTTTACTGTGCCCAATTGACGGGAACCCATCAGTAAAATATCAGCCTTTAATTCAGTGACCTTGCGAATGATCTCGACCTTGGGGTCACCCAACAGAGCAATAGCACGGACAGCGATCTACGCATGTACTTGTCAAAAAAACCATTCCTCAATAACACACAAAGCAACATAGTTTACTTACATTCATGGCCTTTAATCTATCAGCATAGGATTTAAGCAATTTATGACTCTTGATCTTTTTAGTTTCATCAAACTCCTCTACAAAGTTCTTGGGACTGATGTAAGGAGCCATAGGAGCATCCACTGTACGGGTGTTCAAGAAGACAACCTGTTACAAATGCATATCATCTAAGTCTCAATTTCTTCGACGTAATTTTCTATATATACTTACGAGATCAGTGGCAGGATTGATAATGTTATTTAAAGCCCAATCAAAGACGTATTCGGCAGATCCTTCATCAATACTCACAGCGATGATACGCTTCAAGTCCTTATGAGTGCTATCAGGATGAATAGCTTCATCGACAATCATGGAGTTTGGCATTTTGATTTATATTTGTATGTGTGTGTGTGTGTGTGAGAAAGAAAAGAAGAAATCAGAATATGCGGAAAAAACCAAAGTTATTTATACTTTTTTTCCTGCTTTTTTTGATCTGTCAAATAATGCATACACAGATCGTTTATCAACCGAGGCATCTTTTTGTATTATTATTCTTTTAATTTCCCTCTTATGTGCCTTTTATTGTGCAGCGCTCACGGCCTTGCATGTGCTATGTACAATTATATATCAGAGTTAGAAATACTCTCCTTGATTTAGGTACAAAGCTATCATTGTTGAGAGATGACGCTGTTTAAAGTCATATTACTTTTACCCCAATTTACAAGTCCAGATATATCATTTGGAAAATATCACCCAGCAATATCCGAAAATGTCCGTACACAACCTTTGTTATTGTTTCTGAAATAAACTACTATATTTGATCTAAATGAAGTGATAAGCAACGCGTTGTGTGTGAATATTATGCCAACTGAGTTTTGAACAAATGTCAAAAAAACCGCACGATTTTTATGAGTGGGGGAAAACCTAAACCACGATTTGGAACCAATAAAAAGACGTCATAAAGACATACATTATTGGGATGGGCCTTGTTCTGTTTAGAAGGCATGATTTTTAATCTCTCTCTACTTCCCCCGGAAGCGATTCTCGGCATATCATTTCTAAATGTAAACGGTTACACGAAATGGAGCCGTTTTCCATATTAATTCTTCGCGCTTAGCAGACATATGATTTTGAAGCATATAATTCACCCTGACGGAACAGCCCGTAAAAGAGAAAAATGAGCGATTTTTTATGGCTCTCCTCCGTTGATTCAGTCAGTACTACACATGGTCCAGTACAAATCTACTCAACTACTACTATTACTACTACTACTTTGACAAGGGACGTGTCATACCAATCATTCTGTTTAAAGTTTAATATATATTAAGAGATTTGATTTTAAGTAAAGAAGAAAAAAAAAGGAAGAGAAATAAAATTATGTAGAGAAGAAATATAGAATAAAAGCTCTAAATGGCAGATGGAGATATCTTCATTTGATCAACAGGAATAGGGTCAAAGTTATGGATATCAATACCTTGAGCAAGAAGTTCTTGTTCATAGTGTGGTGGGACTAATCGTCTAATTAAATCAGGTCGAATAGATAATTCTATGTATGTAAAAGATACGTAAAAGAAATGAGTAAGAATACACGCACATATTTCATTATCAATTATCAACGAAACGTACCTTGTCGGGAAAAGTTTAATACTGGTGGTAAAGGTTGTCCATCGGGTAATCTTGTGTTGGGATCACGAATGGGATCGAAAAATGGATGAGCTAATGCTTCAATAGCAGTAATTCTTTGTTGAGGGTTATACTGCAACATGCGAGACAATAAATCAACTGCTTCGACATTGGCATGAGTAAAGATCTATGTAAACATGATGAGTTCATCTTGTACACACACACACACTATACAACTAATTTACCTTTGAGAGAGGATGAGGTTTAATCTGAGGGAATCTATGTTCGACGTAGCTTGCATTCATAGCAGCAATTTCTTGCTTGGAGGGAGTACCCAAGATCTTGATGATTTCAACTAGTTGGTCAATACCACTGTCTCCGGGGAAGAAGGGTTGTCCCAAGATCAATTCAGCCATAACACAACCTGTTGACCAAACATCGATGCTAATAGTATAGTTTGTTGCGCCAAAGATCAATTCTGGAGCACGATAATAACGAGAACAAATATAAGAGACGTTGGGTTCACCAGCAACAAGGATTTTGGCACTAAAGTGGGATGAATAGCATGTAAGTCTCTTTAACCATCTTTACCCTTTTCAAGCTATTAACATACCTTCCAAAATCACACATTTTACAAATACCAGTTGCTGGGTCGAGTAATACATTTTGAGGCTTGATATCACGATGACAGATACCAAGAGAGTGAATATAAGCCAAGGATCGAATCACTTGATACATGTAGAGTTGAACAAGGATCATTGGCATTTGTTGCTTTGCTTTAGAGTAATGCCTAGTTGCTCTGTATAAAGTATCGGGTACATATTCCATCACCAAATTCAAATAAACTTCATCTTCCTTATTCTCGACTTGATTATAAAAATAAGATTTGAGTTGACAAACATTGATATGGTCAACAAGACGCATAATTTGCAATTCACGATTCTAAAATGATTTCCCAAATATCAATCCAAGCACATACACAACACACTTCTTTATCTTATTTTACCTTGAATCTTCTATCCTGCAATACCTTCTTGATAGCAGCATCTTCGTTTGTCTCAACAAGTCGCGTTTGATAGACAACACCAAATGAACCATTACCAGTAATTTTTTTATTTACATATTCAAGTTTAATTTGCTTTCCACTTTTGGCGTCCTTTGCAACTACTTTTATCGTTTTTTCATGGTGAGCTACAATGGATAGAAAATCATGTTAATTTCGAATCTTAGTTTAATGTGACAAAAGAGACATTATGGGAACACAATGACGACGACGACAACGACAACGACGACGTCTCGAATCAAGTAAAAAAAAAAGTTTTTTGTAATTTCACCATGATTTTCTTTCTGTCCCCACAATAAACTCGTTTTTTCGAATCGACGCAGGAAATGACTTTACCTGTCATGTTTTTTCGAGATTTGTTTAATAATTTACAGAAAAAGAAAAAAAAAGTAGTTTTTTTTATTATTTTTATTTTTTTATATCCCTTGGGGGGTGTTTAAAAAAAAAGGAAAAATAGAAAAAAGGTAATTCGGAGATGGATGTGAGCCATTTTTTAGCGATTGTTTAGCCCAAGGTGAAAGAAAGGAATCGACAGTGAAAGTCTGTACAGAATTATGTTAAGTTGTCTCTTGTTTGCAAATCAAAAAAGTGATAAGCTGGAAGGGTTCCAAGTGAATGGAAAGATCATTTCTACGTTTTACTACCCACAGTTCTACCACGACTCCTACATGACGTAGGATTTACCAACACTATTGGTGATCGCTGGAATAAAATTGCCTTTTATGAAATCTATAAAGTTTTGATGCTACAAAAATTACCTTATACGCTAAAAAAAATCAATAGACTATTTGTTTACTACTTGTTACTACCATTTTTCGCTAACAATAGGTATTATTTATGTCAAACCTTGTGTGTAAAAATAATTCGTATTACAAGTGGGCCATGTCATCAATCTAATCATTTAAGGAATCAGCTTCCAGACTTTTTAAAATAATTATAAACCCGCTAATACTTTATTCTATACTTGTGATAGACATTTTGATGACATGCGAGAATAAAAGCCTTTATGAGATCAAATACTATACCATCGCCAGTATTTTATAAAGAGTGTTTTCCAGAGTATATAAAGATAAAGATAACCTCTACCATCGCTTAGGGTGCCACATAGATCGTAAACATGACAGCAATAGCGTCAATGTTGATGATGATAGCCACAGAATTGGGTCGCGAGGGTGCGTTTTTAAGACTCAGCAACAGCTCCCGACAACAACGATCCTTTTTTCCAGCATGTGGGTATAATTGACACATTGCGTTGCCACCGCAGTAACAACCGATTGCTGCTGCTGCAATCAAAAATTTACATGAAATATCTCTGACACATTGAAGATGGTCAAGATAATCTATGTTTCTACATTACCGAATTGCCTACGGAAAAACTGACGCCTGAAACTCTACCTACCTGGGTTGACGCCATATTTTATCCTTACAAGTCAACAAACAAATGAATTTAAGCTTCTAATTGTGCAAGATTTGCGGCATGCGATAGAGATTGACAAAAAGCCCTGCATAAATGCTGGACGTGCGAAATTCGATGTTACGTACTTTTAATATTCAAGTACTACTATGTACCATAACAAGCAAAAAATATTAGCCATTATTATTACAGACAAGAAGTGTATGATGCATGTACATACTGTCAACGTCTAAAAAAGCTTTGTAATCCTTTTACTTAATCTGCGACATACCAGACCCTGCAGCTTGGCATTTATTCTACTCAAATCTAATATCCTCAATGCCGTAGCGATCACTTGTAAAGACGCTGCTCACAATTCCAAGGCTTGGGATAATGTTTCCTCAGAAAAGCTGGCGCTTGTTCTTGGCTTATTCATCAGTGACGGCCTAATTTTGTTAGCATAGTTCGGTCTCATACGCCACACTGCAAGACATCTTACTATGCCTCAAGGGTCCAGCCAAATGACCCTATGTCAAGCGGTGCGCCAATTCGGTCACTTGGGGGGAGTGCGGCAGTTCGGCATTTTCCGCAGTAAACATCTTGGCAATGAATTTAAATAGGTGCCAGACGCATAAAAATAAATAAATTTTTTTCTTTCCCTAATAATGCCAAATTTATATATCACCTTGGACGAAAAATCACCACCACTACAGCTCAGCTTCAACGAGAAATCATCACTTAGCTGGGATACGGTAGTAGGAGCTGTCGTTAATGCAAATGCCTCCATTCGATTGCCCTTGGTTTTATACCATCACACAACAGACACGAGCGTGGAGTCAGACGCTCAGTTACAAGCATTACTAATACACGAGGACGTCCATTTATTCACCACAGCACGCCATGTGGATGACAAGTCCACAGCAGCAGCAATAAAGGAACAGACAGCATCATCATCAGTACCACCTATGAGTGCCTTTAATCGATTAGGACAGTTGATTGAGAACAACAAACGCATCATCTCCTCGAGTCGACACCTTTCTCGAGGTGTGGGGATCCTTGCCTCAGCAATTGCTTTAGACAAAACCAACAAGGATTTTGATAACGAATTCAAGGCTTTAGAAAAAGTCATTGAATCAAGAGAAGATAGTAACACTGTTGATGAGGAAGAGCCCTTGATGTCTGCCTTTCGAGAACATGCGCGTGGGAGGGGCGGTAGACCTGGTTTTGGAAGAGGCTTTGGTGGTCACCATCATCACCCTGCTGATCGTGGTGGATTTGGCCCACGAGGAAGAGGACACCATCATCACCACCACCACCATGGTCCACCGATCGATTTTCTTGGTATGATGGGCATGGACGACAAGAAGCATAAAAAGCATAAAAAAGCACAAGCCTGTTTCCTAGGAGGATCCTCCCCTTCTGGGGATGAAGAAGTGGATGCCCTACGTTCTCGCATGAAAAATACACATATCCACCCTTCAAAAGATAAAAAGAAGCACCAAAAGTAATACTATACCCCCTTTATCCACTTTTATATAAACAATTGTAATTTATTCTAAAAAATGTCCAATGTGTGTGTGTTAAAAATAGGAGAAGAGGGGAATGATATTTTTGTGTTCATTAATTAATCAAGGTTTTCTTGTTGAGGGGTTTCATCGGAAGCGTAGCTATAAGTCTTTTCGTTTGTTGCTTCAAAAGCGTAAAAATCAGCAACAGTCAATGGTCGTGTATTGATTTTCTATATGAGTACGTTAGTCTCATTTCATACACTTTTACTTTTTCATATAAACACTTACAGAGGTATCTAAATCGATCAAATCTTGACTGGCATCGTTACTTGAGACAGCGGGTTGAACGGATCTGACATATTCACGGATAGGTATCATGGCTGCATTACGACAAAGTTCCTTTAAATCACTACCAGACAAGCCAGCGGTTCTCTGTACTAATTCCGTCATATTGAAATCGGATGCCAATTCAATATCCTTCAACAATAATTCAAGGATGCTCTTTCTTTGTGATTCGCTTGGTAATCGAACTGCAAATCGCTTTGGCATTCTTCTCAAAATTGCAGAATCGATATCGTTGGGTCGGTTGGTAGCACCCAAAATGACAATACGGCTATCTTCTCCCGTGGTCAAACCGTCCCAAAGACTCATAAATTCAGCCTTCATCATACCTGTTGTTTCATGATCTGTGCTTCTACGTTCACGCAAAAAGGAATCAATTTCATCAATGAAGACAATACAAGGTTGTAATTTTCTGGCTAAAGTAAAGACGGCTGACACAAGCTTGTTGGATTCACCATAGTATTTATCAGTCAAGGTGGAGACATGGATGTTGATAAATGTGGCTCCACTTTCTTTAGCAAGCGCTTTGGCCATCATGGTTTTACCACAACCAGGTGGGCCGTATAATAAAACACCTCTGGGAGCTCCAAGTAAGCCTGAAGCCGATGTGAATAATTCAGGATAACACAATGGGTAGATGACTCCTTCACGCAGATCTTGAATAATGTGATCAAGACCACCGATCTCTATCATAATGAAAAATAGTCCGTCAATATCATGTTCCCTTCTATCGCTCTATTTCTCTACGTTACGCTTAAAGTTGACAGTAATTTCATCAGAATGAATAACTTCAGCAGCAATAATTTGTTCATATTCTGTTAATTTTAAATCCTTGGCCTAAAATTATACAATAAAAAAGTATTTAGATTCCTATTCAGGTCTTTTTCAAATAAGCTCCTTAATGACTTACACCTAATTTACCAAGGACTCGGTTACTCTTTGCTTTCGCTTCTTGACGTTTGGCCTTGGTAGGATCCAAAGAGCTAACGATAAACTTGAAGGCAAAATAAAAAGCTACTTGAGAAAGAGCAAATACAGCAGCTATCAAGAAACATACGATTTAGTTAAAGTGGCTCCCATTTGCACCCAATTTACTGTCATTTACCATCTGCTGCATACTTTTTAGTTTCTGGACGTTGTAACCAAGATTTAAGCATGGTGAGTTGAAGAAAAAAAAAAATATAGAAGGGGAATATCTGCTTATGGTATGTGTGTGAGTTAAAGCGAAACCACCACTCTATTTTCACATGAGACGTGACTACTATCGACGGTGAGCGCAGTGATTGGACATTTTGCCTTATTGTCCTTAAAAAGTGACATTTCAGCTTGTCAGCAAAGCGGAAAGGAACATGGTTTTGATGTAGTGCAAACAAACCTACCTGTTCAGGTACATTACATTATAGAGATCTTAAAGGCTCAAATATGGATAAAAGGAAGTATTGGCATACAAAAATGGGTTCAATATCAATGTAAAGGGTATTTATTGTATGGTTGAAAGTAATCGTTTATTTACTAAAATAAAATGAAAGTAACAATATATGGCGCCTATATACTCTTCTTGGTTTCTCAAAGTGAAATACTTTGATACTGACAGGACTAACCAACGTGAAGGTGAGAGTATGACTAGTCCCAAAAAATGAGTTTTTCGAACGCTCTCACTGTTCTTGACCCCCCCAAGCAAACAGGCTGCTCCGTCTTTCAGGTTAAGGTGTGATCAAACTTGTTCGTAAGTGTCACCAAACTAGGGACAGAGAAGACTCACATCAAAAGAACTCACCCTCAGATCCTACCCCCAGATCGTAGTATTCCTCAGATCCCAAAGTAACTCAATAGAGAAAAAAAAAAAGAAAAATTAATTCACTTAAAAACAATCATTATTCGTCAGATGATCTAGATTTTACTAAAATGGAACATAAATTTGCGCCTCCCACCATTTAACATTTTGTCATTTTACACTCAATCAAACGTAAACAAGTAATTAAGAGAAGGATTTCTGTTGGTTAACAAAAGAGTTTCAGGTTTGCACGCTGAACAAACGTTTCTATGCACTCATATAACAAGGGTATTTTTTAAGGAGGTGGATTTTATTGCCTAAAAAAGTATCTTTGTGTTTCCCCACATTTTTAAGTTTTGACATTGATGGTAATACAAGTCAAATTTATCGTCTGTATGCCCATGTTTACAGTCTCACAGATTGTAAGTTCATCCATAAGGATAACAAATCGCGCTATTCTGATGCTATAAATAAAATTATGGGATGAATGCTCACGTTAAGTGATTCATTACGGTCAACACAATTGAACGCGGTGCTTCATTTGTATATTCATCAAGATGATGGAGGAAGAACGCAATAATGCAAAGACACAAGGGGATAAATATACACACTTATTTATTTATAATTTTTTTTGAAAAAAACTACTCGAGTAGTTGTTTTACGCTCTTCTTGTTGAGCAGTTTGACTTCAACTGAAATGATGCCGTTGTACAACAGCATCAAATCTTGGTTGCTGATGTTTGTTTTTTAATCTAATATCAGCGTAATTAGCAAGATTTTTGCTCTTGCTAATTTTATTTTTGTGGCCTTGTTTTTGATTGCATTCAATTGGGTGAATGCTTCCTCTTTAGAGGGCAAATTGTCAAAGCCAATTGCTTTGTGATATTGGCATTGAACCAATCTGCCCTCTAAATCAGCTGCTTCGGCTTCATTATATTCACCAAGAAGCACATGGTGCAGAAGGCGAGAGCAAACAGAAACGAAAGTTTCTGGCTCTGAGCCAAACAATTTTAATTGTTGGGGGGTGGTAAACCCCTTCTCCGCAAAGTACTCCGATTTATAGCACCACTTTTTCAAGCTTGCGTTCTTCTTATAGTTGCGCAGCATTCTGATGTGGTTGCTGCTGCTTGCTGCGACTGTTGGCGCAAACCAAAGAAAGTTGGTATTGCCAACGAGGTGAGATGGCACGGCGACCCCAAGGAAAGCATTGATTCCTTTGGAAGGGTCATTGGTGACCCCTCCGGTGGCGATGAACTCCAATTTCTTGTAACGAAATCGGAGTTCATACCAGGTTCCCCTACCCATTTCGCATTTTTCAATGCTTACTTGAAGCTTTGTTGGGTAGGTGAATGATGCCTCGTTTTGCGAGACATCATCAATGCTTTGGTTGTGGTAGTAACCCTCTACTTGGGTTACTAACACCCAGTTATTCTCGTGGGTGAGAACAACTGAATGCACCAAGAGATCTTTCATCTTCGACATGGCCACCTCAACCTCTTCGGAAGAGGGGTCGTCGTTGTTGATAAGATCAAATGGCACCACAAGCTTGAGGTCAGTGCCAATCTCAGGGAACTTCTCACCGAGAACCTTGGGGATAAAGCTCCCGGGAGAGTGTACAGCATGCTTCATGCGAAGTCTTGCCATTTTTAACTTCCTTATTTGCTCGTCGAATTCATCTTCGACGAAGGAAGGAGTGCGGAGTCTCTTACCACTCTCGTGGCGGCTTGATGGTTGCACGGTTCTAGATATAAATAACGGATTGATAAGTATACAGATGTCTTTTTATGATGGCGATACTTTTTCTAACTTACATTTCAAATTCCCTTTGCAAAAGATGCTTTGCAATAACAAAAAGCTCTTGAACATCCTCGCTGATAAGTGTGACTTTACACGCAGAAGGGGGAAGTGCTTTTATGAATTCTTTCACACTGTTCAGGTCCTGGAAGTGCACTGCCACTACATTTATTTCCTTTAAACATCTAAACTTATTGACATAAAAGTAGTCAATCTCCTCCGAACAAACGGTGACTTTAACGATGTTTTTAAATAAAAACTCTCCATGGAAATACCCCAAGTTATGATTGACATTAAAGGTCAAATCAAGGCGACGGAGATTAGCGCCATTAGGCAATTTTTTCACATGCTGAACACATAATATTTGCATAAAAATAAAGTTTTATTGAAGTGCTATTCATCGATCATGCCTAAAAAGGTTTTTTGTGTTTCCCCAAACAATTGAGTATTTTTTTGTATGCTCAGAAAAATACATAATAACGCACTCTGTGTAAAAGCTATGAACAAGCTTTTTACGAAGGAAAGACAGAAACTCTATCTTACCACCTTGAACACATTTGTTGAAGAATAGAAATATTCTATTACTAGTTTACATCTAATTATTTTAATTATCAAACTGTTCCAGGTCCCACAATTTGTTCAGGCTCAGTCCGGTCACAAGACATTCTTAGAGGGCGATATAAAAGGAGAAGATTGTTTTTTCTTCCGTCCTAAATTTCTTTTGCATTAAATCTGGATCTTGGGAAATACTACGCTCTGGGGGTAGGATCTGAGGGTGAGTTCTTTTGATGTCAGTCTTCTCTGTCCCTAGTTTGGTGACACTTACGAACGAAGTGAAGCGCGTCGACCTTAAAGGAGTGGAGAAGTTATTCACTTTGGGGGGTCAAGAACAGCGAGAGCAATCGAAAAACTCATTTTTTGGGACTAGCAATACTCTCACCTTCACGTTGGTTAGTCCTGTCAGTATCAAAGTATCATTACTTTGAGAAGCTAAGAAGAGTATCTGTATTTCGTTCTTTTTTTCGCACGTAGTAAATAAAAAACTCTTTGTTTCAATCCTTATGTGTCTTTTTTGAATTATAACTGTTTTAATTGAGTAATGGTCAACTTAATGAGTCGTCAATACGTAGTTAATCAAAGAAATAGCAGGCGTATTGCTCTATCACTATGATTTCAAAAGTGTAAGGAAATGTGTTTTGTGCTACCTCAGATATTCGTAATCCCATGTCGTAAAGATCCTATGTGATCTGAAAGTAAAAATGTTATTATAAGTTGAATGTAAACGTTACTTGGATCCTCTCTATAGATATATTTCACAAGAGTTTGCACTGCTTTCTTGATTCAAGATGCTGTCATAATTTTTGTAAATTTCACCGAAATTATGGTAGTATTGTCCCAAAAAAGATATCCTCTTCATCAGCCTCTTAGGAGGTATAGTGGCTGGATCCGAAACATTGATATTCATCTGTAAACAATTACATAATCTGTTGCACTCAAACGTATTGAACGGCTCCCGTTGGATGAGAAAAAATGGCGTTATCAAGAATCAATACTGAATGCATGAAAATAAAGTTTTAAGGAGGTGGGTTTATCGATTTTGCCTAATAAGGGTTTTCGTGTTTCCCCACAAAATTAATTTTGGCAGTAAATTGAAAATCCCCTTCTAATGCAACCTTTTTTAGAATGTGAGATCTCAGCAAAAGTAGTAAGAATCAATCGAAATAAGCTGCTTTCTACACAGGACAAAAAAATGGATGAAAAATGTTATGGTTCCATAGCTCTCATATAGGGCATCCTAAATATTCTATCAAAGAGAAAAGAATTCCGAAAATTTGGTGTCACACAAAAGAAAAAAATCTTTTTAATATCGTAAAATAATATGAACTGTGCACATATGTGTAACACAAGGCAAATCTGTTACATTTATGGAACCAGCATTCAATCATATGAACGATTTTCATAAAAGTTTTTTCCTTTTAGTAAAAAAGGTCTTGTTTGCAGGGGGTCAACTACACTAATATTGACGGAACGCTTTCCGTCATTTCCTTCTAAAATTATCATCGAGTGCATACATAGCTGTGATTTGGTCGTTGACGGGAAATCAATTATTTGATGTTCATGTATGTCATTTAAGGTCTACTTTTCTTTGTCTCTCCAATTTAAAAAATATTCGCTATTGATGGAAATACCGACCTGAAAGTAAAGATACTGTACCATCTGCAGTTAAAGATCAAAATTCCTTAATTTCTCCCGTAAAGCTGTACATCACTGAAGACTTTAGACTGTTTCCTTTTTTCAGGATACGATCACACTTTTTTTGTGAGTATCGCCGAACTCGAGGTTGTCACAATTGTCCAAAAATAGATATCATTTTCTCACTAGCCTCTTGAGTCGTATAGTGGCTGGACCCAAAACATCAACCTTTCATCTGTAAACAATCACTAATCCGCCTGTAATCAAGTAAACTAATATTTCAGAGAACGACTCTCGTCAGGCGACGGAGATTAGCGCCATTAGGCAACTTATTGACATAAAAGTAGTCAATCTCCTCCGAACAAACGGTGACTTTAACGATGTTTTTAAATAAAAACTCTCCATGGAAATACCCCAAGTTATGATTGACATTAAAGGTCAAATCATCCAAAGGATAATCATAGAAATGATCGTAAAAGTTCTTGTTTAATTTAGAGAATTGAAACTTGTCAATTAAGTTGAGGTGGTTGTAAATGCGCTCTAAAAGAGGCGTGGATAATAAACTTAAAGTAGGCATTGGAACGAAACAGTAAGTGAGGAAAAAAAGAAAGATACTTTCATACAAACTGTATCTTATAAATGAAAACATTTGATCCGTGTAACCAGAGAAAGGCTCAAACTTAAACAGCGCTTTCAAGTTTCTTCATTTTAGTAAATGAAAATAAGGACTCTGTGTAGTTGACAGAGGGATGTAGAAGCATATGACCTGTGTAACCGGGGAAGAGTTCACAATAACAACATTTTTAAAGTTTGTTCATGTTAGTAGAAGGGAACTCTCTGTTGTTAACAGAATGTTTAATTTTAGAAATATTGACGGAGCGGTCGCCTTCTTTCCCAGTATCCCAGAATGCATTCATAGCTGGTGGTCGTTGACAGGATATCAATTATTTGATAATTTAATGCAGAATCTACTCTTATTTGCTTAAGGATATAGCTACTGTGATATTAATAGAAATAAGCGATCTGAAAGTAAAAATAAGTGCTATTCATCGATCATGCCTAAAAAGGTTTTTTGTGTTTCCCCAAACAATTGAGTATTTTTTTGTATGCTCAGAAAAATACATAATAACGCACTCTGTGTAAAAGCTATGAACAAGCTTTTTACGAAGGAAAGACAGAAACTCTATCTTACCACCTTGAACACATTTGTTGAAGAATAGAAATATTCTATTACTAGTTTACATCTAATTATTTTAATTATCAAACTGTTCCAGGTCCCACAATTTGTTCAGGCTCAGTCCGGTCACAAGACATTCTTAGAGGGCGATATAAAAGGAGAAGATTGTTTTTTCTTCCGTCCTAAATTTCTTTTGCATTAAATCTGGATCTTGGGAAATACTACGCTCTGGGGGTAGGATCTGAGGGTGAGTTCTTTTGATGTCAGTCTTCTCTGTCCCTAGTTTGGTGACACTTACGAACGAAGTGAAGCGCGTCGACCTTAAAGGAGTGGAGAAGTTATTCACTTTGGGGGGTCAAGAACAGCGAGAGCAATCGAAAAACTCATTTTTTGGGACTAGCAATACTCTCACCTTCACGTTGGTTAGTCCTGTCAGTATCAAAGTATCATTACTTTGAGAAGCTAAGAAGAGTATCTGTATTTCGTTCTTTTTTTCGCACGTAGTAAATAAAAAACTCTTTGTTTCAATCCTTATGTGTCTTTTTTGAATTATAACTGTTTTAATTGAGTAATGGTCAACTTAATGAGTCGTCAATACGTAGTTAATCAAAGAAATAGCAGGCGTATTGCTCTATCACTATGATTTCAAAAGTGTAAGGAAATGTGTTTTGTGCTACCTCAGATATTCGTAATCCCATGTCGTAAAGATCCTATGTGAGAGTTGCAAAGCCTTCATCTTTTTTTTTGTTGTTGATAGAAAGTAACTCACTCTGATCAAAATGCTAATTATTGTAATATTTGGGGAAACACAAAAAACCTTTTTAGGCCTAATCGATGAAATCCACTTTCATAAAACTTTATTTTCATGCAAATAAAATGTGTTCAGCATGTGAAAAAATTGCCTAATG
>KK076506.1:43993-70025 GCA_000587855.1 Mucor irregularis B50 | reverse complement strand
TACAGTATCTTTACTTTCAGGTTGGTATTTTCACGTACACACTAACAAACATTATTCGTCAGATGATCTACGCAGATTATACTAAAATAGAATACAAACACTGCGCCTCCGACCATTTAACATTTTGATAGTTAACACTTAATGAAACGTAAACAAGTAATTAAGAGAAGGATTTCTGTTAGTTAACAGAAGAGTATTAGGTTTGCACGCTGAACAAACATCAGTTTCTATGCACTCATATAACAAGGGTATTTTTTAAGGAGGTGGATTTTATTGCCCAAAAAAGCATCTTTGTGTTTCCCCACATTTTAAGGTTTTGACATTGATGGTAGTACGAATCAATTAATTGTCCATATTCAATGCTGGACGATATTATTATCTGAGTACTTAATCAGTCCCATAATTTACAATTTAGTGTTTCGAACGAAGGGATTTTATCATGACATATTTCTTATAGGTACAGTTTGTGAGTGAAAAAAGAACAATTTGATCTATTTTGTATGTAGCTTGAATGTTTAACTCCCCAAATCAATTATAATAAAATCAAAACTTTATAGAACTACTGATATATATACAAATTTTATTCACTAACTAATTTTAAGAACTATGATTATTCGAGCATTTTTTGCACACTCTTGTTGTTCAAAGACTTCACTTTCACAGAAACAATCTCATTGTACAACAACATAAGATCTCTGTTGTTGAAAGAGAGTTCCTGATTTAAGATCAATTCGATCAAAAGAATTTTGGCCCTTGAGAGCTTGTAGGGCACTGTCTTTCTTTTGATCTCTTCCAATCGATTTATTATGCTCTTTTTGTCGTTGGGGAGAGCATTGAAGCCAATGAGCTCGTAAAACTTGTATTCGATCAATTGATCGTACAAGCTACTTGCTTTGGCTTCGTTGCATCTTTTATTTACTACAGTAAAAAGAAATTCACTGCAGATTGATACAGAACCATTGGGTTTTGTCTCAAAAAGTTCCAGTTGGTTAGGGGTGGTGAAGCCCTTTGCTGCAAAGTAATCCGACTTGAAACACCACTTCTTCAAGCTTGCCTTTTTCTTGTAATTACGCAGAATTCTAATGTGGTTGCTGCTGCTTGCTGAGACTGTTGGTGCAAACCAGAGAAAGTTGGTATTACCAACGAAGGTAGAGGGCACGGCAACCCCAAGAAAAGCATTGGATCCGTTAGAAGGGCCATTGGTCACCCCTCTGGTGGCGATAAACTCCAATTTTTTATATCGGAATGTGGTTTCAAAACATGTCCCACTGCCCATTTCACATTCCTCGATGCCGACCTCGATGTTGCCCGAGTACGTGTAAGCTGAGTTGTTCTGAAACGTTGTCGATTCTTGTTCGTGGAAGTACGCTTCCACCTGCGTAACGACCATCAAATTGTTTTCCTGGCTAACTATGACCACATGGACAAGCAGGTCTTTCACTACAGTAATTCTACCTTGGACTTATCCGAACGAGGGATTCTCTTTGTTGTAAAGGCGAGAGGGGGTCACCAACTTGTATGTTCGATCAAGTTCTGGAAACTTCATAAGCAGGATCTCGGGACGAAAACTGATCGGCGAGTAATACGCATGCTTCATACAGCTTCTTGCGAGTTGTATTCTCTTTAATTCTTCCTCGAATTTGTCTTCAACGGGCGAGGGAGTTCTGAATCTTTTGCGGCTATCATTACTGGGTAACTGCGTAATACTGAACAGGAACAAGACATTAATACATATTGAGTTATTTCTATAACGATTTTTTTTTAACATACATGCGTTAATTGTCGATTCTTGTTCGTGGAAGTACGCTTCCACCTGCGTAACGACCATCAAATTGTTTTCCTGGCTAACTATGACCACATGGACAAGCAGGTCTTTCACTACAGTAATTCTACCTTGGACTTATCCGAACGAGGGATTCTCTTTGTTGTAAAGGCGAGAGGGGGTCACCAACTTGTATGTTCGATCAAGTTCTGGAAACTTCATAAGCAGGATCTCGGGACGAAAACTGATCGGCGAGTAATACGCATGCTTCATACAGCTTCTTGCGAGTTGTATTCTCTTTAATTCTTCCTCGAATTTGTCTTCAACGGGCGAGGGAGTTCTGAATCTTTTGCGGCTATCATTACTGGGTAACTGCGTAATACTGAACAGGAACAAGACATTAATAACGTACACACTATTTCTATAACGATTTTTTTTTACATACATGCGTTAACCTCTGTTCAGAAGATGCTTTGCCGAACCAAACATTTCTTTATCTTCCTTGTCCTTCACAACTACCTCGAAGAGCACGTTTGGTAATCCTTTCACCATTGCCCCAATGTGGCTCATATTTTCAAAGTCTACCCTTACCGCATCAATTTTTCTCAATTGCTTGAACTATACTAATAAGAAAGATCAATGTATGCAGAAGAGACGATAATATTGGCCACGTTATTGAAGAGGAACTCTCCATAAAGATAACCTTCAAAATTATTGACTCTGAAAGTAGAATGATCCAAAGGATGGTGATAAAATATAACATGTAAACGTTTGTTTACAGTTGCAAAGTGAAATTTTGTGTAAGATCAAGTTGTTGTAAATGCGATCTAACAGAGGAGTAGCCAACAGTAGGTGCATGGAGCCAAAATTTCCACGAGAATTGAACCAAAGCAGACACGGAAGCCCTCTGACAGCAAAAGCTAGGCATGAAACATCATCTTTTTAGACATGCAGGGTGTTTTAATGTAGCACGCGACCTCTGGAAAAGCAGCGTAGGCAAAACGCAAATTCTTGAGTGAGATGGGAAAGCGCGGCAATTCCAAGGAAGGTATATACTACTTTCAAGTGCTTGCTTTACTGGCGAGACTATAATTTCTTCAATATTAGTTTAATGCTCTTTGTTTAATGCGCTTTATGTTGATTGACTTTACCTTTATGGAGATAATCATTGTACAACAACACCAAATCTTTATCATGTATTGATATGGACTCTTCACTCAAGCACCGATGTGACAAGTAATACCTTTGATTTTGATGGCATCAGTGGGATTGACCTTGATTTTATCTTTTGCAGCTGATTGAGCGCTGTGCCTTCGACGGTTGCGGTTCAAATACAAGGCGTTTGTAATACTTCAATTCGACCCAATTATCCCCCAAGATTTTCAACTGTTATTGATAGCAAAATAGAGCAGCCTGGAGCTGTTTCAAATAAGTTAAGCTGATCGGGGGTAGTAAAACCCTTGAACTTGTATAAAGCGGACTTGAAACACCAATTTTTGAAGCTCGCCTTCATTTGTAGTTCTGGAGCATTCTCACGCACGAAACAATCTGTGAAAAATTGCAAAGAGCAATCCGCAAACAATTGGTATCTTGACTGATGTGGGAAGAAATGGCAACACCAAGAAAGGCATTGAGCTTTTCATCATCCTTAATACCGCTGGTGATTCCCACTGTTACGATGAACTCTAACTCTTTGTATCGAAATCGAAGTTCATGCCAAACATCTCTACCCATCTCGCATTTTTCCATGTTTACTTGCATATCTTTTGTACTGGCCATTTTTGTTGATTCGGAAGACATCATCTATTGCTTTGTCGTAGTAGTATGCTGCCTCCACTTGGGTTATCAAAATTCAATAATTTTCCCCACTTCGAACAATGGCATGAATCACCATGCTCTTTACGGTGGTAAATGTTGATTTCACCTCGGGACAGAAAGTTTTTGATTTTCGAAAAGAGAAATTGATGTTGCCAATTGCTATGTATTCGCTAAGATTGAAGAGTTTTAGACACCTCTTCAGGAAGGAGGGGGGCAGGTAAATAGTGTACTTGCTCCTTTCTGTACTTTGTCAATTTGTGCCGTTGGTAACCCTCGTCGAACTCGTCAGGATGAATAAGTTCTGAAACTCTAGGACTGGTGGTGTTGTTTAAGTAATTCTAAATAGAAATAGGTTAGTATGTGTGCAGATTTCATTAATAATATTAAACATTTTGACTTACATCGCATGCGATACTGATCTCGTTATACAACAACATAAGATCTCTGTTGTCGAAGGTAACTTCTTCGTTCAAGATCAATTTGATCAAAAGAATTTTGGCTTTTGACAGCTTGTAGCGCACTGTCTTTCTTTTGATTTGTTCGAGGCGATCCATTACAATGTTCTTGTTGGGAGGAGCATCAAAGCCAATGAGCTCGTAATACTTTAAATCGATCAATTGATCGTTTAAAGCTTTTGCTTTGGCTTCATTGTATCTGTTATTTACTACAGTGAAAAGAAATTCACTGCAGATTTATCTCAAAAGATCCAATTGCTTGGGGGTGGTGAATCCCTTCTCCGCAAAGTAATCAGACTTGAAGCACCACTTTTTCAAGCTGGCATTCTTTCGGTAGTTTCGCAACATTCTTGTGCATGCAGTGGATTCAGCAGGATTGACAGGAGCGAACCACAACAAATTACTGTCCTGAGAGATATGCGAGGGGACGGCGACGCAAAGGAAGGCATCGAGCTTCATACCATCATGACCATGATTGGTGATGCCCCCAGTAGCTATGAACTCAAGTTTCTTGAATCTGAACCTGATCTCATACAAAGTACCCTGGCCCATTTCGTATTTTTCAAATGCAACTTGGAACTTAATGGGGTACTTGATATGAGTATCATTCTGGGAATTGAACGATCATGGTAATAAGCCTTCACCTGTGTGACCAACATCCAGTTGATTTCCTGTACGGAGCACAGCGTGTACCAAAAGACCCTTCATTCTTGCAACAGCCACTTCTACTTCTTTTGCGGAAAGGATATCGGCTTCGAAAAGGCGGAAAGAGGTAACAAGCTTGTAATTGTCTGCCATCCCAGGATACTTCTGAAAGATGACATCGGGCAGGATGCTGTCAGGTGAGAGAGAAGCATGCTTCATTCTATTCTTGGCGAATTGGATTTACTTGAGCTCCTCATCGAGTTCGTCACCAACGGGCAATGGAGTTCTGAATCTTTTGCGGCTATCATTACTGGGTAACTGTGTAGTGCTAAACACAAATAAGGCATTAATACATATGGAGTTATTTCTATGACTAGTTTTTTTTTACATACATGCGGTACTCTCTGTTCAGAAGATGCTTTGCCAAACCAAGCATTTCTTCAACCTCATCATCCTTCAAAGCTACCTCACAGGGACCTCTCACCATTGCCTCAATGTGGCTCATGTTTTCAAAGTTTACATTTGCCGCATTAATCTTTACCAATTGCTTAAAATCTTGCAAATAAAAAAGATCGGCACTTTCGGAAGAGATGGTAGCACCAACCGCGTGTTTGAAGAGAAGTTCTCCACTTATATAGCCGTCAATATGATTGACGATGAAAGTGAAGCGGTTCAAGGGATAGTGATGGAAGATACCATGTAAACGATTTTTCACAGTGGCCAAGCGAAACTTTTCTTGCGAATAACCGTAAATGCGCACCACGAGAGGCGTTGATAGTGAACTTGTAGTAAGTATGGAGGCAGAACAGTAAGTGTATGGAGCCAAAATGTTTATAAGAAATGAGCCAAACCAGATGCGGAAACCCTCTGACAAGGTATGAAACACCTTTTTCTAGAATGTGTACTCTTCTTGTGGTTGTAAAGCATTTTAAAGCATGGCTTGACCTCTGACAGATTGGAAAAGTACAATTGGCAGATTTTTGAACCAGACAAATACGTACGGGCAGCGATTCCAAGGAAGACGTCTACTTTGTTTTGACGGCATGTATGAATGGTGTGCATATAATTGCCTTAGCATGAAAGGCTGATTGCTGCTGGTGATTTCTTGTTCCAAAATCAGCTTAATCAGCAGAATTTTTGCTTTCGACAAGTTCTTCGAGACCGACTTCGTCTTGATTTCTTCCAATCGTGTTAACACAGCTTCTTTGGTTGCGACATCATTCAATCCAATGTGCTCGTAGTAGTTGAATTGGGCTAATTTGCGCTCCAATTTGATTGCTGTGGACTTCGTATATTCGCCGTAAATAAATGAGTGTATGAGACGGGAACAAACTGATACGTAACTGTTTGGTTCCGTCGCATACAATTGCAGCTGTCGTGGGGTGCTAAATCCCTTCTCCAAGAAGAAAGCCGATTTGAAGTACCATTGTTTCAAATTCGCATTTCTATGATAATTTCGCAGCATTCTTGTGCATACAATGGATTCCACGGGATTTACGGGTGCGAACCACAACAAATCGGTATCTTGAGAGATGTGGGATGGGACAGCGACGCCAAGGAAGGCATCCATCCCGCTTTGACCGCTTGCGCAACTTGTGAGCCCGTCAGTGGCAATAAACTCGAGCATCTTGAACCAAAATCTGGCCATGTAACACGTCCATCTCCATTTCGCATTTCCCTATAGTTACTTGCATCTTGTTTGAGTACGTGATATGGGGATCTCCTTGTGGCACATCGTCGATTTGTTGATTATGGCAGTAGCTTCTACCTGAGTGACCAGCATCCAGTTGTTCTTCTGGCTTCGAATAATTGTGTGAAGCAGGCGTTTCTTCATTCTCTCCACGGTGTTCTTCACTTCAGCCAAGGAGAGATTTTCTTTCTCAAAAAGACTGAATGGGAGTACAAGCTTCTACTCTTCATTCGATTGTGGAAATCTTTCGAAAATAATCTCTGGAATTAATTCGGCGGGGGTGAATGGTAAGCGTACTTTGTTCTGCTTTTTGATAATTGGATGCGCTCCATTTCCTCTTAGTACTCGTCATTGACAGGCGATGGCGTTCTGAATCTTTTGCCGCATAAAGATTGCTCCGTATTATGATCGCTTGCCACATTTCTACATATATATATTAAAATTAGAGTTTTTTTAGTAACAATTATTTTTTATCAAGCATTAAGGCTACCAACTTACACTGTAACTTTTCTAGCATTAAGATTTTGAGCCACAGAAAGGAGTTCTTTTGCACCTTTGTTTGTGACCGTGACTTCACACAAAGAGCTGGGGAAGTAGGATACCAATGCTTTTGCGCGCTGCAAGCTATTAAGACCCATGAGAGACATATCAACATCCTCAATTGATTTAAAGTTTCAAAGAAGCTTGGATGAACCACGACAGGAAAAATTTTCGCGTTGGCAATGTTGTCATGAAGTAAGACCCTCTTCATATACCATTACTGTGATTAATTTGAGATACCAAATTGTTCAACCGCTAACCATAAGAGGCAACGTGAGAGTTTGTTTTCAATGTTATTCATCAGATATATCGAATATAGCTTTTGTATATGACCTCAAATACATAAGGCTGCCTTATTACATATCTCTTTGGAATGAAGTCGATTTTTGGATCTTGAATGACTGTATGCGCTCTGGAAAGTTGAAGGTTGAGTTTAAAGTAGAGATGGAGGCAGAACAGTTGGATATAAAGCCAAAGTTTTCGTAAGTCTTGAGCCGAACCAAATGCTGAGACCCTATAGCAAGGCATTAAACACCTTCTTTCAAGATGTACACTCCTCTTTTCATTGTAAATCCTTTTGAAGCAGGGCTTGACCTCTGACACATCGGAAGTGCAATTGGCAGATTCTTGAATGAGATAGATAGGTATGGGCAGCGATTCCAAGGAAGACATCTACATTGTTTTGACTTCCCTTGTTGAGCAATCTGACTTTGACTGAAATAATGCCGTTATACCTACAACACCATTAAGTCTTGGTTGCTGAGATTTGTCTCTTGATCCAAAATCATCGTAATTAACAAGATTTTTGCTCTTTCTGATTTGATTGTGGTCGAACTGTTTTTGGTTGCATCCAATCGACTAAATGCTGCTTCTTTGGTGGGCAGATCATCAAATACAATGGTCTTGTAGTATTGGCCTTGGAACAATATTTCCTCCAATTTGACTGCCTAGGCTTCTGTATAGCTGCCGTGAATTGCTGCATAGATGAGGCAAGAGCAAAAAGAAACGTAATTACCTGGCTCTGCCTCGAAGGATTGTAATTGCTTTGGAGAATCCCTTTGCTGCGAACAATGCCGATTTAAAGCGCCATTTTTTTAAACTGGCATTCTTTCTGTAGTTGCGCAACATTCGTACGCACACAACGGCTTCCACAGGATCCTTTGGAGCGAACCACAACAAGTTAGTGTCTTGCAAAATATGGGAGGGGACAGCGACGCCAAGGAAGACATTGAGCTTCAAATCATCATGGACGCCGTTTGTGATACCACCAATGCTATGGATTCAAGTCTTTGGAGTCGGAACCTGATCTCATACCAAGTGCCTTTGCCCATTTCGCATTTTTCAAATGCAACCTGGGACTTAGTGGGATACTTGATATGAGGATCATTCTGGGAGACATCATCAATGGTACGATCATGGTAATAAGCCTCCACCTGTGTGATCAACATCCAGTTGTTTTGCTGGGTTCTCAGCACAGCCTCTACTCGTCTGCCGAAAAGGCATCAGCTTCGAAAAGCGGAAAAGCGTGACACGCTGTACTTGTCTGTCATCTTCCACAGGATCCTTTGGAGCGAACCACAACAAGTTAGTGTCTTGCAAAATATGGGAGGGGACAGCGACGCCAAGGAAGACATTGAGCTTCAAATCATCATGGACGCCGTTTGTGATACCACCAATGCTATGGATTCAAGTCTTTGGAGTCGGAACCTGATCTCATACCAAGTGCCTTTGCCCATTTCGCATTTTTCAAATGCAACCTGGGACTTAGTGGGATACTTGATATGAGGATCATTCTGGGAGACATCATCAATGGTACGATCATGGTAATAAGCCTCCACCTGTGTGATCAACATCCAGTTGTTTTGCTGGGTTCTCAGCACAGCCTCTACTTCGTCTGCCGAAAGGACATCAGCTTCGAAAAGACGGAAAGACGTGACACGCTTGTACTTGTCTGTCATCTGAGGCCATTTCTCAAAGATGGCATCGGGTAAGAAGCTGTCTGGTGAGAGGGAGGCATGCTTCATTCTACTTGCCGCTCATTGCACTTGGTAATTCTCCATTGAATTTGCCTGCCACAATTGGTAAAGTTTTGGCCTCTTGCATCCGCGAGCTCTATGCAGTTGAGTATTTCTAGATATGAACGCGTTAGTGCATGTACAAATAATTTTATGACAAGTTTTTGACTTACGTGAAAGACTAATACCATGTCGCCATACATGAGCATCTGGTCTAGGCCATCAATATAGCTCTTGCTAGAGGATTAAATTTACCAAAGCGATTTTGACTTCCCTAAATGCAAATGGCTCTTGCTTCTTGAGGGATTATTGGTAATTGGGTGAGACCAGTCTCTTTCAATTGTGAGAATTCAAGCCAAGATTTTCCAAGTGACTCCGCAGGATGCAATCAGTTCTGATTTTGTGAAGTTTTCACCAACTACCAGGTGCAAGAGCTTTGAACAGGTTGATGCAGAACCATTGGGTTCTGTTTCGAAATGCTTTAATTGGCATGGGGTGGTAAAGCCTCTTGAGGCAGAGAGTATTTACGCACAATGTATGTCAGTAGACTTGGGTGGTGTACATCGTTGCCTTCAAGAATGATGTTCAGAAAGCGAACGTTCGGTCTGGGAGTATATACCAAGGATATACGTCTTTCGTCAATCAAAGATACTGAGTCATCATCATTGATGTTGATATCCAATCGAGCTCGTAACTTTTGCAAACTTGCACAATTTTCGACAACTAAATCTATATCTTCAATTGGATTTGAGCTTGCTTTTTCAACGTAAATTTCTTCGAGCTTCTTAGACTGATGCAACTTGCTAAGTAATCGACTGTAAAGCCATCCCTCCCCTTTCAACAATACGTTTTGCTATCGATTTTTCATATGTTGGACTTGAAGCATCATTTCTGTAAGCTCGAGTTCTTCTTATACTTTCCCAGCATTCCGATACAACTTTCAGCGCTTGTTGTAGCAATAGGAGCGAACCAAAGAAAGTGATATCTTGCTCCAGCGACGAGGGCCCGGCAACTCCAAAAAAGGCATTTATTCTACTTTGGCCACTTACACGGCTTGTCAGCCCGCCAGTTGCAATAAATTGTAGCTTCCTGAACCAAAATCTGGCCATGTGCCATGTTCATCTTTCCATTTCGCGCTTCTTTATTGTTACTTGGGATCGCCTTGCGACACGTCGTCGATGGTTTTGTCGTGATAGTATGCTTCTACCTGAGTGATGAAAAGCCAATTGTTCTCTTGACTCTGGATTACTGCGTGGAGCAGCAAATCCTTCATCTTCTTTATTGCGGCGTCTGCTTCTTACAAAGAGAGATTTTCTTTTTCATAAAGATTGAATGGGAGTACAAGCTTATACTCCTCATTCAATTGGGGAAATCTCTTTAAGATAACCTCTGGAATGAATGCAGATGGCGAGTGGTAAGCAAACTTTGCTCTGCTTTTTGCTAATTGGAGACGTTTCAACTCTTCATTGTACTCCTCGAAAACAGGAGAAGGTGATCTACGTAAGTCTCTTGCTGCCGTTGATGCCATATTTTGACAGAGTGTTTCTAAATGCGAAAGTATCAGTGTACTGGAGGTACTTTTTACAACGTTAGATGTTTTAACTTACATGATATGCTGTTGCATAAAGACACCAAGTCCTGATTGCCGATGTCAACCTGTTATTTCAGTATTGCTCTCATTATTGCCGAGTCTTCTTATGCAACTGATGGCATCTACAGGAAGAACGGTGAAAAACCACAGTAGAACCGGCGTTCGGTGTCTCGGGTTAGTTGAGAGGGAGTAGCAATCCCAAGGAGGGTATACAAATCCACCTCGCTATCAGTCTTGTTAGTGATCCCACCGGTAGCAATGAATTCAATTTTCTTGAAGCGAAATCGCAGTTCGTACCAAGTACTCTTCCCTTCCTCGCAGTTTTCAACTTTGGCAGTCAATTGTGGGAAACGTCGTCAATTCCTGTTTCTTGAAAATAAGCTTCCACCTGGGTAATTATAGAATCCAGTTATTCTCCTCGCTACGGACAGCAGTATATACGAGAAATTTCTTCATCACCTCGATAGCGCTGTGCAGTTGGTCCAGAAAAGCAGAGAATATGGCTAGCGAGGTGCCTTTTCCTTCTTTAACGCCACCATGAATTACGGTGAAAAAGGTCAATCCTTTGCTTCGCACCTCAGCAGAAGAAGGAGTTGCGTTTTGGTACATGTCTGAAGAATTCACCAGCGTATATTCTCGGGTGAGACCAGGAAACTTGTTAAAGATAGCCTCAGGAAGAAAGGCGGAAGGAGAGTGATATGCGTACTTCTTTAACTCTTTTGACAGTTCCAACCGACGGTATTCCTCCTCAAACTCGTCGCGACATGAGACGGGGCCCTAAATCTCTTGCTACATACCGTTGATGCTACTTGTTGACCAAGTGATTCTAAATGCAAATATGTTAGCATGCATGTAGGTGTTTTGTCTAATCTTAGATATTGTAACTTACGTAATGTATTGTAATAAGCTTGTTATATAGCAACATTTAGTCTCTGTTGTCGAAAGTGAGCTGTTCCTCCAAGGTTGCTTGAAATAATAATATCTTTGGCTTGGACAATTTCAAATCAATCTGTTTTTTTTTAGTTTGAATTTTGTCAAGCTGACCAAAGGCAGTGCTTTTGTTAGGCAAGGTACTGAATCCCAAGTGCTTAAGATGTCCAATTTATTCAGGTCTTGCTTCCAAGCGATCGTTTCTGGTTTCGTCAACTTGTTTGAAATTGCCAAGTACAAGAGTTTCGAGCAAATCGAGACAAAGCCAACGGGCTCTGTCTCGTGGAGTTTAAGCTGGTCTGGTGTTGTGAAGCCTTGCTCCACAAAAGTGGCCGACTTGAAACACCACTTTCGCAGACTTGCGCTTCTACGGTAGTTAAATAACATTCTTACGTAATTATCGCTTCTTGCTGCATTGGTGGGTGCGAACTACAGAAAGTTGGCGTTTTGCACCAGAGTTGAAGGCACGGCGACCTCAAGGAAAGCATCCATACCGTTGTGAGGGCCATTGGTTAACCCTCCCGTGGCAATAAACTCTATTTTCTTGTAAGGAAACCTGGCTTCACACTTCTCTATTTTCACTTGCATTTTCGTAGGGAATGTGAAATGGGGGTCACCTTGCGACACGTCGTCGATGCTTTTGTCATGTTAGTATGCTTCTACCTGTGTGACAAAAAGCCAGTTGTTCTCTTGGCTTTGGATTACTGCGTGAAACAGCAAATCCTTCATCTTCTGTATTGCCGCGTCTGCTTCTTGCAAGGAGAGATTTTCTTTTTCAAAAAGATTGAATGAGAGTACGAGCTTATACTCCTCATTCAATTGGGGAAATCTTTTGAAAATGATTTCTAGAATGAATGCTGCGGGTGAATGGTAGGCGTACTTTTTTCTGCTTTTTGCGAGTTGGAGACGCTTCAACTCTTCACTATACTCCTCGAAAACATGAGAAGGAGTGCGAAGTCTCTTGCGACTCTCGTGGTGGCTGGGTGTTTGAACGGTTCTAGATATAAATAACGGATTAATAAGTATACAGATACATTGTTACGGCAACAGATTTTTATATTTACATATCATAATCTTTTTCCAAGAGATGATTTGAGAGACGGAAAAGCTCTTGAACATCTGCATTTAGAACTTCGACCTCGGAAACAGAAGGGGGCAGTCTCTTCACCACCTGTTTAGCTTGGCTGATATTACTGAATTCTACAGCTACTAAATTTATATCCTGCAAGCTTTTAAAATTATGCAAGTACTAGATATAAATAATAAATTGATAAGTACAAAGATGTCTTGTTATGATGGCAATACTTTTTCTAACATACATCTTAAACTCCTTTTGTACCATGTGTTGGGAGATGATGAACAGCTCCTCAACATTTGCATCTTGCACAGTAATATTCTCTACAGAAGGGGGCAGTCTCTTCACCATTGCCTTTGCATCTGTAAGTTCTTCGAAACTTACTGAAGCTAAGTTTATCTCCTTTAAACCAGTAAACTTACTGACGTACACAGGATCAACTATCGCTGATAAAACAGTAGCTCTTACAATGTTTTTATATAAAAACGCCCCTTTAAATATCCTGAGATATGATTAACCACGAAGGTAACATCATCCAAAGGATACTCATAAAAGAGATTGTAAAAGGTTTTGTTCGTCGTTGATAATTGGAAATTGTCCGTTAAGCTAAGATGGTTGTTGTATTTTGTTTAAGAGAGGTGCTGTTGCAAGACAACCGGAATTAGGCAGAGACACGGGACAGTAAGCAGTCGATGTTTCTTCAGAAAAAGATACTCCTCTAATCGAGTTGTATTGGACCCCATATACGTAGCTACCGTATTCAACGAACAGACCAGAAAAGGGCAACTTGAGACATACGTGGTAAGTTGGCTCTGTTGGCAACAAATGCGAGCTAGAATCCTTCGATTGGAAAAGAGCCGTGCACCGCTATAAGCTTGCCTTTCTTCAGAACTTGCGAAGCATTCTCACGCCAGTAGAAATCTTCTGGAGGATTGAATGGAGAAGACCACAACAAATTGGCATCTTGTGTGAGGAGAGATGAAATGGCGACCCCGAAAAAGAAAGCAGTGATACCATCGTGAGTGTCGTTGGAACAATGGCAATGAACTCCAACTTCTTAAAGCGGAATACTGCTTCATACCACCCGTATCGCATTCTTCAATGTTGGCCTAGAGCTCCCCTGGGTAAGCATATGCGGGGTCATTCTGGGATACGACGTCGTGGTTTTGATTGTGAAAGTACGCCTCCACCTGCATGACGATCATCCAGTTGTTTTCTTGGCTTCTGATTACTGCATGAATCAAGAGGTTTTTCATTGCAGTAATGGCTTGCTCGACTTCGTCCAAAGAGGGATCCTCATTTTCGTAGAGGTGAGAGGGAGTCACCAACTTGTACTCTTCAGCAAGTTCTGGAAACTTCTCATAGAGGATCTCCAAGAGAAAGCTGACAGGAGAGTGGAATGCATGCTTCATACGGATTCTTGCCAGCTGTATTCTTTCGAGTTGTTTCTCGAGTTCCTCATCGATGGGAGACGGGATTCTGAATCTTTTGCGCCTTTCCGCTTCACCGCTTGATAAAATACTAAATGCAAATATTTAATCAGATGCCTATTTATCAAAAATAAATATATCAACGTACATACCAGCGTCTTTACTCAAGAGATGGTTCGCCATAAGGAAAAACTCTTGATATTTTTTCAAGAGACCAAAGAAGCAGGGAGTTCAGCAACAGTCGCATTGGCTTGATCAAGAGCGCTTATATTGACAACTTCATGCGAATTTTTGAAAGTTCCCACAAAGCCGATGTCCACGACAGCAGAAAAGCACCTCGCTTGCGGCAGGTTTTCATAGAGAATTACACCTTATTGATATCCTTTACTATGATGGACATTCCTAACGGACAACGATAGAAGATACTATGTAAACGCTTGTCCACTGCGGAAAGAGCAAGATGATCGTGGATGCGCACCAAGAGAGGCGTCGATAGTAAACTTGAAGCAGGTGTGGAGGCAAATTAGTTATCATATAGAGCCAAAGTTTGCGTAAGACTTGAGGCAATTCAGACACCAAAACCCTCTAACAGTGAAAGCTAGTCTTGAAAAACCATTTATAAGACGCACACTCTTCTTGTGATTGTAAAGCATTTAGAGGCAGGGCTTGACCTCCGGCGGATTTGTAAGTGCAATAAGCAAATACTTGGATAAGATATGCATGAGCAGCAACTCCAAGGGAAGCGTTAAGCTTTTGACCATCTTCACATCAGCTTGCAATTCCTCCAGTGGCGATAAACATCAGCTTTCTAAAGCGACACCGAATTTCGAAACAGGTACCTCGGCCATCTCGCACTTTTCTACGGTCGCTTGCAACCTTGTTGGATAGCTGTAGTTGGAGTCAATTTGTGACAAATCGTCAATATCACGGTCATGATAGTAGCCCTCCACCTGTGTGATTGAAATCCAGTCGTTTTGCTGGGTGCGAATTACGACAGTCGCTTCTACTTCGTCTGCCGAAAGGACATCAGCGTCTTTGAAGACGTGACAAGCTTGTACTCGTCTGTCATCTCTGGTCACTTCTCGAAGATGATGTCGGGCAAGAAGCTGTCCGGCGAGAGCGAAGCATGCTTCATTCTGTTTTTAGCGAATTGAATTCGCTTCAGCTCCTCCTCAAACTCGTCCTCAACTGGCGATGGAGTTCTGAGTCTCTTGCGACTCACAGCACTACCTGGTAATCGAGTCATTCTAAACACGAATAAGACATTAATACATATGGAGTTATTTCTATAAGTATTTTTTTTACATACGTGCGATACTCTCTCTCGAAAAGATGTTTAGCCAAATGAAACATCTCCTGGTTTCTTCATCTTTTACAATAACTTTACTAAGCCCTTCGGGCAAAACCTTTACGAAGGCCATCACGGCGCTCATGTTCTCGAAGTGAACACTTGCTACATCAATCTGCTGCAAGCGTTCGAACTTTTGCAAGTAGAAGATGTCCATGCGTGGGGAGACGATCGCAACTCTGACCACGTTATTGAACAGAAATCTACCCATTCTGTAACGTTCTTCGTCGTTGATTTCGAAGTTGAAATTTAACAAAGGGAAAGTGTAGAGAGCGGTGAAGACGTGCTCATCCAGTGTGGAGAGATGACATTTGTCGAACAAATTGAGCTTGTGGCAGATACGCTCGGAAGAGGTGGAGTCAACAAATCCAAAGTAGACGTGGAGGCCAAACAGCAAGTAGGGAAAGCCCAAGTTTTTGGAGATACTTGAGGAGAACCAGATACTAAATCCCGGAGAGGGAAGAAGCTAGGCTTGAGACACCATAAGACTTGCGTTCCTTTTGCGAAAACAGAGCGCTTTCAGTGAGGGGTTGACTACTATTGAACTGGCGAGTGCAATAAACAGATTCTTGAGCAATACAGAAAGACACACCAACACCAAGGGAAACATCAAAATTTGTTGCACCGTTGTGTTTACTTGTAATACCACCAGTGGGAATAGATTGGGATTGCTTGAGACGAAACCTGAGTTTATACAACGTTGGATAGACCCTTTTAAGCTTCTTTACAAACACTTGGAGCTTATAGGACACAAGTAATCGCCGTAGTTTTGAGAGACACCATCAATGACATTATGACAGTAACACCGGTACGTAGGCTCCTGCCTGAGTGATAGGGATCCAGTTGTTCTCACTGCTGTGGACAATACAGTGGACCAGCATGCCGTATAGAATCCAGAGGGCTTCTTTTAGCTCAGTGACAGACGAGTTTCTATTTTAAAGAAGAGAAATTAATGATACGAGTCGGTGGTTGCTCAGCAGGTCTAGAGATCTTTATACACTACCTTAAGAAGGAAGTCAGCGAGTGAGAGATGAGCATTCATCTTTCTGTTCTTCTTTAGCACCAGGAGTCAGTCTTCTTTGTCAAATTCTCTTGCAACAGAAGATGGCGTTCAGCATCGTCTTGTAGAACCAGATGCTGCGTAGACATTAGAGCTGCTTGAAAACTCACTAATTATTACAAATAGTTAGTTGAATGTCTTTTTTTCAAATCGTATTTGTATTAACTTACAAGTCAACATATTTACTCAAGAGATGGTTTGCCAAGTTAAATAGTTCCTTCACAACCACATTTGAGACTTTTATCTTGTTTGATGAGGTGAAGAGATGCAAAAGCAGTGACTTCGTCCTACCGAAATTGTTGAAAAGAGCAGAGGCCAGATATTTTTGAGGTACTCAAAGCCAACATTCGTGTATTTGATTGTTGCTTTTATAGTGTTACTATTAGGGAAACCTCCAAGTGGTTACCCTTCGATATGAATGATTTTAAAATTGACATCATCCCAGGGACAATAGTAAAAGGTACGATGGATACGGTTGCTTGTTGTTGTACGCTTGATGTACGTCACCATAGTTCAGTAAGAGTTTTCATTTTTGCTTGAGTTAGAAGAGGCACGATAGAATCCGAGTTACTATAATATGTATCTGGGGTAATTAAAGAAGAGATAAGGACCAAGTTTTTTAAAATCTTACCTAGATTCAATTTATCACTCGTTTATAGTACAAGGTGCTTTATTTTGGATAGACGACTTTTCTATCATTATCGCTACAAGCCAGATGTATGTATGTTTCTGGCTGTAGTTTACACGTTCAGCAGTTGTCACGACTTGGGGATGCTTGGACCATCACGCATATTTACGATGTTTAGGTAACGTTACGCGTATGTAAACAAAAAATCAAATTAAAAGGGTATCATAAAGAAATGGAAAGAAAGTGAAAGAAAAGGAAAGAAAAAAATTTTTTTTTTGCAAACAACAACAATGAATGTTGTCACATGAGCACATGACTCTTCTCTTACTGTACATACATGTAAAAGGTATTTCTTATACGACACTCAAATATCATTGAGAAACGCTTGAGCTTAAATCAGCATACGTGTACATATAAAATTTACTTTTCATGTCCATGTAGAAAGTTTTTCTTACGTTCCCACTTTCTATAAGAGTGGTATTAATTTACATAGCCAAAAAATTACTTTAATACATAAAATAAAGAATTCAAGTTTATAGAAGTGCATTGTTCTCTCACAATGAAACATTTTTAAAGCAGACGTCTTTAATGTTTTTGTTTTTTTTGTCTTTTCACGTTTCACAAACTGACGTTCTCTTGTGGCACAGCAAAAATGTCAAGATAGGCCATCACCTAAAATATAGAGTAAGAATCTTTTTTTGAATATGGCATTCGTAAATAGTTTACTTTTTGTAAAAAGACGGTATACTTCGATCAATGAGAGGTGATTCACACTTGGTGACTTGATTACACTAATCGTTTATTTAAAAGCACTGGATTTTTCGTGCTATAATCACTCATACTTTGCATGCATAGAAAGTATACAATCACTTATCAGTATATTGATTTTTTCAAGATTGATGTTGTAAATAAGGTACTGTCATATCACCACATCCATCTGTCAAATATAGAGAGGGGTAAAGGAACAGTTAATAAAACTAGCCAATGAGAAAATACAAATGACAACCATGCGAAAAAAGTGTGTTTGGATTACCGATGAAATTGATTTTTCGAATTTAGGCTTTGTCATGGCGGATAAATATTCAAATTGTTATTTTCAACAGAGCCAGAAATCAAGTCTTAAACACACATAAAGTTTGCTTTTAGTACTTGATTACTCTTAATCGTTGCTCGATCTTTGTCAATGTTCAGTACGGGCAAAGTATTCATGTTTTGATTCCTAGGCACATCACTTTATCAAATAATGCGGAGAGCCAATGTAAATTGCATTATTGATACAAATTATGGAGGTCGGCACTGTAAACGGAGCCAGGCATGTGAATTTTTTCTCTGTAACTCTATTTTCTCGACATAAATTATTTTATATTTCTTCTTCTTTTCTCTTTTTTCTTTACTCCACAAACTACTTTCATTCCAAATGTTGAGATCCGCTGCCCGTACCGCCAACTTGATTTCTCGCTCCATTCCCAAGAGGTAAAAAAAAAAAAAATATGAAATAACAGATTAACTATGTGGGAGAGTCCAGGGCAACTCAACGCGTTTGTATTAAAATAGAACTTTCACTCAATCTTCCATTGCTCGCAATGCTGCTGGTCTCCCCACTTCTCTTCAAGCTTTCACCGAAGAAGAAATGATGTTGAGAGAAACAGGTACAACGAGATTATGCGTTTATGTTCGGGAACGTTTTGTTAATAGAAAAAATCCCTTGTTGTAGTTCAAAAGTTCGCTCAAGAAGTTGTCAAGCCCAAGGTTTCTGAAATGGACGAGACCGAGAAGCTCGATGCCGGTATTTTGAAGGGTCTCTTCGATCAAGGTGTAAGTATATATATTAAGCAAGTGTGTAAGTAGATTACAATATTGACTGTTTCATGTATTAGCTCATGGGTATTGAAACTGAAGCTGATTATGATGGTTCCAACTGTTCTTTCACCTCTGCTATCATCACCATTGAAGGTAATACATACACAAAAAAGAGAGAGAGTATTTTGTTGATAAGGGCAGTTATTGATTTGATGTGCAACTACGTTAGAACTTGCCAAGGTCGATCCTTCTATTTCCGTCATTTGTGATGTCCAAGTAAGTAAAAAGAAAAGTAAACAAAGTAGAGTCACAAACCCACTCACACTTAAATTGTATAGAACACTTTGGTCGGTACTCTTGTTCGCAAGTACGGTAATGACTACGTCAAGAAGACTTTCCTTCCCAAGTTAGCTACCAACTCTGTTGGTTGTTTCTGTTTGTCTGAATCTGGCTCTGGTTCCGACGCCTTTGCTCTTCAAACCCGTGCTGTTGAGAAGGATGATCACTATGTCATCAACGGTTCCAAGATGTGGATTACCAACTCTGGTGAAGCTGATATCTTCTTGGTCTTTGCCAACGTGTAAGTAGTATTTGTAACAGTGTGTCAACAGTGAAGATTGACCTAACTTGCTTTCAATAGTGATCCTTCCAAGGGTTATAAGGGTATCACTTGCTTCATTGTTGAAAAGGATATGGGTGTTCAAGTTGCCAAGAAGGAAAGCAAGTTGGGTATCCGTGCCTCTTCCACTTGTGTCTTGAACTTTGATGAAATCCGTGTCCCCAAGGAAAACATTCTTGGTGAAGTCGGTAAGGGTTACAAGTACGCCATTGAAATTTTGAACGAAGGTCGTATTGGTATTGCCGCTCAAATGATCGGTACTGCTCAAGGTGCTTTCGATATTGCTTTGCCTTATCTTTTCCAAAGAAAGCAATTCGGTCAATACATTGGTGATTTCCAAGCCATGCAACACCAATATGCTCAAATCGCCACTGAGATTGAAGCCGCTAGACTTTTGACCTACAACGCTGCCCGTATGAAGGAAGAAGGTAAGAGCTTCATCAAGGAAGCTGCTATGGCCAAGTTGTACGCTTCTCAAGTCGCTGAACACGCTGCCAGTAAGGCGATTGAATGGTGTGGTGGTGTTGGTTTCACTCGTGAATTGGGTGTTGAGAAGTTCTACAGAGATGCCAAGATTGGTGCTATCTATGAAGGTACCAGTAACATCCAACTTCAAACTATCGCCAAGTTGGTCTCTACCCAATACAAGTAAATTCCCCCCCTCGTTCAATATATAAAAAAAATTGTAAAAGTAAATAAATGGTTTAAAGATTTCTTGATTTTGATTTGTATAGTGGAACCTAAGTTCTTCCAACACTACTATACTATTATTGCTGCTTTTATTAAAATATGTAAAGGTACATGCATACAAATTCGGAGATCCCATGATGTTTGTTTTGAAACACAGATGGCGACAGCTATCGCTTTATGCAACGGGGACACAATAGGACTTTTTGTCCCACTAGAAATTGATAGAATCCGCACCTGATTTTGTACAACCCGAACCAATGGCGAATTTTTCAGAAAAAAAGCTGCAACAAAGCGCGCGCGGAATGCATACACAACAACAACAAAAAAATTAATTAATAAATTATATTTTTATTATACATCCAACTTTTCGTAAAAATATGTAAAAAAATAAAGTTGGGGGAAAATGCAAGGTGAATTTATACATTTGTTTGTATGAGAAATGAAAGGGTGATGATCTAGATTTGTAAAATATGTTCTAAAAGGGAAAATCGAACAATAGGGTGAGAAAATTAGACGATATGATTATGATGGGACATGGTCTCATGGATCTTATCTTCATCTTCATGCACACGCGATTGAGCTCTCTTGACTTCGACGTTCCAGTCTGCACACATCAAGTACAATAAAGATCCAGATGCAACAAGGAACAAAGCAAGCGTCAAACCAACCCAAAGACCAATCAAATCCCAATCCAATACAAACGTCAAATAGTAACCAACGGGTAAAGCAACAACATAGTATGAAAACAAGTTGACCCAGGCAGCAAAGGATTGACGACCCATACCACGGATCACACCACCACACACACCAGATAAACCGTCAGCGATTTGGAAGAGGGAACAGAGGGGAATAATTTTGGCAACAAGGGCAACAACAGCCTCATCTGAAGTGAAAAGGAAACCAAATTTGTGACGAACGGACATGAAAAGAGTGGAGTTCATGGCACCAAAAACGATCGCAAACATAACGGCAACACGGGAAGCAAAGTTGGCCTTAGCGGCATTACGTTCACCCAAAGCATTACCAATACGATTAGAAGCAGCAACGGAAATACCAAAAGGAATGGTGTATAAGGCGGAAGCTGAAGTCAAAACAATCGATTGAGCTGCAAGATCGGTGGTACTAAGGTAACTAGCAGCCAAAGAAGACAATTCAAAAGCCCACCATTCTGCAGTAATCATCAAAAGAGAAGGAATGGAAAGCTTCAAGAATGGAATCCAGCCAGTGAAGCATTCGCGAGTCCAACCACCCCAAGCTTCACCACCCTTTACAAACTTGATATAACAAACCAACAAAGTCAACATCAACCAGTAACTGAAACTAGTAGCCAAGGGTGCGCCCATAAAACCAAGTTGGAAAGGAGGGAGATAGACGAGGGTATAATTCAAGACCAAGTTGAGAGGAGACACAATCATCAAGACATATGTACTTGCTTGCATAATACCTTGGGCTTGCAAAAATTTCTTGGTAGCTTCAAATGCAATGAAGGCGGGAGCACCCAACATCAAACAACGCAAAAACAAACCGGCTTGGTAGGCTAATTGAGGATCTTGATTCAAACTTAATAAGAGCTTTGTACAGTTCCACCATACAATAGCAATGGGTATAAACATAAGGCCAAGAATACAGAGAGCTCGTTGAAGATGCACGAGTGTGTACGTTCACCACCCTTTACAAACTTGATATAACAAACCAACAAAGTCAACATCAACCAGTAACTGAAACTAGTAGCCAAGGGTGCGCCCATAAAACCAAGTTGGAAAGGAGGGAGATAGACGAGGGTATAATTCAAGACCAAGTTGAGAGGAGACACAATCATCAAGACATATGTACTTGCTTGCATAATACCTTGGGCTTGCAAAAATTTCTTGGTAGCTTCAAATGCAATGAAGGCGGGAGCACCCAACATCAAACAACGCAAAAACAAACCGGCTTGGTAGGCTAATTGAGGATCTTGATTCAAACTTAATAAGAGCTTTGTACAGTTCCACCATACAATAGCAATGGGTATAAACATAAGGCCAAGAATACAGAGAGCTCGTTGAAGATGCACGCCCACTAAGGTCTTATCCTTAGCACCGGTCCAGGCTTGTGAGCATAGCGTATCTAAAGCAGTGGCAGTTCCGAATGCAATACTCCATGCTGTGACACTTGCAAACATACTCGCAAGTGCTGCGGCGGCCAATTCCGTTGGTCCCTATATTTTTTATTTTAGGACTTGCTTTTTCTCATCAAAAAACCTTAAACATAAAAAAGACAGATACATACCAAGTGACCAAGTGTAAAAATGGAAGCCATTTGAAGGGAGTTCTGCATCAAAAAGGTGAAAACAACTGGCATGGCATTCTTGATGAGCCATTTGAACTCTCCAGTGTATGAAGGAGCACTTTTTTCATTATCCGAATTTCCAACAATCAAAGGAGTTGTCTCTGTGGGGGTGGAAGATAAGGAAGAGCGGATAGAGACATTGTCTTCCTCTTGTCTATAACGTTGGTTCATTTTCTGTCTTGCAATCCTAATGTATATCTACTATGTAATTGAGAGAAAAGTTTTACAAAAGAAACAAGAAAGTGGAAGAGAAAAGGAGAGAAGAAAAAATTTTATTTTAAAAGAAGAATTAAAAAAAAAAAAAAAAAAGTTACACCATTTGCAGTCAGAATTTAGCTGGATGACTCAAAGAAAGCTAGGGACCAATCAGATTCGGTCATTCTTAAAGCGTTTTGTGCAGCCAGCTCACTATTGCCCGAAGCTTTGTTTACCAAATGGTTGCGAATCATGGAAAGTCGTGCAATTGCTTTTTTGCTATTTTCACTTGTTTTGTCCATTTCAATTTCTTGTTTGGCTTCTTTGATCCATTGACCAATGAGGGGTATACCGTAAATATCTTCAGTGTAATTCGTTGTCATTAAATACTCCACTATGTCTTCGGCAGCCATTAATTCCGTCGTCCAGTGATGGTTTAGTTTTTCTCGCTCCGATAAACCTTGTTGCGTATCAAGTTGGTGTCGGTGGCTGATATATGACATTGAGTCGGGTCTTAAATCATCTCCATGAACTTCATCACTGTACTCTGTTGAATTCAGGAAATTCATTACATCAGCTCCGTCTGTATATGAAAACATTTGATTATTGGTATGTTGAATGGGTGAAAAGTCAAATTTAGACTGAAATGCGTTGGGTTGTTCTACTGTGGGGTATTGATGTGACGATGTGTTGAATTTATCAGCTTGTTGCTGGTGGGTACGAAACCCACTTGAGCTGCTGCTGCTGCTTGTATGCTGTTGTTGTTGTTGCTGTGATGAGTGATAATGCTGTAGGTGAGATAGTGTGCGATCATAGTGCAAAGTACTACTTTTACTACTTCCACTTCCACTTGCTTTGTCAATCCAAGGTTGCATTTTAATTATAAAAAGAGAGAGATAGAGAGAGGAAAGGGAGAGGGAGAAGGAAAAAAAGAAAGTTGTGTACAAATAAAGAATAATTTTAGATTAGATAAGGGAGGGGAAAAACAATAAGGAGTGGTAATATTGTGTTGATAATGTAAATCGTCTTTTCAGCCTGTAAACATGTGATAATGACTGTCCGGCCTCTCCGATCCATTTCTTTCCCTCACTTTTGATTTTTCGTCTCACTTGCAGTGAATATTGCTTACGTGTGTTTATCTATTATTTTTACCCTATTTCAGTTCATTCATTTACACTATTTTATTAATAATAATGGAATTGATCGTCTATTTGTTGTGCTTGCATGTATGTATGTACTCTGATTTACGTTCGAATTATTTTTATAATATGCAGGCCGTGGGAACAATTTGAACTCAAACATGAATTTATAACTGTGGCACTAGCAGCCCGTACTGAAGTGCCTTGCTCGAATGACCACAGTGACTTGTAAGATTATAAATGAGAGACTACTCGTGATATATTACAAGGGTCTGTCGTGAAAAGTAGGATGCACTACAATGTACCTGTGGCAGTAATGCGTACAAAACTTATGCAGTTTAACAATTGACCAACAACTGATCACTTGCAACAACGAATATGTAGCCAGATATCAGAAAGCGCTTTCGCGGGTACCTATAAAATTGAGCAATCCGATTGGATTAAAGTGAACATTACAGCAAGGACAGCAGAAATTATAATTTTGACACCCATATCAATCATGAAGCGTGATTATGTAATTAGAAAAGATCCTTTACGACTGCAGTTCATAAAAAATAAGCATAACACGTTTGGGTTTAGTGGAGTTTCATTTACTCATTTTTTGGTGGTCTGTTCTAAATCATTTGCTGTCAGCATTAGAGGATTTAGGATTCTCACCACTGGACAACTTTAACAAGTTTATGCAACGGATCTAGAAGTCCAATTAGTCTGCAGCTTTTTCCGACCTCTGGCAAACATAGATATTCAAATATTCTTGCTCTACGCTCGTTTCGTTGATTGTACTCTCATGATAAGGTTGGTACAACTAGATAAATTACCGTTCTTGGTGAAAAGAAACAACAGTTGAAAGCGTTTTCAGAACAAGAAAAGCCATACACATAGTGAAGCGTTTTGCCTTGAGTTTGAAAATCAACTGTTCCAACCTTTTGCACCTTGATCTGCCAATCAAGATCAAACAAGAACAAGCAAAATATTATTCAAGGATTTTGATATCACATATGTAGGCAAATGATGAATTGTGAAGTTGATATTCTAAACAGCGAGTGCATAACTTCTTACTCTTTTGATTCTTCGCTTAATTGTATGTAATTAAAAATTTGATAAGAGCTACATAATTTATTACTTGAAGAAATTGTGCAAGATGGATCAAAGTTCTGAGTTAACCCTTCAGATGACGATTTTTAGGGTTTAAATAGACCATCAGATAGTTAATTTTGCCAACTTATGGTTAAAAAAGCATATGCGAATTGACCAGGCTTCAATTAATGCTTATTTCCAGCGCTATAGCCGCTGCCACCGCCACCAGCCCCACCGTACAAGTCTTCTCCTCCTCCTCCGCCTCCGAGATTAATACTTCCACCACCTCCGCCTATAGAATCAAAATTAAAAGATCCACCACCTCCGCCCTTGAGATCAAGAGCTCTACCGCCTCCAAAACCTCCTTCACTGAAGCTGACACCGGATCCGTATAGTCTTTCAGAACCTCCAAGCCCGACAGCTCTACTACTTCCAAACATACCATCTGCATTGCCTAGATCTTTAGTGACCCGTCGTTTTTCTATATTTATATTGCTTTTGCCATTACGGACAACGAGATGAGCATGTTCTTCTGAAAGCAAAGAGCGAGCAGTCACCACGGAAATCAAAAGACAGGTAGCGAAACCAAGAGGAATAAATTTCATCACAGAAATAGATTAAGTATGTTGAAATTTTGTGAAGAAATACATAAATACTTCATCTTTTATAGCAAAATGATAAATCAAAGGTGGGAAACCGAAATAAGAACAACTATTGTTTACGGTAGATCTATGCAAGAGAACTGGAAAGCAAGTGCAAATATATAAACTGCATTCTAACCAAGACCACCACCAGACCCACTAATAAGACCAACGAGACCGCCATCAAGACCACCACCGCCACCAACACCAGCAGCAGCAGCAGCAGCAGCAGCAGCGGCGGCGGCGGCGGCGGTGGCGCCAGCTTCTCTACCACCATATCCATAATCACCACTACTACCAGCACCAGCATCAGCAGCAGCAGCAGCAGCAGCAGCAGCGGCGGCGACGGAGCCCGCACCTACACCAGCACCGTATCCATATCCAGCACCCTTTCTAACACTAACACCACCACCACCACCGTCACTAGCACCAGCAGGAGCAGCAGCAGCAGCAGCAGCGGCGGCGGCGGCGGCGGTGGAGCCAGCACCTGCTCCAGCACCATATCCATATCCATAATCACCACTACCACCACCAGCAGCAGCAGCAGCAGCAGCGG